>OU343221.1:4009806-4090365 GCA_910596185.1 Chrysanthemum makinoi | reverse complement strand
AATCATCAAAATCAATATCATCTTCCTCTTCCACAATAGTGATAATTGGTGGTGGTGCCTCAACTTCCGCTGGTTGAACATCTATATTTATAATGTTATAATCCAACTGATCCAACTCAGCAGAGAGTGTGATATGTGATGAGTTGTTGCCATTACAACATCCTGGTTGTCTTCTACCACAATGATATCCGGGTTCCAAATCTCGATGATAAGAATCTTGACGGCCTTCCACCACCATGCTACCCAGAAATCAAGGTAAAATACTTGTGTTGCTTGCGCTGCAAGAATGAATGGTTCGCTTTGAAACGCATACACGACGTCATATAATTTGCAATGTTGTTTCTATAGGTACGCAGTTTTAGGTGATTAGTTATTAGTGTAAACCATTTGACTTGAACAACACAACATTGAATGAAATATATGAAAACTCGAGAATCTCTTCAAGCCGGGCCATAATGCATTCCTCCATCGATTAGGAGTTGAAATTCACTGCTTTGAGTTGAACGACGTGAAATCACTCGTGTACAAGAACTTCACACCGCTGACTACGCAAGAGTTGGATCGAGACAGCAGTATTACGATGGTCCACAAGCCAAAGCTTAATAACTCGAAGGTACAAATTCGGTCTTTCTGACTTTTAATTCACTAATCTATGAAAAAGTTAAGAATAGATAGATATGAGTAATAGTCGTTATTTATACAGGTTAATACATACAATAAGTCTACCTTCATCTCAAACCAGCGAGGAAACCCTTCTTCCAAGTCTCCGCGCCAGAAATTCCCTGTAAATGTTCATGATATTAGAATAAGTCATCGAATAACAACTTACGTGAAACAAATTTTGAAATAAAACGCTGCATCTTGTACGCGCTCATGTACGGGTCGACATGATCAAGGCGTAGTAATGCACCATACTACTTGCTTCATTGTGTCTCGCTAAACCGAACTAATGATTGTTTACCATTCTTTTGCAGACTGATCGAAACACCTCAAATCGACTTGTTGGCCTTGGACCGTCCTCATTCCGGTCAGACGATTAAATCTCGCCTCAACACCCTCAAAATAATGCGAACGAAAGTTAATGCTTCATCAGCAATATAACCTCCGCTATTGAACCTTCATGCTTGGCTTTATTTCTGACATAATTTTTGAGCTTTTTCATGTATCTTTCAAATGGATACATCCACCTCATGTAAACAGGACCGCCTTCAATAGCCTCTTCCTAGAGATGAATAACAAAGTGAATCATAATGTCAAAAAGCTGGAGGATATATTTGCTCTAAATCTGCACAAAATATTGATCAGTTGATCTCTAACTTTCAACATGTCATCCACCATCAAAGTTCGAGCGCATATTTGTTTGAAGAATGAACAAAGCTCGATTATTGGTGTTGCGGTGGTTTGGTCCTTCAAGTAATTTTGAAGTCCCAAGCAACCATTGTATCATTATGTGACAGTCATGAGCCTTCAAGCTCGTTATGTTGCTATCGTTGTCGGTCACTTTATGCTTGAAGTTAGATCCAAACCCATCGGGTAGTTTAACACCTTTGATAAATTAAGCAAAAAAAATCAAGATATTAGAATAAGTTGTCGAAATGAATACGCGAATTAATTCGAACAAAGAAATTTTCAAATAAAACGCATACATTTAATGAATTGACAAAAAGTTTTCTTTCTTCGGTTGTGAAAGAGTACGTTGGATGAGGCTTAGAGCACTTCCCGTTTCCTTTGTTGACGAGCCACAAGTCAGTACGAATATTCAAATTTTGTAAGTCTTGTCTTGCCTTGTTGGTGTCTTTTGATTTGTCATTCATTAACAAAGTACCCAACACACTCTCACACACATTCTTTTCGATATGCATGACATCTAAATTGTGTTTTAGTGTAAGAAAAGACCAATACTCTAGCTCGAGAAAACATATTTTTGTCCAATTCAATTCGCGATCTTGATCACGTTTTTCGCACCCCATATATTGGATGTTTCCCTGACACGCTTAGGCAATCTTCTTAGTTGATCCAAGATGTCATCATCGTGGTAAATTTTCTAGGAGGGTCTCAGATATCTACATTCAGATAGAATGCCCTTCTCGTTTCTTCCGCCATTTATTGGTCATGCTTAAGAATTTCTCAGTGACCAACATAAGCGGTTTTGTTTAACACGCCAAGATAGCCGAGTGTCTACATTACATGTCGGACATGCCATGTAACCTTGCCCACTCCACCCACACAAACTACTTCGAGCGGGAAAGTCATTGATAGTCCATAAAAGCGCCGTTATACAGAATTCGGTGCCTATAACAAAGATCCTTAGTCCCGACTCCATCTTTCCATAAAGTCTTTAGGTCATCAATCAAAGGCCTCAGGTAAATATCAATATCCTTCCCCGGTGATTTGGGGCCCGTATTACAATTTCAACATAAGAGAAGTCTCTCTCATACATATCCGTGGAGGCGTATTGTATGTGGTTAATATGACCGCCACATGCTGTATGACCGACTAAGGTTGCCATACGGATTGAAACCATCAGCCAACCCTAACCGGACGCTTTCTTTAGCAAATTCCTTCGAATACTTGATGTCAAATTTCCTCCATGCTTGACCATCAACCGTGTTGCATCTACCGTTCTCCATAGACGCCTGCACGCATGCCAAGTCATATATGTTTTGCAAGGTGTTTAGACTTGTACAAACGTTGTAGTCTAGGAATGATAGGAAAGTAACGCAACACCTTGTTAGGAACTTTCTTCCCAGTGTGTTCTTTTCTTTCCATCTACTAGCCAGCAGATCGGACAAGTCTCAAATCTTCGCTACCCCCCATATAAAAAGCAAGCATTTACACAAGCATGTATCAATTCATATCCTAACCCGATAGTTTTAAATGTCTTCTTTATTTCATAGTATGACGATGGCATCTTGTATCCTAGAACGGGCGGGAAAACTTCCTTGAATAAAGTTAGGAACTCATTAAATGTGGTGTCACTCACTTTACCTTTGACCTTGATGTGCGTAATCTTTGCCATAAAGTCTAATGAAGACATCCACCACCGCCGGGTATAGTTTTTCGCTGGCAGTGGCAAGTAACTCCTCATACTCATTACGTTGAGGAATTGCGTCGTTACTTGTCTCGCCAATATTTCCTTGAGTTGGATCATCCGTTCGTTATTCGACCAATATCATGAAGGAACTCAGCTATGTCACTCATCCCGTGGTGTCTTGTGTTGTGTACGGTTGTTCGCCATCCGGCTCACCATGATTATACCATTTGTATAACTATGGTCCCACCCATTTGTGTGTATGTGGTCAAACAAAAATTCGTGCTTTATCCGTTTACGCTAAAACAAAGAGCACGTGGACATTTTATATTCCCATCAATATTCACAAGGACTTGCAATGCTTGCGTAAAGCTCTAAGACCAACTAAGAATTCTTTTATCGGTACGCGTAGTGAGACCCAACTTTTATCAATTGGCATAACGCTTAATGAAGCAACAAATAATTATATAGACTTAAAATGTTCACCTAATCCAACTATGGAAGCAATCCTACCACTCTTTGAATGTTTCGTTCATATATGAATGCGATAATTTATTATTTGAGAAAATATCTAGAAGATTTCCCCAACTCCCCAAATATGTACATTAAAGACATATTCGTAGGAGTAAAGGGGAAACAATGTCGAAATTTTCACAAATAATAAATCAATTATACGCATTCATATCCTAAATGAGACAAAACATTCAAAAAGCACCCAAATGGGACTTTCCAAATTAATTTCTAATAAATTAATTTCGAACGGTTTTCTAGGATGATTAACTTCGGATGGGGACTTTCCAAAATTAATCACTAAAGTCCTAAAATCATTTACAACAGTTCACGAGTATTAGCAAAGTTAGAAAAAACATACCGACAGGTCTTGGCTCTCGTGTTCGCCAGTAGTTTTGTCGTTGACTCCGATATCTTCTGCTTTTCAGTGTTTGTCCAAAGCTTAACCCAGATTTTAAATAGTTTAGGGTTTTAGGTAATGAGAAGCATCGGTATCAAAAAGACCCTTTAAACCATTAAGGTTGAATTGTTCATTTTAACAATTAGGGTAGGAGGGCGTGATGGTGTTTGCGCATTTAATTATTTGAACAAAGGTGTATATGGTTGAAGTTCCTCGAAAACAAAGGAATGATGTTAGTGCAAGTCTAGCACGATGGTTATTTGACGGAGGTACACGCTTCTTGGTCCGTAGTGTTGGTGTTTGTAATGGCTACCGATGATGGTTAATGGTGGGGCAGGAAAGGTGCAAAATGGTTTAGCCCCCGCTTTGAGAGTTCATAACGGTGTGCGTGTTTTAGTGTGTTTTTGGTGAGAAACTCTATGTGTGTGTAGAGAGAGGTGTCTGAGATTATAAGAAGATAGATGAAAGGGTTTGTAATGATAGTGATGGTGAGTAAAGTGGAGTTAATGAGGCACCCTCACAAACCCTTTCATATCTCTCGCCACCATTATATCTCTATCATCTCGACCCCTCTCACACAAACTCATGGAGTTTCTCACCAAAACACACTAAAACACACAAAAAACACTTTAAACCAAGCTAAACCCTTTTGCACCACCTTTTTACCCTTCAAGATTCAACCCTCATCATAAGGTAACCATAACAAACCGTAACAAGAAATGAGTCGTACACTTTCATGTATCTTGTGAACAAAACCGTACCTCCTCATCGTAAACCATCAGTAATAGCACATATACTAGACACACTAATATCATTCCTTTGTTTTCAGCAACCCTCAACCCTAGACACATTGTTCAAAAAATCCACCATCCTACTCTCCTACCCTAATTGTTAAAATGACCAATTCAACCCTAATGGTTTAAAGGGTCTTTTTAATACCCGATGCTTAGATAGTTCTCACTACCTAAAACTCTAAACTATTTAAAATAATGCGAATCCATTATATCTTACCTTTTGGTCCTCGCTTTGGTCGCGCGCTTGGCACCAACACCCTATAAAAGCAAAACACATAATAAGCGCGCATAGTATATATGAACTTAAATAATTATGATAAAATATATCTCATACTATTCATTAAAAGATCGTATCATATCTCATTTAGTTCTCGAAGTACTAATAAACCAAAGTGTTACAACCAAAGTGTTATAGTATCAGTATGAAATTAACCAAAGTGTTATAATATCCAATGAACATAATTATGACTTACTTATTCACTACAAGATTTGTTCAAAACAAACTTCTATTACTAATAAAGACGCCAACAAATAGGTACAAGATAGGAGAAACCAAGAACCTTACAATGATTATTCCATTCTTACAATGTCTCGACGCATATTTTCACGATACAACCCGATTCCCTGTGGTTCGATTCAAACAAATAGATGGTGGTGGAGATGGAGATGGTGCGTGGTGGAGATGGAGATGGGGAGGAAGTGGTGGTGGTTGCAATAATGGAGATGGTGCATGGTGTTGTTGTACCGAGAGGATGGGTGAGGAATTTTTTTATCTCATACCGATAACGATTACGTTAATAATTGAGGAGTTTTTACGTTTCACTTTGGGACAGGTCCTAAAGTTAGGTTTGTCTTCTAGTGTTACATTCTGCGGGGACAAGTCCCGGGAAAGTAATGGCGGATAAAGTAAAAAGAGCAGGGAAATGAAAAGTTTTGTAAAATCATTTCGGGACATGTCCCCCATGAAAGATTTAATTATTCCATTTTCTTTTCAAAAACTATTTATTATCATTTTAAATAATTAAAATTAATAATAAATCAATTTAAATTTAACCTAAAAATTATAAAGTTAATTTAAGTATAAGTGATATGGTATACGTATCATGTTTAACGACCGAGTATGGGTGCTATGATATACGTATCATGTTTAATCCGACCACTATAGGTGCTATGGTATACGTATCATGTTTAACGACCGAGTATACGTGCTATGGTATAATGATCATGTTTAATCGACCGAGTATAGGTGCTATGGTATAATGATCATGTTTAACGGCCGAGTATAGGTGCTATGGTATACGTATCATGTTTAACGACCGACTATAGGTGATATGGTATACGTATCATGTTAAACGACCGACTATAGGTGCTATGGTATACGTGTCATGTTTAACGACCAAGTATAGGTGCTATGGTACGTGATCATGTTTAACTAATCCGACTATAGGTGATATGGTATAATCGATCATGTTTAACGATCGACTATAGGTGATATGGTATACGTATCATGTTTAACGAATCGACTATAGGTGCTATGGTATACTTATCATGTTTAACGACCGACTATAGGTGATATGGTATAACGATCATGTTAAACTAATCGACTATAGGTGCTATGGTATACGATCATGTTTAACTAATCGCAGTATAGGTGCTATGGTATAATGATCATGTTTAACTAACCGAAGTATAGGTGCTATGGTATAATGATCATGTTAAACTAATCGACTATAGGTGCTATGGTATAATGATCATGTTTAACGACCAGTATAGGTGCTATGGTATAATGATCATGTTAAACGATCGAGTATAGGTGCTATGGTATACTTATCATGTTAAACGACCGAGCATAGGTGCTATGGTATACGATCATGTTAATTGTTGCAAGTATTTGACAAGAGGCAATTTATGCGCTATACATCATATTCAATATTAACCAGCTCAACTTGCACCACTACACATTACTAGACATCAATGGCAACTCGACGATAAAATCAGTGACCACTCTTAAACAACATTGTTTGATCATAATGTATTTTTTTAACTTTCCTGTTGGAAAAAGAACTAGACATCAATGGCAACTCAACGATAAAACCAGTGACCACTCTTTTTCCGCGATAATCACCATTGTATTATATCGACAATAAAGTATATTTTTTTTAAATATAATTTTTTCCGGGGACATGTCCCCGGCAAAAGGTTTAGCGGGATTTTCCGCCAACAATTAACACGCTTTTGACTTTGGCCAAATTTTGATAAAAGTTGAAAGTGTATTAGGACAAGTCCCCGAGAAATCTGGCGCTGAATTTTGACTATCCGTCAAAGTTTAATAAAAATCAAACTCACTTCTCCGGACATGTCCGCTGAAAGTGTCGTTGAAATTTCCACAGAAGTCATCGAATTCATGTGCACGCCGATTCATTTTGTTTAGTTCACGGGACACAGCCCCCGGCTGAAAGTCTCCGCCTCGCCCATCCGATTGTTGTAGTGTGGGGCGAACTTTTAAGTTGGGTGTAACTTTTGGGACTTTCCCGACCGTGGCAACATGAATTGGGGTTGGCGGAAATTACTCATCGTTAGATCTTCTATTCGTCACTCATTCTCGGTTCATGATATCACGAGAGAAGGGTTCCACTTATCATATAATGTAGTTGATTTGGTTGATAATGGCTCATGGGTTTGGCCTAATGAGTGGTATACTCGGTTTCAAATCCTAAATAATGTGACATTCTGACCCTTGACCCCTCAAAATGTGATGTTCTTGTATGGCGTGGTTTAAATGGTGACTTTCAATCATTTTCTGTTTGGGCTGTTTGGGAAGCTATAAGGGCCCGTGACAATGAGGTTATTTGGGCAAGTGTTTTGTGGTTCTCTCATTGCATTCCACAACATGCAATTCATTTGTGGTTAGTAGTTAAGCGTAAGTTAAAGACTCAAGATGCATTGAGGCAACGGGATGTTGGTGCTTCAATCGAATTAAACCTGCTTCAATGCCCACTTTGTGAGTTGCAACCGGATTCACATAATCATTTGTTTTTCGAATGCATTTTCTCTTCTAAGGTGTGGAATAATGTGAAGATGCTTATTGGAATGCAAAATGTTGCTCCTGTGTTGGATGATATAATAGCATGGTTAGTTCTAATTTCTAAATCTCGTTCGGTTAAGAGTGTACTTCCTAAAACTGTGTTTGCTGCCTCGACCTATTTCATTTGGCAAGAACGAACTCTCCGTATATTTCAGAAGCATAAGAGGTCGAAAGAGCAAGTTATTGATGTTATTACTTCAATGGTTCGTTTAAAGTTGTTATGCTTTCGGTTCAAGAAGTCCCGTAATGTGGTCAATCTTATGGACATATGGAATATTCCTCAAGTTTTTGTTCGTGATGATGGTGGCTGATCTTGAGTCTTGTTAGGCCTAATTGTGTCGTAATTCTGATTTTAAGAGGTTAGGTCTTTTGTAACATGAGTTGGCATGTCAATCTCATGGTAGTTAGTTTGAAGCACAAAGGGTGCGTATGGTGTTAGTAAATGTGGTATGCAACCTCTGCACTTATTTGTTTTTATAAGTAATATATTTCACCAGTGTTAAAAAAAATTAAAAATTAAAAATTAAAAAATAAACTTTACCCAAGAAAATGCTGTAGAAGTAATCAAGAAGATTATTAATAAGAGAAAAATGAAAGGAGGAAAAAGATTGATCCTATCCCACATCGTTGGGTTGAGCAAACACAAAAAGGAGCGGAGTATTATCAAAGAGAGATGATTTGTACACATTTTGATTTGATTTGCACACTCTATAAAGCAGAATTTATAAACTGTACAACTGTTCAATGCACAGGATGGAGTGTGCCAATCAAAAAGTGAAGTGTACAAATCATTTCCCATTATCAAATATTCAAACAAGCAAGAGGTCAATCAGAAGGTATTTACCTAGACCGGGTCAGTGAATAATCAAGAAGGTCAGTGCTCCAAGTTGCTCGGTCCAAATGGCCCGTCATGTTTTATTAACTGTGGGCCATTTTGTCTGCTGGACTTTCATGCTTTTGATTTTATACTTTTTTTTAACAGTCTAATGTAATTAACGTAAGGTTAAATTTTGTCTAATGTAATAAAACTCTTTTATTCTTTTTTATTGATGTTAAATTTTATAAACGAGTTTTATTCCTCGCTTCAATGAAAGTTACAACATTTATTAACAATAACAACTTGCAATATCATAAAACTTTTTCATGTTGCAATTCGCTCCAAAATTTAAAAAGTTAGAATTGTTGTTTTGGTTGTATACCTTGAAGTAGTTAAGACAATCGTGATTGACATGTTACAAATAGGAGTCAAGTGTAGTTTTTTAGTTACTTTTGTTACTACACATAATGAAGTTGATATTAACTTGACCATTAATATTTGTTAATAATTGAAGTAGATAAAGTTTGTTTAATTACTCATGTAATTCTCAAGTCAAAGATTATCATCTTTCAACCACCCAAATCAATTCTATCTTGCCACCTCCCACTAAATCCAGAAAATCTGATATGAATTTTCGCATAACCCCATAATTGAGTGGCAACTTTGTGTGTACAAAATACCAAAGTCACGATCAACTCGATTTGAGTAATGAAAGTGAGTGTCGAAAAGACTCCCATTTCAATTAATCTTCTGATAACAAAAGATAACACTTTCCCTTGCAAAGTCTTAGAGAAGTTTACATTTACATTGAAGAATATATAAATTATTGTCTAGAGATACATAATAACAACTCACTCGACGACCAACTGTACGCTAAATACCCTTGCATAATATTTTACATCAAGTCATCTAAAAGTTTTCAGTCATAAAAATTAAGTTATCGTTATCACGGACAACCAAAAGGTCATCAACCATGGAAGGAGAACCAATAACTTTCGGTTTGTTCTCTATCAGGATCATCTTCCCTCTTCTTTACTCACATCATCAAAATACTTTAGATGATACGAGTATGATCCTATTAGATTAGTGAAATAGATACAATTTTTTTTCTTGAAACCATTTGAATCCTTTGTCCCACATAGAAGAATGAGATAAATACTTCTAAGCATATATACCATGGTAAATATGGATTGTATGCCTTGAAGTTAATACTATGTTTTCAACGTTATCCCATCATCTCCATTAAATATAACAAATGGGGGTATTGGGTATGAGTTTGGAAAAATATATGACCTTTAAAGTTTTTGTAAAAGAGAGTTAAAGCTCTGAAAAATATAAGAGATTGCATCTAATATGTCTAGCCTACAACAAAATTGGGGTAACATTATTAAAAAGTATCATACTTGTTCAAAAAATAATAATACTATGTTTTCAACGTTATCCCATCATCTCCATTAAATATAACAAATGGGGGTATTGGGTATGAGTTTGGAAAAATATATGACCTTTAAAGTTTTTGTAAAAGAGAGTTAAAGCTCTGAAAAATATAAGAGATTGCATCTAATATGTCTAGCCTACAACAAAATTGGGGTAACATTATTAAAAAGTATCATACTTGTTCAAAAAATAATAATACTATGTTTTCAACGTTATCCCATCATCTCCATTAAATATAACAAATGGGGGTATTGGGTATGAGTTTGGAAAAATATATGACCTTTAAAGTTTTTGTAAAAGAGAGTTAAAGCTCTGAAAAATATAAGAGATTGCATCTAATATGTCTAGCCTACAACAAAATTGGGGTAACATTATTAAAAAGTATCATACTTGTTCAAAAAATAATAATACTATGTTTTCAACGTTATCCCATCATCTCCATTAAATATAACAAATGGGGGTATTGGGTATGAGTTTGGAAAAATATATGACCTTTAAAGTTTTTGTAAAAGAGAGTTAAAGATCTGAAAAATATAAGAGATTGCATCTAATATGTCTAGCCTACAACAAAATTGGGGTAACATCATTAAAAAGTATCATACTTGCTCAAAAAATAATAATAATAATAAAACTCTTTTTAAGTACTTATGTTGAGATTTTTGTCTTTATGTAAGTAGTATGACAACTTTACCCTTTCAATTTACATAAATGATCCACGTGGGTTGATTACATAAATGGTCCCTGTCGTTTGAAGAAAATTGCATCCACCGTCCGTAACTTTTTTTCGATTTTTTTTGTTCGTTTTTTACCGAAAATTTTTTCCAAATTTTTATTTGAAATTCTATTTCAATTTTTTTTCCGGAATTTTTTTTTCGAAAACTTTTTTCTAAAATATTTTTTTAGAAATTTTTTTCGTTACAAAAAAAACAAGGTTCTCCGATAAAAACTTCACTTGTGACAAAAAAAAAATTGAAAATTTTTTTACATGTAAAAAAATTCAAATGCGCCAGAAAAATATTCAAAAAAAATTAGAAAAAAAAGTTTTTTGAAATAAAAACAGTCGAAAACGTATAAAATAGGACGAAACAAGTTTTTCGACAAAAAAATTCTGGAAAAATAAATTTTAAAACAAAATCCAAAAACAAATTCTGGAAAAAATAAGGACGGTGGATACAACTTTATCGATATGACAGGGACCATTTATGTAATTTACCCTAGGGACGGTGGGTGCAATTTTCAAAAAGATGGAGGGTAAAATGGTCATCACAGGTTTTTACTACTCACTTAAAGACAAAAATGTAAACATTAGTAATCACAAAAGCATTTTTTTAAGTTCGCTAGTTAGAAAAGTATTTTTGGACAAGTATGATGCTTTTTAATTGTATTACCGCAACAAAATTTCTAGTTTACTCGACTCACATGTTTACATGATAATTATTATAAGTTATACAACTTGTTCACCAAATGTTTAACATGCATGTTGCCAGAAATACAAAACGAGTTACTCAACGGGAAAATATGTACGAGAAAAAGTTATAAAAATGAACACTAGTGATGAATCATTGTCTGAGTCATAAAATACTTTCGTGGTACAAGCATTGAGTTTAAGTGTAATTTGTCACTCTAGTACAAATACTTATGATATCAAACCAAGTTTATCTACATATTAACTTTGATATGTAGTCTTTTAGTTGCTTTTTTACCATCTGATGAAGTTGATATTAACTTTTTACCTTTGATATTTATACAATAATTGGGGTAGGAAAAGTTTGTGTATCAGAAAACGTTACAAGAGACTAACCAAGGGTCAGTCATTGAAGGGGAACTAACTGTTGGAATTATATAACATGACTAATCATAAATATAAACAATAAACATCAAGTACACATGCGAAAGCGTATAGGAAAGATTAACGAATAATTAATTAACATAAACATAAAGTATGCGTACCTTTCTTGATTCTAGCCGAACAAGAATCAAATCTACAAAACTAGCAATTGGTTGAACCCTAATTAGGGTTTATAGGATTATGTGAATTACCCCTTACCGTTTTGTAATTCAATCCAAGAATACTAACAATAATGTGTTAGTACCACTTTCTTGTACACACGTACTATACCGAATTAAAGGAATGCTAGTTTTAATTAAACAAAATAACTTTGATTTGGAAAAGCTATGGATCAACTCCCAAGAGTTTTAGTCGAGCGAATTTAAGCAAAAAGACACACAGACTATTTTAGGTTTAGCTTAATGAGTATAAGAGATAAATTACAAACACCATTGGTTTTGTATTTATACCTAAAGAAACTTAGAGTCCAAGTTAGGGTTGAATTGGTTTATGGAAACACCCATCCAATCAGTTATGGAAACCCATAAGGTTTCTAGAACCTACTTGACATCTAATTTCATATTTAGTCCTTCCTTTAACATTTAACGATCGTTAGTCAATTACAATTAATTAACTTAACGTCCATTATATATTCCATGTAAATAATAAATAAATACAACATTTTATATTTAGTTATTAACTTTAGTTCTTATACGTAAAGTGTGCAATCCCGTGGTCTCGAGTTCGATCCTAACACACGTCTATTAATTTATTGTCCATTAAACCAACAGCTCCCACTTGGACATATCTTAATAGAGTGATCAGATCGGTTAGCGTCTAGCAACACTTCGATGCCTCTAGTACAACTCGAGTAAGGCTCCTGGAAAACCTTTTAATGATTTCTCATTATTATTATCCTTTTGTTTCTAATACCATGTTAAATAAAGATATGGAATTATGTCATTCTTTATTCAATCATTCTGTTTCTCATTATAAGTTATTGAGCAAGATTACCAAATCTTCTGAACATATTCAGGGGAGATCTTTGGGCATGGCAACGCAAACATCTTGTCAACCCTACGAGGGGCCCAACAGTATTAAACTCCAAATAAATTTGAATGAACAAATTCTATCTTGACTACGAGACTAACCCACAAACTTTGCAACACTTCAGGAAACAACCCCTTATGACTACCAATTACGTATAGCGTTAAGTTGTTCCACAGAAGTGCACTACATTCATGACACTTATCTGGTATCTCAAGTCTGAGGATAACTATTCATGATTTACTTAATAACAATATCCATAAAGTAAAATCGTGCAGTTGGGATAAGTCCTATATTCAAAAATCATTGAATATCATCTGAAATTGGTATGCATTCTCATCAATATACTTTCAAGTATATTCTACCACATCTCTCAGATTTGTCTTAGTTTAATAATAACCCCATATCATTAATTGACAACGGACGATTTAGAATAAATAAATTTATTCACGGATTAAACATGCAAATATAGGATACAATATATTATAAAATCAAACATACCAAGTACTTGATTTATTATAACAATTGTTTAACATCCCTTATCCAAATACCAAATAGATCAATGCATGAAAATTTCAGTTGATGAATTATGCCTCAAGTAATGACAATCATACTTGTTGACAAGGCATAAATCAACCAACTTGATCTATCGTAATTTTGAGAATACTTATTTCAAGAATTCAATTAATGAAGTCCTTGTACGTGTGTATTCAACAATCCACATAATAATTCATAAAGTGTGTGACATCCTCTATCACCAATTTATGACAATTTAAACTTTCAAACATTTTAAAGTTTAAAGTATTCTTATTCTTTTAATGTATAATGCAACTGTGCTTTTAGTAGCACAATTAGTTCACATGGCTATTAACAAGGATAAAATCCTACCATTACTAGTATTGAGTGTCATCTCAATTAAACCAGCATCATTGTATACAAACAACAACATGCTCATTAAAACTCCGTAAACTTTAATATCTTATTGTATAATGTTTGATGCTTTCCAAACTTTCAAGTTTAAAGCTGATGACAATTTGCACAACAATTGACATATTGTTCATCCATAGAATCTGGGAGCAATTCCAGGCTGAGGATGTAATTCTATTAAAATATTCATTACACAAGTTATCTAATAACTTTTAGTTAGATATCAATGTCGTCAAATCATCTATCATTCAAGACTGATATAACAATTTGAATATACTACATGATGTACATGATGAATCTACAGGTCAAACTTAGATTTCATTCATGTTCTATCTTGTCCAAAAGATATTTAACCATTTCCCAAATGATATATCATGTTTTATTAGAATCATTTAATTTTACTGCACATGTTTATTAACAATAAACATATATTCCAAGGTTATATGTTTTAATTCTTAAATCTTACAAGTGAAGTTTCATTCCAATTTAAGACTTAACATTTAGCTTACAAGGAATGTTACTTCCTATATGTTATACAACATATGTGATTTAAAAACCTTAACATAATACTCCCACTAGCTTTCAGGAATACTTAAAATTTATCTTATTTCAATTATAAATCAAAACTAGAGTTTAATAATTAAACATACGAATAATTTCATAGATGCATGCATTTATCCATTCATGAATTATTGCACTTCGTACACTACCAAAGATTATATGAATTCAAAAAACCTTTCGATTACTTACCGTCCTCGCTCAAGTAATTTCTCAAGAAAGAGTTTTGATATTCCATAGTCATATTTCATATTAATAAAAACAAGTATGACAATTATCATCTTTATATATTTAATGTGTCTAGAAAAGAATATTCAATCATAATTAATTGCTTAAGTATGATTAATAATCTTGTCATAATTAAGACATGCATTAAATATGTGTTCAATATTGTCCATATGATTTCTACATAGAAATTCAAACCATTACGGTTTTTCATCACTTTGAAGAAACTCATTTCCATTCCCTAGTCTAACTATTAAGATAAACCAAATTTCTAAAATTGATTATCTTTATGGACAACATCTTTAACATTCATAGTATGAGTAATTTACCTAATTCAATATTTGGTAATAAATCATAATGATTTTCAGGTTTACTATAATTCTGTAATTCATATTTCTCAGCATATAAGTCAAATATCTGAGATATCCTTGCTGATCTATGAATGAAAATTCCATCATCTTGAGGTTAAAATTTTATATCTAGCCTCATCATGATATTTACTAGTATGTTTAAGAAGATTATTTATCTTGTAATTTTATCTTTCAAGATAAAAAAAAACTCCCACTTGCCTTTTGTAATATATAGACTATCTATATATACTTAGCAATTAGAGCAAAATTACATTGTTCTCTTTTTGGGACATTACAAATACATATTAATAATTTCTGACTTTAGTTTGTTAATAACCTATTCATAAGTAGTTTAACAAATTCAGAATCTTCAATTTTTAAAACTTAATGTGATTCATCACATTTCATAATAAAATGGTGTTTTATCAATCTTCTAGGTTGGAGTCATATTGAGTATATTCAATCCATAGTCAATTTTCTAACCTTGTTACTTTTTAAGAAAGAAGTTATGGTTATCTTGAATTAAACAAATCAAATAGAGTTTGATTCTCCTAACTGAACATACCATTAGCTTGTGGTATTTCATTAGAATTAATATTGTAAGACAATCTAACAATATATAAGATAAACATATTCCTTTTGGCTTACCTATTTACCAACGAGTAGTGATTGGGAGACCTAAAAGATATGCCTAAACTCATGCCTACATCTGCGTGGCATCATCCTGATGGCTGCAGTCAGGGGACCCACTTTTTCACAAACCATCAGAATCATGACACGTATGTTTAGGCATATCTTTAGACACATAATTAGGTCTCCAAATCATTTCCCTTTACCAACTGAGTCAACTTAATGGTATAATAGAGTTTTCTAGCCAATTGCATGCTTTATAACACAAGTACTTTTAACCAAGTCACTTCATATCCATCTCTCATCAAGAAAACATAAATTTGTTATAATCCCATTTAACGTTATAAATCATTGATCAACTCAATGACTTCTTGTATATGTCTTAATTAAAAAAACCTAACAAGTTAACGTCTTACTTTATTATAAGTCTTAAAAGACTTTATGTTTATGTCTTTACAATGAATCATAAACATGTTTAACTAAAGTAATTATGAACACAACTCTTGGTTTCAATAGTAATTTCAAGTTAATTTATTTACTTCACAATAATGTAGGACTACATTATTTTTCATTTATGTCATTCCAAAATACATAAATAAACAAATTGAAGTAGTATTAAATTACTTCAGTTATGTCATTCTAATAATACATAAATATCTAATTTGAAGTAGTCTTATATATCATTTTGACACATGTTCTAAATACTTGTCTAATTTAGAAACTGCAAATATGTCCATGCAAGGTCTGACTTCACATGAAGATTTACTTTGTTGTTGCAATCTCGCCAAGTTCTGACATGACGTAAATTGCAACACCAAGTGTTTCTTGAATTAGATATGTACAAGTTATATTATAATGTTAGTCTATTACCTTGCAGTCAGGAGAATCCTGTAAATCATATACCTATGTGTTGTACCTTGCAAACAATATAGATATCTTCCACTTGTGCATGGAACAACATCATGTAGCCGATAAACAACACGACATATGTTGTTTATGTGACTAATGTGATTGTGTCATTGATATTAGCATAACTAGTAGATGTAGAACAACTTCATTGTCTAACAAGGAAACGTACATGACTATCCTTGAAAACATAAGTATCTACAAGTGGAAAGTAATTATCTTAAGACATTCTAGAGATAATCTGGGTTACTACCAAGATGACAAAGCTTGTAAATCCCACTGAATTAGAGATCATTACAATAATTCCTTATTCAGTAATAAGAACACAATACTCCCACTGGATTTGACAACATTGCAAGTGTTTCATTAACCAATGAAAGAAAATAGTGTTCTATTTACTTCCCTACACTTTTGAGAAAGTCCATACATAACAATTACTTATGTACTAAAAGAGTGTATTCTACTATGTAGATGATGAACTATCCATTATTAACTTGAAAAATTGGGCATGCAATTTCTTTCTTAATAGTTCTACTATTCCAACAATTGTAAGTAGTACCTTTTAAATGGTCAAAACAAAACAACCAGATAAAATATGTTAGTTTGTCTTTTACCAATTATACAGTAGTTAGTCTAGCTTCTAATTTAATAACTCAGAAATATGCAATTTTCTTAATTATTAAAATTTGCTTACGAGTTATGTATTTAGAATTTAGACAATTCTAATTATCCTATCATACCTTTCTTCATTCATGAAAAGGAATATGATTGAATCTCACTCTTTCTTATGAAAAGAGGACTAGGTTTATTCTTTTAGCAAAGTTGACTCTACCCAAAACCCTTACAGGTGTAGATCAATTTACCAATACAGTAATAACCTATGTTTACGGTTTAATGTTGCATTAATACATTTAAAGAATTTGCAAAATTCAATTTTAGTATTTTCGATAATTAAACTTTTCAAGAAAATAAAATACCCAAGGTAATATTCATATAACCATAGAATTTTCTCGACAACTAGGATCCAAATTATCATAGTTCCATTACATCAGTTGATCTGCTAGTAACGAAAGCATATAATAAGGTAATCTGTCTAACAATAATTGGCAAACATTTTCTAATTCCTAGATCATTATGGGATTTATATTTTCCAACGCTATTGCAAATATAAACATGTTTCATCCCATATTATGTCTTGAGTCCAGTTCTCACTTCCTACTCAACTTAAGTGTCTAACTTAAAGAACTGCAAATATGTTCATGTAAGGTCTGACTTTATATAAAGATTTACCTCTTCATTACAATCTCGCCAAGTACTGTCATGGCGTAAATTGCAACGTCAAGTGTCCCTTTAATTAGATGGCATATAACTTAATTTATAAAGGATACTAGTTTTGATTTTATGTGGTCAAACCAAATATGTACAAAGATGTCATGCATTCATCTTGTAGCATAAATTTAATAAAAAACTTTTTATTACCAATTCATAAAGATCAAATTATCAAAGTTTTGATTGAGTTATTGGGTTCACCAATCAAGGAATTTAGCGTTAATTATCATCCATTATACCGTATATTTGCATAAGTGTAAACACTTAGTGTTTCGGGTAATTACCACCGAAGTGGCGCATGGAATTAAAACTAATTCGCCCTTAAGATGATTTTGTACGCATAGCCTACTTGGTAACTCCAATTTGACTCGCAAGCAAACGGAGAGTTTGGTCGCATTGCAATAACCTCCCTATTTAGGGTCACAATTTAATGCGCTCCCCTCCTAGTACTTCCCACACAGTCCGTCAAATTGGGTGAGCCGTTCTCACTTTTTGTACCAAAATAATCAATCAATTAAACTATTGAAAATTTAACTCTTCAAAAATAAATCAAATTTCACCATTGATTAGTCCGTATTATTTTGCTTAAAAGTGTCTAACATATAAACAAACAAGTAAACAAATAAAAAATAAACAACTAAAAACCATGCGCACATAATTAACAATTTAATACGTGTAAACAAGTAGCCACATGAAACTTATTCGATAAAACCCTATTAATAATCAATGTCTAGGTTAATTAATATATATATTATTTAGGGCTTTCACTCTCTCAATTGAAAGTGAGCCACATACATCGACGAATCGATTGCGTAAACCCATAATTAATAATATACCAAATTGCACATAATTGATTCATTAATATTATTGAGATATTCCGCAATTCAAGATTTATCAAATAATAAACATGTGTATAAACTTAACAATTATATATATATATATTTATATATATATATATATATATATATATATATATATATATATATATATATATATATATATATACTAGTGTCAAAACCCGTCCGATAGACGGGTATGACTTGTGATTTTGTTTTTAGGTTTTAGTAGAACAAATATATACTAAAAAGTAATTAAAAGTTAAATTAAACAATTTACAACTATAATTGATGTTACCATAATATATATATATATATATATATATATATATATATATATATATATATATATAGAATCTAGATCAAACTTAAAGTTGTTAAAATGAGATCAAACTAAAATTTGACCATCGACACTCTCCTTACAACAAAAATAATTTTTTTATTAACTACAACTAAAATTGTTAAAGTTTCGATAGATTTCTTTTTAAAATTTATGAAACCTTGGTGATACACTTTGATAGAAGTGTAATGTGTATCAGGTTTTTGTATGTGTATCAAATTTTAAAATATTTATTAGTGTAATGTGTATCAGGTGTATCACTAATCCAAACTCATGTATCATTTGATTATTAGTTGCTAAAATGTTAATTTGTATTAAAATATTATTTTTATATGTATTATTGCTAAAATTGTTATTTATAAATGTTTTAGTGATTTTTTAGACTTGATCTTATTTTTACAACTTTAAGTTTGATCTCACGTTAACTCTCCCCTATATATATATATATATATATATATATATATATATATATATATATATATATATATATATATATATATATATATATATATATATATATATATATGCGTTTTTTTATAAGTTAGTTTTTTTATTAATTTTTATCTACATAATTTACTTTCCTAACGGGCAAAGGCAAAGGCAAAGGCATGAGAATAAATTTTATAATACACTTATATAGTGAATAATGAACTCAACAAAAAAAGAATGGTTATTCGATAACTTATTGTATTTGTATCTTATGATTATTAATCTCGAGTCCTTAAATATATCCCAAATACATGTTTCATATCTCTTTCTCATAATTTTGTTCGGTAATTGGGTCCTGAACTTTTTTTCTTTACTTTGGTTTATGTCCTATGAAAATTAAATGCCAATAACCTAATAAATTACACTCCTTAACCCATTAAACTACACTTAGGATCTATGCTTACATTCACCTCCTTTAAAAACCTCCATATTTAAAGTGATGATACACATGATTATTTTTGTGGCTACTCGCAATACTTGAGCCTGCCATGGTGCAACTACTTTATGAACGCAGGTTCACGGCGTGATGGTGTTTTCTCATATAGTAATGCACAAGTTACATGAATCCTAAATGTCTAATCACCTTAGCTATGATATCAACTCTAACATAATCAACATATCATTAGGGTTTTGAGGAAAAGAGACATACCATTATTTTTTTCCTAGCCAAATTACACTAAAAGCGTCCACCATAGTTCTTCAACTACAAAAACCAACATAAGATCATTAGGGTTTTGAGAAAAAAATACGTACTTTGTTTTTTGTCCCACTGAACCTCACCAAAAGCCTCCACCATAGTTTTGCAAAATAAACGAACATAAAATCATGAGGGTTTTGAAAAAAAGAGACATAATCACCTACTAATATATAGACAGCTCACTAAATAAAAGATTAGATGCATGCATGAAAGCTCACCATGGAATCTGAATATATAGAAAGCACACCATGTCGGCTTATATCAGTAGTTACCTTACAGATGCTCACATGGATTCTTAATAAGAATTTAAACATACAGATCTGTAAGAACAAAAACACAAATCAAATGAACAAAAAAATTGAAACTTCTATTAATTACTATTTTATTTATTGTAACATAAACCAAAAGATGATGAAGCACACAGAAGTTAGGGTTTTCGGAATTTAGGAGGGAATGAATGGTGCAGGAATGATCCTCCCTGGGATATATCACTAAACTTTAATCAAAAATATGTATCGTAAAACATAGTGTTTTTTTATATACACATAAATCCTAACATCAATCCTATACATTTTTTTAGTGAATGCATTACTATTGTCCACAATAGTTATTGTAAGTCTGCAACCATAAACTAAT
The DNA here is from genome assembly GCA_910596185.1 of Chrysanthemum makinoi. NCBI lineage: Eukaryota > Viridiplantae > Streptophyta > Magnoliopsida > Asterales > Asteraceae > Chrysanthemum > Chrysanthemum makinoi. Next base: position 4,069,493 of record OU343221.1, on the reverse strand, counting down.
CACGTATAAATCATATCCTATCCTATCGTCATCACCGTATATTTTTTCATTATTTTCTTTACACGTAAATTGTAACACAATTACAGAAATTGATTAACTATAAGATAAAGTGTGTTTATTGGGGTTACCTCAGGTCCGACTTGATGTTTCTCAGTTATTGTTTAGTTATATTTGATGTTTATTAGATATAGGGATCTTTAGTGATACCGTATACTAAATGATCATTGTTTAGTTAAAATTCTCTTTAAATAGTAGGTATTAGCTATACGGGTTTTTTTTGGTATACAGGGTATGGTTAAAGTCAGTTTGTTTAAATTTGAACAGACTTAGTAATTTGTTAATGATAGACAAATAGGTTATAAAGGTTTTAATTTTATAGTATAAAGTATTTATTTCCTTATGTATGTATTCGCAAGCCATGGAACCTTTAAAGTGTTACTGGTCAAAATTTTAACTTTTACAAATGATAAACCATGACCATATCCACAAGCCAAAATAGTCAGAGTCAAAACAACCTCATTTTTATCATTCAAAACATAACTCTTTAAATGCTCGTAAATCTAAAACCATACTCATTTAACGCTTTAAATGTAACTAAAAATGTAACTTATTTGTACAAAGTATGAAGATTAATAACGGTTCAAAATGTACAATGATGAAACAACATTAAAACCGATATCCGGTGGTGTGGTCTTAACTACAATCTTAAATTCCAGCTTGACTACTTCTTTCGTTCCTCGTGAAGCTCGCTTTGTAGCTACTATATGAAAATCATCATCATCATTGTCAAAATCCATCAATTCAACTTCCCCGCCTTTATATATCGAATGCATATAAGCATAAGCATCCTTCAGACTCTTTCAAATTTAGTTGAGTTTTGCTACCGTTCCCATTGTATCTTTGATATTTGCATCCTGTCATCAAGCTTAGAAATATTATTATCATAAACAAAAAGTGTAGTTTTGGTTTTCTAAATGGGTATCGCTAAAATGTGTGGGTCGTGTGATCAATATAAAGGTGTTATTATTTGTATCTAACCTGTAACAGGAACTTTCGAAATGCAGATTCGAGCCAACTCTTGAAAATATTATGAAACCAAAAGGTTAACACTGGAAGTACCAAGTAGAAAGGGTGTGGAGTGTGCCGCCTGTTTCGTGCTCAACAATCGTAAGAATGTAAATTGTGAGCTTATCAAACCAATAAGGATACATCGATGAACATCTGGCCAAATTGATGCTACACTCTCGTACTTCTGGTTGTACACATCAATGACCTAACATCATTAATAGAAATTAAAAAAATCAAACGTTTGTCTTGTTTTTTACCTCCCTCAAAGTTTCTACATAAGTAGAGGTCAAAATAGATCATTTGTTTCCGGGTTGAGACAGGACTGGGTGGACCCAATAAATTTTTTTCCAAGAAAATTTTTGACCCGTTCATTAGCTGTTTCATTATATGCTTATACGTTTGTCTAATACATATATACATGTTGTTGTTACTTATATGCACAAGTGAAAAAATCACAAGGATGAGAAACAATGATTTACATGAATATCCTGGTTTGTGTCGTCATGATCAACTCACTAAATAGTTGATAGTTAAATTCAAAATCTAAGCAAAAAAATTATTTGCGGGCCAACCCAGCCGTGCCTGTATCGACTTAAATAGTGACACATGTTCAACCTGTATCTGTTTTGACCCGTTACTTAACCCACTCTATCTGCCAATTTTGGCCCCTATAGATTATACAATTGGTTCCATTAATTGATTATTTAAAAAAAATTATCAATACATTTGGATCTTGTACCTTTAACTTTCCCATAAAGAAGGAAACGTTTACGATCCTTGATGATTCGGAGAATTCCAGAAGAGGAATGAAATGCTCAACCATAAGTTTCGCTCCATAGTAGTTTGTTTATACATATTGTATAACCAACTCATGAGGCTCGTTCAAAATCTTTTTCCATTCGATTTGACTTCCCGACCTATATGCCAATTCAAAAAAGAATTGTTTATCTGCTATTACCCTCAGATATGAATGAACTAACAATAGCTTTACCATTACCCTTAAAGCTTCTTCATCTGCTATACTGCCACCAATGGCAGCATTGTTCACCTGGGCGCAATTTTATTCACACGAAAAGTAAGATCATACATGTTTTACGTATTCTACATTTTCATTATGTGAGCTCACATAGAGCAATATTGATAAAAGGAGCTTGTAAAAACTAATCCATTGCATACACGTTTGCTAATACTTGGTATATTGTTAAAAATGAACCATACATTTGTAATTTATGATCTGGTTAGTTTGACCTCATAGAACTTAAACTAAATTGTTTCAGACATTTGTGGTATTTAGATTGAATAATTTGAAGCAGTTGATTACATGTGTCAGAAATAGTAGACCTTACCCTAAGAAAGGCGAAGATTCTAGGCATCTAATGTTAAAATGGCTTTCTAATAAGATCATTGAGTTAAAACTAAAAACCCAATACTTTATCTAACACGTAAAAGAAAACTTTCCTCCACTCTTTTCTGGGTGAAATTGAATGGTATGCACATTCCCCCTTCTAATAGATAAAATGAAGTCAATCCCGTAGTTGCAGGTGGATGCAACCCACTCTTCATTTTCTTTCGACTATATGCAAACCAAGGTTCAATCTTTAGTTAAAGGTCAGTAAAAATAAGAAAGATGTGAAGAAGAAATAAGACAAGCAAACATACCGGAACAACACAGTAAGAATGAATGAAATATACATGGCATTTTGCAACATCGTCTGATATAACTGAATTTTTCTTGGTTTGCGAAGCATTCCATCTAATATGAGGCCCTTAGCAACCATTTGATGTATCAAAACGAAACTGTAGTTCTGAATCTGTAGTAACCCGTAGTTTCCTCCTATCAAAGTTTGTCTACAATATGTTAACAGATGATATTCCCAGCTGATCCCAGCTGATCCAAGTACCTGATAACTAATAAGCTTGCTTTTATCTATTAAAGCAATACTAATAGCCGGATGCAACCATTTCAAGTTATTTAACCAAGAACAAACAGAAGGATGTATTGCCTCAAAATGACACTACCACTTAACGAGTTTAGATAAAACTTTGTTTTTCAGCAGATAAGCACATTAAAATAAGGAATCCCAAACACCCCTTATCAGCGTCCACTGCCCATATAACAAATGTAATGTTTTAAGAGCTAGGTGTTTGGGCTAATTATGTTTTTTAAAAGTGTTTTGTTGAATATGTATATTTTTGTACCGGTAAAAACAGGTCGAGCCGGGTTGACCCACAAACATATTTATTTACTTATCATGTTTTAGACTATTTTCTAAGAACAATAATTCTTTAAATCTCTGAAAAAAACGATTTAGGTTGTTGTATCTTGCATAAATGACAACATAACATTTTGATTTGACCCGTTTAGAACATGTTACAACATACTCTTCTACAATAGTTAATCATCCTAGCTAGTTATGTCTACGTCTACTTACTTCCAATTACTTCAGGTGGGGTCAAATTCGAGAGGACAACATTTGGTCAATTCTCCCTAACCTATCAGCAAAGATGCCACCACAGGAAAAATCAGGCGCACCGTCATAAGTCCTTTTGTTCCTGGTCCCCTAACCCAAGTCACTAAGTACCGCTACATGCTAGATTCATAATAGTGAGTGCCCGGCCGTTAGGAACTTAGACACTACACCCCCCAATTCTTAAGTTCATCCAAACGATAGGTGATCAGTTGGTCAAATCGCACAAGTAGAAAGGGTCGTCAGTTGGTCATATCTTACCCTTCCCGTCTCAGTCCGCTCACCTAGGGTCAGTTGGTCATATCTCATAGGCAATTGGCCTCTACCGCCATTCAAAACTACCGAACCAAGGGTGGCTACCAATGAACTATGCATGCATACACTTGAAATAATTGTACGAAAGTAAAGTAAACGCAAACAAAACAATTAAGGAACCATAACTAGGCTAGCACCAAAAGGTGCTTAACCGCTCATATTAATCATGCAAATCAATTCAATATTCAAAGGTACGAAATACATGAATTGAAAGTAAAAGAAATATAAAACACTAATGCTTATCGTAATGGAGTGACTTCTCCCTTGGAAACAGCTCCGTATGCTCCCCTAGACCTGCCTTGAGCTTTTTCCCACGTTCTCAGAGTGTTGTGTGTGGAATGGGATGAATAGAAATGCTGGAATTCGTGGGGTATTTATAGGCCAGATCTGGGTTACGGCATAACCAATATAGGAGTTACGCCGTAAGCTTCTATTTCTTCGTAAAATGCACTAGCTCTGCTGGTTATGGCGTAACCTTCTTAGTGGTTACGCCATAGTCTTCAATAAACTCGGTTACGTCGTAAGTGATGCAGCAGTTACGGCGTAAGTATCGGTGGCGTGGAACCTCTTTTGACCTAATGTAGTTACGTCGTAACCTTTGGGAAGAGTTACGCCGTAACCTTCTGATAAGTTGGCATACTGAGTCACGCAATAGTTACGGCGTAATGTGAGAGATGAGTTACGCCGTAACTTCTTCAAAATAGCATACTGTGATAAATCTTTAGATAAGTTTCCAGTTCCGCGTCTCTTTAGCTACAATGCTCGTAATTTACCTGAAAGTGGAAAACAATGGAAAACGAGCGTAAATCCATATAAATGATATAAATAACGAGCATTAATGGGGGAAATTGACACTTAATATTCAGGATTATTTGATGTTATCAGTCCTCAAGACACTCGCGATTAACATTTTACAAATCGAGATTATATGAAGTCGATATTAACTTTTTACCTTTAATATTAATTATAAAATGACTTAGCATGCAAAGTTTGTTTTATTGTTCGTGTTTCACTAAACATTACAAAAGACTAACAAAGGGTCATTCATTGAAGGAGAACCAACGTCTCTCAGGTTGTTCCTTTTGAAGATCCTCTTCTTCTTATTAAACCATTAACAATAAAATGTTGCAAGAGATACTTCACGTCCATTACTAACTTCAAAATCAAACAATCGGCGATCTAATATGAGTTCCACATGAAACACAAACTTAAAAGATGGAAATAAGTTTTGGTTCTATCCCACATCGGTAAATGAGAGAAAATCTTCTAAGCTTATATGCCATGGTGCATATGAATCATATGTCTTAGAGTTGAATACTATGCTTTCAACTTCAAATTGTATAATGTGCCCCGTCATATTATTCGGTGTAGTATTTGAGCTTGGAAAAATTGTATAATCTTGCGGTTTTTGTAACGAAGACTTTCAAATTTTACTTTTCTTAAAGAATAATAATTCACGATAACAAATGCAATAAAACTAGCATCCTCACTCCTAAATGGAGAGATTTTAGTCATATGTCCAGATGAAAATTATAATAAATTATACAACATTATATAATCAGTGATTAACCAAATGTTTTACATACATATTCCCATGCATTCAATAGGAAGATTTTTATATATTTTTTTTGTTGAATCTTCTTATTAGTTGCTCATTAAATATAAGAAAAAGCAATACCATTACCAAGTTTGAATACATAAATAAGCTCTAAGCTTAAATCGAGTTTGCTTCGATCATGATAAATATAGCGATATCATTGAGCTATTCCAGCTGTATAAAGAGCTCACATTGAATGAAAATGCGAAAAATTAAAGGGTCAATTTCTGCAATAGTATTGGATAAAGCTATGCCCTTTGCCAAATTTGAGTATATAAATAATCTCAACAATTAAGCTCAAATCAAGTTTACTTCGATTTAGCACATATCTTGAGCTATTCCAGCTGTACAAACAATTTTGACAAAGAACTCACATTCAAAACAAAAGAAAAAGTCATTTAACGTACTATTGAAAGAGTTTATGCTAAAAAGACTCCCATTTCTACTATAGTTTCAAACCTTCAAATACAAAAAGATAAATCACCATTGCTAACTCTCCTATGTCGAGTCATCTATAAGTCTTCAGTATATCGTTATCAAGGGACTAGCCGAGGGTCATTAATTAATGCAAGGGGAACCAACAGCTTGTGGGGTGTTCCTTATCAGTATCATAATGGTGTTTTCATGAGGCTGAATAGAGGAAATATATTATGTCTCTCTTCCATTCCAGTCATATATACCACATATTTGTCAATTGTTTTGACTTCGAGATAACAAGGTAAAAAGCTAGTGCTTATTTTCCAATTTTTTTTGGTAAAAGGTTTTATCCCAGTAAATATATTAACACCAAAAAATAACGTGAACGTACAAAGGAATATGGTTGTCTACGATATTAACCTAAACGCTCTAAACAAGCGTGAAAACTACACCAACTAGGTTTGACATGCCAAACCTTTAATTATTTATCCCTATACATGTACGTTCCAGATTTATTTCATCTTTGTGGCGGTTCAAACATATATTTTGGGACTAATTATTTAGATTAGTAGATTGAGGATATCAACATGCGAAATCATGGTCATTTCATCTTGAAGTGGTGAGAGTTGTGGCCAATAAGTCACCTTGAAAAAGCCTTGTAGACTTTAGCCATTTTTGGCTTATATTGGTACTAACATTTTATTTATTTATTTATTTATTTTACTCATACAACATGTCACTATTATAACTGGTACTAACCTTGATGTGTCATGTGCACGGAATGTTAAGAGGTTTGTGAAAGAAACCGGAAGCGGTTAAAGGCACGGGGGGAGACCCATTGGGGAGTTGAATTTTTTTATTTGTCCCACATAGGTAAATGAGAGAAAATCTTCTAACTTTATATACCATATTGCCTTTGATTTGTATATGTTAAGGGTTAATGTTATGCTTTCAAACCTAACTTTGCGCTCAACCTTATTGGGAGTACAAGTTGAGTTTGGAAAAATTGTATGAGCTATTAAGTTTTTGGAACAAAGACTTTAAACTTTACTTTTCTGTAAGTTTACCAATAATAATCAACGATAACAAAAACAAGTTACTCATTAAATAAGAAGATCTATGAAAGCATACTTAGTTTTATATAATTAGCTTTGTAAAGTCTTGTTTTTAATCTTGCAGAACATTTGTGAATTACAATTTGCCCAACCATATTACATGAGGTATTAATTGTGTCCATAGGAAACCATTATTATCATTCATTTCCTAGATTCATCAAACTTTACTTTTCTGTAAGTTTACCAATAATAATCAACGATAACAAAAACAAGTTACTCATTAAATAAGAAGATCTATGAAAGCATACTTAGTTTTATATAATTAGCTTTGTAAAGTCTTGTTTTTAATCTTGCAGAACATTTGTGAATTACAATTTGCCCAACCATATTACATGAGGTATTAATTGTGTCCATAGGAAACCATTATTATCATTCATTTCCTAGATTCATCAACTAAAACTATCAAATTAAAATAAGATAATGAGAAACATTATTATGATGCAATGAGAATGACAAAATTAACATCTGAATTGCTAATCATAACTACAAAAATACTTAATTTTATTAAATGCAAGGGTGTAAAACACCAAGCCGAGCCCGAGCTCAACAAGGCTTGAGCTCAGCTCGTTTAGCATTAGGGAAGTTCGAGTTCGGCGTGTTTTGAGCATATTTGGTTTAATATTGTATCTTAATTGCTTATTTATCTGAAAAGTTATATGATATATGCTTATACTATTCATAAATATGTTATTTTTATCTAAATTGCTTATTATCTCAAGAGTTTATGATATACAATTTAACTATTCATCAATATTTTATGTATATATCTAAATTACTTTATCATGTATTTGAGATATTCTCAAAATGGAAGACTTAAAATTTTAAGCAAACACAATTACTAATAACGTGAAAAATAAAGTTACATATGTAAAATTAAGTGTCTTAAATTTGTAGACTTGTAACATCCATCCACTAAATAGTAATACATGTTAGTTTTAAAATACCCTACAATGATAAATACATGTTATTATACATATTGTACAAACTAAGAAAGCACGCAAAACTTCATACAAGTTATATGAAAAAAAAAAGTTGATGGTACATATGGTTTTAAAACCGGTCCGGACCAACGAGTTCAACCAGTTTAACAGGAATTCAAAGTCACCACTGGTTTGGGTAATCGATTAAAGTTGTCCGTAAACGAACCTGAGAGGATCGCCATAACTGGCATTGGGCCGGGCCAAGATTATTTTTTTCTTGTTTTTCTTTGGATAATCAGCTCGTCATTATTATTTGTTGGTGTCCGGACTTTAATCACAAGGAACCCGCCGCCGCAACACACGAGTACCCCGCTAGTATATATAACGCTCCCTTAGTCTCGCCAGCTTAACCAAGCTCGGAATCAAAGGCTTGGGATCGAGCTCATTAAAGATTGGCTCGTTTTATTCTTTTAACGAGCCAATCTTGAGTAGATCATAGCAGCTCGTTTACACCTTTAACTAAATATAACTAAAAATCAAATAATTAAAAGAATATAGATATAGAATCAATAAACTTTTTTGTTAATGTTTTAGAAGTACTCGAGAAATAGAGCTAGAGTGGTTTCATCACAACTCTCTCATGTAAAACACATTTATTTTATTTATCGGGTATCGAAACTTTTTACTCAAAAAAAATTATTCGAGAAGATGAATAAGTAAAAACGATCAAGAAGAAAAAATTTAATATTATCCCACATTGATGGGGTTGAGGAAAGACAAAGGAGCGGAGTATTATCAAACGAGCAAGAGGTCATTAAATAGGGTTCAGTTTTTTAGTAGTTAAGACAATCGTGATTAACATCTTACAAATAGGAGTTAAGTTCTGTTTTTTAGTTACTTTTCTTACAATATATTATGACGTTGATGTTAACTTTACCTTTAATAATTGTTTTTTATTGTTCATGTATTTCTCAAGTCAAAGCTTAACATCTTTCAGTCACCCAAATCAATTCTATCGTGTTGCCACCTCTCACTAAATCCAAAAAATCTGATACGAATTTTCACATAATCCCATAACTGAGTGGCAACACTTTGTGTACAAAATCTCAAAGTCACTATCAATGAAGGGGAGTTTATGTTGAAAAGACTTCCATTTCAATTAATCTTCTAATATAAGTATTAAAAATAATTATCCACAATAACAGAAACAATAAACTTAGTGTCCTCACTCCTAAATAGAAAGTATTTAGGTCATATGTTTACCTGAAAATTATGATAAATTTTATAACGTTATAATAATCAATTAGAGATTCACCAAACCGTTGACATGCATATTGCCAAACCATTAACATGCTAATATATGTTCAACATGAAGCTAATGTGAATGGGAATTGAAGATTTTGAACCAAAAGCATAAAGATAGGTATGTCTTAGAGTTAAATACTAATAACATCAAATTTTACTTTTTTGTTATAAGGATTAAAAATAATTATCCACAATAACAAAAACAATAAAATCAGCGTCCTCACTCCTAAATAGAAAGTATTTAGGTCATTACCTGAAAATTATGATAAATTTTACAACGTTATAATAATCAATTAGAGATTCACCAAACCGGTGACATGCGTATTGCCAACCCATTAACGTGCTAATATATGTTCAACATGAAGCTAATGTGGGAATTGAAGATTTTGAACCAAAAACTTAAAGATAGAAATGAGTTTTGGTTTTGTCCCACATAGATAAATGTGAAAAAATCTTCTACGCTTATATACCAAGGTGCATATCTACTTTATGTCTTAAAGTTAATACTATGTTTCGCCAATACACCAACGCTGAGATAGTAGCAAAATCATTTCAGTGTATATGTGAGGGTGAAAAATTCTATTAAACTCATAGATTTTTTGTAATGAAAAAGATATTTGTCTTAGAGCTAATACTATGTTTTTGAAATCGAAAATCCCGTCCTCTAACATATCTACTTTATGTCTTAAAGTTAATACTATGTTTCACCAATACACCAACGCTGAGATAGTAGCAAAATCATTTCAGTGTATATGTGAGGGTGAAAAATTCTATTAAACTCATAGATTTTTTGTAATGAAAAAGATATTTGTCTTAGAGCTAATACTATGTTTTTGAAATCGAAAATCCCGTCCTCGAACATTTATTATATGAGCTCTTAAGTTTTGTTAACACGGACTTCAAACTTTACTCTCTTTTATAAGGATTAAGAATAATATTCCACAAATAACAAAAACATTAAGACTAGCTTCCTTAGTCCAAAGTGGAGAGTAATTAGTTACATGTAGATAAAGAGTTGCAAATACGATTTGAGTAAAAACCTCCAACATGGCAACATCAATTGGAAGATCGACTGCAAGTTTGCAAAATTAAAAGCCTGCCCTGTAATATGCATAACATAGAATATATGGATGACACTCGAAACTGTAATCGTAACTCTAATAGTCTTAGCATCTTCATAGAAAGCTTGAAAGCTGGATTACAACGGAAATCACGTTCGTTATCCAAGGGGCAAATTAAGTATGGTTACTTATATAAACGTGTGTGCGTAGGTGTCTTGTTCAATGTAACAATGCTATTGTTGAATTGGTGAAAGAAGTGTCTTTTTTCAAGCATTTATTGGTCGGATCAGTCAGTTGTGGCCGGTTGTATACAAGGTCATGACGTTTATTCTATTGATAACCTAAACATATGGATTACCCATAACCAGATCAAATTGAAATGTAATCCATTAGTATCTTATACAACTTATTGTTATCTCTTTTCGGTTCAACTTGGGCATCATTGTTGGTGATAATTTTTAGTTTTAAAGTATGGTTTAGTTTTATTATTAGTTTATGCATTCAGTTGGCCTTTTGTTTAGTTTTACGGAAGTTAGAGCTCGAGCTTGGCTTGTTTCGAGCTTATTTGGTTCAATATTGTGTCTAAATTGCTTATTTATCTCAAAAGTTAAACGAGTATGATAAATGATTATATATTTGTGTCTATATTGCTTTTTATATCAAAAGTTACATAATACTCTATCCGTCTCATAATAATAGTCCATAATTTTTTTTTTGAAAATCTCAAAAATATTGTTCACTTTTCATTTTAAATAAAAAAGAGAATGCAGTAAGGGAATATATTATATTTGAGTGATTCAAAACTGTATTGGTCCCACTTTTATTAAAATTAGGTGATTTTTGTCTCATAACAATAATTTTAAGACGAAGAGAGTATCTAATTCTACTATTCAACAATATTTATATATGTAAAGGCTTATAGGCTCGCGAGCCTATTCAAACTCGGTATCTGATGAGCGGGCTATAGCCTAAATAGTTAACGAGTTTTATGTCAAGATCGAGTTCGATAAGTCTTGGTTCGTTTCAAACTTTTACCGAGCTTGCGAAACATATGATGAAGAAACAAATGAGTTATTATACATAGAAGTCACTAAAGTTTGCGCGAAATTTTTTCTAAGTCACTAAAGTTTCAAAGTTGTCATTCAGGTTACTCAACTTATGAAAGTTGTGATCCAGGAACTTATGAAAGTTGTCATTCAGGTCACTGAACTTGTAAAGACATGACATTTATGTTACTTAACATATCAAAATAATATACGTAAAAATCTATGAAATTATAGACGTGTTTACTTTTTATAGTTTAGTAACCCGGATGACAACTTTGAAACTTTAATGATTTAGGACAAATTTCGCGCAAACTTTAGTGATTTCTTTGTATAATAACCCGACACAAATTTGCTAATGTTTTAGAAGTAAGAAGATTAAGAAGAAGAAAAAACTGGAATGAGCAATTTTGATGCCATCCCACATCGAAGTGTTGAGCAAAGGCAAAAAGAGGTAGGGTATTATAAAAGGTGCAAGAGGCTTAAAGAAGGTTTTTGCCCTAAGCTGGTCAACTAATAACCTAGAATTTGAATTGTCTTAACTTGATGACCTGGTTGCTTTAGGTCCAAGTAGCAACAAAAAGATGGAAATGAGTTTAACAAAGCGCTAGATCTAGATGTCTAGATCAGTTAATAAGTATATCTATAAAAAGGATATTTGCCACTTCATTGTCGGTGATAGATATCATAGTTGGAACTTTTTACGAATATTTAATTGTTGAGTCCAATACGTGTTTGAACATAAGTTTTTAACAAATAGCGACCAAGTTGGGAAGGATTTTTTATTGATATGTTTTTGTTGGCATGAAGTTGTCTTGGAAAAAGAAAGCTGATGTATTACTAAAATGTTTGTCTTTTGGTGACACCATTACACAAAGATGAAATACTTCCCATTTGTCGGACCATTTGAAGATTGGTACACTTTAAGCACTTTTACTAATTCATAGATGATCATGAGTCGATTTAACTTAAATAACTTAAAAATTGAACCTTTAATAATTAAACTAATATATGTCTATCGTATAGCTAGTGAGAATGGAAATTTAGGAATTTATCCCACATAGGGAGTGAGCAAAATTTGGTGGAGTTTATAATTAAGATGATTGAAATTTTAAATATTGACGTGTTAAAATGGTAAATGGTACTTATAGTCATAAGCCACTTCACTTTCTTTAGTATATTTGGCATTTTTTGGTTATCAAATATGAATGTGTTAAAATGTTGAATGATACATATGCATATCTGTCTTTTTGGTTATCAAATATGAATGTGTTAAAATGTTGAATGGTTTTTATAGTCATAAGCTACTTCAACCTTTTAATCACATCTGGCTTTTGTACAAAGCGGTGCTTAGCATTATAAGCCTCTTTAGCGGAAAAATTAAATCAACTCTTATCTTTTTGAAACATATCATACAAGTTCAAAGAAATTATATTAAGAGCATAAGGTACCGAGCCGTTGGTGCCATCATGTGGTGCCGTGGGTAAAGGGTTGCAACCTAAGCACTTTTTCTCAAAACACCAAAATCTATCACACCACACAAAACACCCCCACTTCTCTTATATCAAGCTTTACTTTTCTATAAGAATAATAATTTACGATGAAAAAAAAAAAAAAAAGTAGTATCCTCACTCAGTAGTTGAGTATTTACTCATGTACAATTTATTTGTATAGTCAAGCAAGATTAGTGGAAAAACTTTGGTTATACCAAATATCATGCCATTTTAGTTACCTTTTTACCATGTGTTATGAAGTTGTTATTAACTTTTTACCTTTGATAATTATACAATTACAGAGGTAGGTAAAGTTTTAATTGTTTGTGTATGAGTAAACGTTACAAGAGACTAACCAAGAGTCATTCATAGATGGGGAACTAACGACTCAGGTTGTTTCCTTTAAAGTTCCTATTCCTCTTATTAAACCAATATTAACTAGAAACTGTTGCAAGGGATGGTTCACATCCTTTACAAACTTAAAAGATGGACATGAGTTTTGGTTTTGTCCTACATTGGTATACGAGATAAAATTTTGTAAGCTTATATACTATGATGCAATGAATTGTATGTCTTAAGAGTTAATACTATGCTTTCAAAGTTAATTCTACTCCAATAAATTTGTTGGAAGTTGTATTTGACTTTGGAAAGATTATATGAGCTCTTAAGTTTTTGTAGAAAGACTCTTAAAATTTACTTTTCTTTTGTAAATTTACTAATAATAATCAACAGTAAATAAAACTGAAAAATAGTGACGAATCGTTGTCTTAGTCGTGAAATACTTGCAGGGTACTTAATTGTAAGAAGCAATAATAATGTCCTTTTTATTTATATATTTATTATATCAAACTAAGTTTATATGAAAGACTCCAATTTTAATTAACACTTTAATATGACAAGAGATATACCAATTCCTATTATTTTATTGCGAAGTCTTATACCAATTTACATTAAAAAGAGTATCGAATATAATGTGACAATGAAAAAGTTAATATCTCAATTGCTAATTATCATCAATCTAGAAAATACTTACTGTAATTAAATGCAGGGGTGTAAACACCGAGCCGAGCTCGAGCTTGACAAGGCTCGAGCTCAACTCGCCATTACGCAAGTTCGAGTTTAAGTTTATTTGGTTTAGTTTTGTATCTAAATTTCTTATTTATTTCAAAAGTTATATGATATCTAATTAGACAATTCATAATTATGTTATTTTGTATCTAAACAAGACATGTTTGCCGGTGCCTTGCAACGTGACTAAAATATAATTTTTTTATAAAAAATGTAATTCATACCGAGTTTGATGTCCTAAGCTTTTCTTTAAGAAAAAAAAAATAGTATTTGACAATATAATTAAACACATATGCTTTGAAAACTTCCATGGAAAAAAATAATTCGCAATTTAGATGGTTTATACTCCCACCATCCCAAAATAATTGTCCTATTTTGATTTTTTGAATTTTTTTATTCCAACTTTCATCTTAAATATTTTTGTTTATGTTATATAACAATTGATGCAAAATATATGAATATATGAATGGATTGGTTTTTTATATATTTTTTAATTGGTATAATTTTTATCAAGTATTATATAACACATACAAAAACATTAAAGATCAAAGTTGAGAAATTAAGATTTTAAAAATTCAAATAAGAACAATTATTTTAGAACGGAGGTAGTAATAGTTTTATACTACTCGTACTGTCTAAATGTGGATGCACAAATTACAAAACATCATGATATAAGAAAACAACACAAAACATTACGATATAAAAAAGTTAGAACTTCTAATTGCAAACTATACTGTCATGTCCTTTTAACCTTGACTTTAATCTATCTCTCATACCAAATACTCTAAATTAGCCTGTCACCCATATCAAATTACTTTCATTTTTTCTTCTGTGTTATATCATATCATACACATACAAATGAATGGTATAAAGTTGTCTTTTAAGTACATCTTTTGTATATTTTCATACAATAGACGACACTCAAGATTGTTCAAGCTTAATACACCATCTTAGTGTTTTCTAATTGGTATGATACACGATCACAAACAACAGTGTAATATTAAAATATAACTGAAGTAAGATATGTATTTACGTTTTAAATTAAATTGCTTATTTATCTCAAAAGTTATATCATAACTAATTTTTCTATTCAACAATATGCTATTCGTTTGGGCTCGCGAGATTAATCGGTATCAAAGCTTAGGCTCAAGCTCGATTATTTAACGAGCTTTATGTTAAGCTCGAGCTCGTTAAAGCTCGGCTCACATCAAGCTCTTACCGAGCTAATCTTGAGTAGTTAATGAGCGTTTACGCTTGTTACTAAATAGAATAATGCTACATTCACACAATAATACTAAATAGAATAATGCTCACATCAAGCTTTTACCGAGCTGATCTTGAGTAGCTAAGGAACATCATGGACACCACATGGCGATTCATAGACTTTGAAAATGCGAATATCAACTCAACTAAAGCTGCATATAGACCATTTGTAACTTCTTTTTCCATGGCTGCATAAAGTTTAAAAACACCTATCAGAACCACGAAAGGGCTATGCGGATCCATGGAAAAAATACACTACATGCTTAACGGGGATTGACCTCGCGTGAAGCATTTGGTTTGCAAAACTACGTAACCACTAAACCTATGAGGTCTAGAACAAGGTTTCCCACATAGTTTATTGTCGCACAATAGGCTTTAATATGACGATGTCACAAGCTGAGTTGCCAAACGTGTCACTAATTTAACATAGTAAAATATGTGTGTGCATTTGTGATATCCTTTATTACCCAATTTTGTGTATAGTTGGACTACTTACTTAATGTTCGAAACGATGTTTTATTGTACGTAGATGATAGGAGTATGAGCCTATTTGATTGGTGAAATATATATTTACTATTTTATGATGAAACTATTTGAACCTTTTGTCCCACATAGGTAAATGAGAGAATATCTTCTAAGGTTATATACCATAGTGTATCGAAAGTCCCAAAAAATTATATGAACTCTTAAGTTTTTGTGCAAAGACTCCAAGCTTTACTATTCTTTTACAAAGATTAAGACTAGTAATTCTAGCATCCTCACATGGAGAGTATTTAGTCATATGTAGATCAAGATTTGCAAACACAATTTTATTTGACTACAAATTTAAGAGGTTGCCCTCTAATATGTATAGCACATAACAAAATTTAAATTTGCAGTTTACTCAACTTTATTGTGAAGCCTTATACCTGTTTCGGTAGAAAGATTATAGAAAATTGAGGTCTAAACATACATTACACTAGCCATCAAAATTCAGCATGGTTATTAGGACCTAGCCAAGTTGGAAAGGTAACTAACGGCCGGTTTCTCCTTGTCAAAATCCTCGCCTTTTTTTTTTTTTTAATGCATATAATCTTCTTAATTAATTTACTTAAACAAATAATGTAGCATTGGTAATCATTTCTCTTAAATAGTAAATACTTACATACAGTTCATGACGAGACTTTCCTTCTGATAACGCTACACGCGTCGTTCGGAGTCAAAGGAACTTCATTTTCTTCGAGCAAGTTTTATAACACCCTAGGCAGTGAATCTAATCGTTATAGTATAGTATTAGGGTAAGCCACGGGTATTGATATCGTTCTCTAGGGGAATATCAATGCTAGTGAGAAGTTACTACGCTAAGGTTGGGGTTGAGGAAGATTATTTTTTTTTATCTTTTTTATGTTTTTTTAGGAAATGGAAAAGTACGAATCTCGGGGTTTGGATTTGGGGGTTGGTATTGCTATCGATTACTCTACTTATCTAATTATCTAATCTAAGGTGTATGTAGTCTATGTCTAATTATTGTGTGCTCGTACGATAGTTTAAAGATGTGTTTACTTAGGTTTTACTACTCCTTAATTATCTCCTATTGGTGGTTGAATTGTCACGTCCTTATTCTTAATCGCGTTGTGTGTCTAAATTCGTAGGGTATGCGTTTATCCCTAACTCTTTGAACTTACCAAAGGGTCTCGTCTACAAAAAACCACTAGGGATTATAAACTCTAACTCTAAGGCCTCTTTGGATAGTTTAGCTTACAACCGCTCAAGGTGCTATAACCTAAGGTTCACAAAGATTAATCAAGCATTAAGTACACAACGAATGACCTATCGCATTACTAGATCATTAACAATTAAGATAAGAGACAACCAATCAATATTCAATAATTAAGTTTCATATTCCCTAAGCAAACACACAAGTAAATTAGCCGGACATGGAGAACATGCAAGCATACACACAAATAATCAAAGACATAATTGAATTAATGAAGTAAAACACTTATCTTGTTGTAAGATAGGGTTTGGAACCCTAAAATACTGTACAAGACAGCCTTGGTTCGTTTAGGTTTTTACTCCAAAAGACTACACACAAATACTGAAAAATTCAGATTCTATATATAAGATTACATATGCGACGGCGTCACCTTATGTTTTGTGACGCCGTCGGATTGCCGTCATTAGGGTTTCGTCTTGGCCACGTTAGTCTTGCGACGGCGTCACCTTGTGCTTGTGACGCCGTCCTCTTCACTTTCGACCGCTCTGGATCAAATCTAGGCCGTCTGAGTTGCGACGGCCTTCTCTTTTATAACTTGACGTCGTCACTTGAAAATAAGAGTTTTTGCTTCTGTCCCGTCACAAAATCCACCGACGGCGTCGCAATATAACACCTGACGCCGTCCCCTTGTATTTTCAGCATCTTGAGTGTCTCGATTCTTGACTTTGGCCATTTTCTTCGTATATCCGCGCCTTTTCGTCCAAATAAGTGCCATTACAACAATTTGCCTTCAAGAGACCTAAAAAGTGAAAAGGAACGATATTAAGTAATAAAGGATACAAAAGTGATCAAATAAGGGCTTAAACGACCCCTCAAAAAGGTACATTTTAAAACCTTATCAAATATCCCTACACTTGGTATTTGCTTGTCCTCAAGCAAATGTGCTTTTAGCCAATTAATTTATAAGTTAAGGGTCATGAAGCATTGGTTTAAAACAGTCCACAACACATATAAGCCCCGCAAAAATCATAACAAGCACGGAAATTACATACTAGCACCTCACATGGGGTGTTTGGATACTCACATCTCTCTCGGGTGTATATGAAATATATCAAGTTGGAAATGGAAGTTTAAACACTCATTAACCGGTCCTAGTATATAGATTACCATAGGCTTGAGAATAGATCAAACCTCCATCGCTTTGGCGTAAGCACCTAGGAAAGACAATCAAAGAGGTCTTTAAAGGGTTGTAATGTTAGACTTACGGTAGGGAAACAAAGGGTTTGGTGGGATAGGCTATTTAGTGGAGGCAAGTCAAGAATCTCTATGTTACAAGCATACGTAGAATGGCGTTGCTAAGCCAAGACTCGACACTCTAGACTCTAGCTAACTGAAACAAACAAACATAAATTTAAAGGATAGATGTAGGATGGTAGCCCGTTTTTTTACTCTATTTTTTTTTCTTTTCTATTTTTCTCATGTTTTTTTTCATACACTTTTACTCTACCATCCTCTACGGTAACATCAAAATGATAGGGATTTATAGGCACATCCCTACACTTGAGTTTTTATTACTCTAACACTAATTTGACCCGAATTGAAAAGATCAAAACACTTGGGGTATGTTATTACGCAAATTAGGGAATTTAACGTTCTCTTCCAATCATTTTATAAACTTTAACTTTTCCCATGAGTCCCAATCGTCCCAAAACTGTGTACAAAGGATATGACTCGACTTAGCAACTCATGTAAGCAACTAGATAATTGAACTAAGGGTTTAGGGTGATAACAATAATGCACTAAAAGTGAGTGCATAAATGGTAGGCTAAGGCGATTTGGGTGTATATTTGGGGGTGAGGTGTAAACAATGCTCTTCATTGATATTCCGGAAAAACCGAAACATCACGAGAACCGCGAAAAGGATAGGCTCTAAGGGGTTAACTAGGGGTATCGTGTACTAAAGATGAGTACAACGCAAGGGTGTGGGGGAATTACTCAACCGATGTGGAAGAAGTAATTATATTACGGGTATCAAACAAGGGTTATCCTAATGCCTCTTATCATTTAGTTATTTCTAACTACACAAGTGTAGTCTTACTAGCGATCTCGGAATGCATCACAAAACAAGTTCTAGAATCTAATATACTACCGGTTCACACTCTAAGCATTGAAGATGAATGCTTCAATTCCTACTAATCTAAGGGCGATTCTCACATTTTGGGTGGAATTTAGGTGGTAAAGGGTTTTTGTGCTAGTCATGCAACTTCCTATCCGTGAGACGCTTTTGTTAAAACTAATGGCCCACTCCTATATGTCATGAAAAATTTTAAATTTGGTGCCAAAATTACCCTAACCGACATTTTCTCATGGTTTATTACACAAATACAATTGGACAAAGCAAATAATCAAGGATAAGCATAGTTTCAAAGTTCCCGTTTTATTTTCCCTCCCTACATTTAACTGAACATTGTCCCCAATGTTCCCCGAAAATATCAAAGTTATGATAATGTAAGGTAATTAAAAACGAAAGAAACTAGTACTCCCCTGATTAGCTCGGTAGGATCCTTGTGTGAAGTAGTGGTTAAATCCTTTCCAAGAAGAATGTGTGCGTGAAAAGCTCCTTCCAATCTTTTGTTTTATTCTTCTTGATAAATAAAACCTGCACATTTGAAGAAAACAAACGAAACCTTCACGTAAAATCGGCGGTAATAATATATATAAGACTCTACTAAACTAAGATATAATGCTTGTAGAATGGATGTTTACAGAATTTCTAGAAAATTAAGACCTAGAAATTCCAAAAATTTATAAGTAGCTCAGAAAACAAGAAAAAAGTAATCTGTTATTTTTACTCCTTCCTGACGCCGTCAGGTTATCCTGACAAAAACTGGTCTGCGATTTTCTGGAAAAAATTCTGAAAAATTTACATCTTTAGAATCTGGAAAAATTTCTGCAAAACATCCATTATGACTCGATACAAGCATTTGACTCGAACAAACAAACATATATATCTTTTAATGAATTGTTATTCTCATGTTTACGTTTCTTTTGAAAACATGTGTAATCCTCCCTACACTTATCATTTATGTAAAATACCTTTATATGCAATTAAGACGAGGTTAAAAACAAAATAAAGCATTTTTACAAATTTAAACATGAGAATAAACAATTAATAAAAGATATACGACACTAACAAGCAAACAATTAAGCATGGGTTGCTTCCCACGAAGCGCTTTTCTTTATTTAAGAGTCTTGTAGCTAGACTCGTAGTCGTGCCCTCACGTGACTTCATTACCGTCACCTCCTTCTAAAATAATATCTTCATCGTTCACCATGTTATTATTGTCCAACTGATAATGTTTTACACGTTGTCCATTTACGGTAAATTCCCTCCCATCATGGTCTAGTAGCACCACTGCTCCATTGCTCATCAGCTTCTTTACTGAAAAAGGTCCATACCATCTCGATTTAAGTTTTCCTGGAAATAACCTCAATCTTGAATTATACAAGAGCACCTTATCTCCTTCCAAAAACTCTTTAGGATTCTTTATTCGTTGATCATGCCATTTCTTTGCCCTTTCTTTGTATGTGATCGACGATTCATGTGCTTCCAGCCTTAGTTCATCCAATTCTTGAAGCTGTAAGAACCTATTTGACCCTGCTTAAGAATAATCCATATTACAGGCCTTAAGTACCCAATATGCTTTTTGCTCAAGTTCAATAGGGAGGTGGCACGCCTTCCCGTATACTAAGCGAAATGGGGTTGTTCCGATAGGTGTTTTGTAAGCAGTTCTAAATGCCCAGAGTGCCTCATCCAGTTTGAATGCCCAATCTTTTCTATTCTAGTGGACCGTTTTTTTAGGTATCCATTTTAATGCCCTATTTGTGTTTTCTACTTGTCCATTCGTCTGAGGATGATATGCGGTAGAAAATCTATGTGGAACACCGTACTTTTTCATTACCTTCTCCATTTGAGCATCGCAAAAGTGGGTTCCTCTATCACTGATCAATGCCTTGGGGATCCCGAATCGTGCGAAGAGCTTTTTAAGAAAATGAATAACTACCCTCGCATCATTAGTTCTAAGAGCTTGAGCCTCCACCCATTTGGACACATAATCAATAGCTACGAGAATGTATTCATTTCCTCCGGATGATGGAAAAGGTCCCATGAAGACTATACCCCAAACATCGAATATTTCGCAGACTTGGATGTAATTCTGAGGTGATTCATCCCTCCGCGAGATGTTTCCCGATCGTTGGCATGCATCACACGTTTGAACTAATCTCTTAACGTCTCGAAAAATAGTAGGCTAGTAGAACCCGGCATCAAAAACCTTTCGTGCTGTGACATTTACACCGTGATGTCCTCCAGATGGTCCCGCATGGCATTCCTTCAGAACTCGATCAATCTCCCTTCCGGCCACACAACGTCGAATAATTTGATTGGGGCATATGCGGAATAGGAAGGGTTCATCCCAGAAGTAATGTTTTAGCGTAGTGAAGAATTTCCTCTTATCTTGCTTGGTCATGTAGTTTGGCAAAACCCTACTGGACATATAGTTAGCATAATCCGCATACCATAGCTCAATCTCCTTAATGGCCATTAGCTGTTCCTCGGGAAAAGAGTCGCGGATCTCGGTGTGATCGAGTTTCTCAAGATCAGGGTTTTCCAAGCGTGACAGATGATCGGCAGC
Source organism: Chrysanthemum makinoi (assembly GCA_910596185.1). Classification (NCBI taxonomy): domain Eukaryota; kingdom Viridiplantae; phylum Streptophyta; class Magnoliopsida; order Asterales; family Asteraceae; genus Chrysanthemum; species Chrysanthemum makinoi. The sequence goes on along the minus strand of OU343221.1, from coordinate 4,047,970 downwards.
AAGATTTTCAGCCCCCTTTTTATCTCGAATCTCAATGTCGAATTCTTGAAGTAATAAAATCCATCTAATTAGTCGGGGTTTTGCATCTTGCTTGGAAAACAAGTAGCGCAAGGCGGAGTGATCAGTGAAGACGACCGTCTTAGAGAGAACGAGATATTGCCTGAACTTGTCGAAGGCAAAAACCACAGCTAAAAGCTCTTTCTCGGTAGTTGTGTAATTTTCTTGCGCTACATTCATGGTTTTGCTAGCATAGTAGATTGGTTGAAAATGCTTCTCTTTCCTTTGGCCAAGCACGCCGCCTACATCATAGTCACTAGCATCACACATGATCTCGAATGGCTGAGACCAATCAGGGGTGACCATTAGTCGGTTGAATGCTTCTTTACATTCTTCGGAAAAATCAAAAGGGGCATCCTTAACCAAAAGCTGGGTAATTGGCCGGGCAATTTTCGAGAAGTCTTTAATAAACCTTCGATAAAAACCCACGTGACCTAGAAAGCTGCGAATGGCTTTAACGGTGGTAGGATAGGGGAGTTTGGATATCGCTTCGATTTTTGCTCTATCGACCTCAATTCCGTTTCCAGAGACTTTATGTCCTAGGATAATTCCTTCTTTCACCATGAAATGACATTTTTCCCAATTTAGGACCAAATTAGTTTCTTCGCACCGTTTCAACATCTTCCTAAGGTTGGAAAGACAAAGGTCGAAGGAATTTCCAAATACCGAGAAATCATCCATGAAAACTTCCATGCTGTCTTCAATTAATTCATGGAATATGGCCATCATACATCGCTGAAAGGTGGCAGGTGCGTTACATAACCCGAAGGGCATTCGCTTGTAGGCAAACGTCCCGTATGGGCATGTAAATGTAGTCTTTTCCTGATCTTCAGGGGCAATGGGAATTTGAAAATATCCTGAAAAGCCATCGAGGAAACAGTAGTACTCATGCCCGGCTAACCTTTCGATCATTTGGTCAATGAATGGCAGAGGAAAATGATCTTTTAGGGTGGCATCATTTAAGTTTCTGTAGTCGATACAAACACGCCAATCCGTAACCGTTCTTTGTGGCACTAAATCACCCTTTTCATTCTTCACAACTGTCATTCCACCCTTTTTTGGAACTACCTGGACTGGGCTGACCCATGGGCTATCCGAAATGGGGTAGATAAGGCCGGCATCGAGGATCTTGATGACTTCCTTCTCTACTACCTCCTTGATGTTAGGGTTGACCCTCCTCTGCGGCTGAACGGTTGGTTTGTCATCTTCTTCCATGAGGATTTTATGGGTACAAAATGTAGAATCAATACCCTTAATGTCAGCCACACTCCACGCGATCACTCCCTTGTATTCCTTTAAAACTTCTAAGAGCCTCTCTTTTTGTCCAGTGGTCAGTGACGAGCTTATGATGACAGGGAGTTGGTCCTTTCCTTGAAGGAAAGCGTATTCTAAATGGCTTGGGAGATCTTTTAGTTCTAAAGTAGGTGGTTCCTTGATTGATGGTTTTAGCTTGTTTTCTGGTTTTTGCAGCTCAAGGGTTCAATTTCTTCCTTACGCGGGTAAAAGGAAACAACTCCAACCATCTCAATTTCCTCGTTGTCGCCTATTGGGTTGTTGTCATCACTTATGAATTCGTTTAATAGATACTCATCAATGCAGCCATCTATATCATCAACAAATTCATCAACTTCCTCAACAAAATAAATAGGGTGATCGTAGGGGAGGAGTGACTCATAGAATCCTTGATGTCGAAGGTTAAGCTCTCGGACCCCACTCGTAAAGTGAGTTTACCATCATGAACATCAATAATGGCACGAGCTGTAGCTAAGAAAGGTCTCCCAAGGATTATCGGGACTGAGTTATCTTCCTCCATTTCTAAAATTACGAAATCGACTGGAAACTTGAATTCTCCTACTCTTACAAGGACATTTTCACAAACCCCAATGGGATATTTGATTGATCGATCAGCTAATTGAATACTCATCCTGGTTGGTTTCAGTCCTGAATATCCGAGTTTGAGGAATAGGGAATGAGGCATTAGGTTAATACTAGCCCCAAGATCTGCCAAGGCATTTTTCATAGAGAGTGCCCCTATTGAACAAGGGCTGGTGAAACTTCCTAGATCTTCTTTCTTCTTGGGCAGGCTTTTCTGGATGATAGCCGAGCATTCTTCTCCTAATGAAATCAACCCTTCAAGTTTCTTCCGATTAGATATTAACCTCTGGAAGTATTTGCTATGTTTAGGGATGTGATAGAATACGTCAAGAAGTGGTATGTTGACGGAATTTCGCTTTAAATAAGACAATACTCTCTCATTGTCTTTTTCAGCCTTTTGATTCTTCAGACGAGAGGGATAAGGAATCTGTGCGAGGGTTGGTCATTGGGCGTGTGCTGGTGTTTGTGGAGGGAGATCGTGAGGAGTTGAAGGAGGTTCAGGAATTGCTTCATTTCCTAACACATGTTTCCTGGCGGTGGGATTCCGGTCAGGATGCGGGGGGTCCTGGGTAGTAATTCCTGATCGAGTAGTGATGGCACAAGTTGGATCATGATGGGCTGGGCCAGATTCGCTTATTCTTTTGCGGAGGTTGGCGAATTGACTCTCTAATTCAACTTGTTGCTTTTGAATAAACCTCTCAAGACCTTTTAAGAGTGTGGTCCCTTCTATGGTAAACTGCCCGAGTTCTTCTTCAAAGGCATCACGGATGGTGTATTCAGATCCCTCCTTTCCTTCAGTTTTCCATTTTAGATTGCCCAAAGGGTTGCATTCATCGTTTTGATAGAATGTGAGGAGTGAAGGGTCATCATAAATATCATGACTGGAAAGGAAGACGCTCTCATGGCGTGTGTCATCACATTCATCACTCTCGTGTGGCCCTCCACAAATGTCGCATATAAGGTAAGGGTTAAATAACTTTTTTGGTTCTGGTGATTTTGTGAGGTATGCAAGCTTCTCTTGTGCTTTCTTAATCCGATCCTCGAAAGATGATGACTTTTCATTCAAGAAAGTAGAGATACTTATAGCGTTTACTGGCTCATGCCAATGGTTGTCTTGGTATTGAATGTACTCCTCAAAGCGGTTCCACCATTCTTCGGCAGTGAGATTAGAAATTCTCCAGCCAGTTGAGAAGTCAATTCCTTTTTGATCCTCACGGGAGATATTGTCGTAAAAGATTTGAACAAGCAACCAAAGGTTGATACCATGGTGTGGGGCTTGTTGAATAAGATCTTTGTAACGATTCCAGGAGTTAATGATAGATTCTCCATCTGTTTGATGGAAGTGAAGAATTTTGCTCCTGATCAATGCAATCCTTCCAAGGGGAAAGAACTTCTTGGTGAACTTGGTTGTGAGTTGCTCCCATGTGAAAATAGACTTTGGAGGGAGCTTATCGAGCCACTCCTTGGCCTGTCCTTGAAGAGAAAATGAAAAAAAACCGGAGTCTAGATGTCTCCTTGGATGCTCCGTCGGCATAGATAGCATCAACAATTTTTAAAAATTGTTTGATGTGATGAATTGGGTTTTCGCTGTGGGATCCATTGAATTGACATACGTTTTGGATAAGCCAAATGTCAGAGGCATGCAATACCTAATTGACTTGTTCTGAAGGGTAGACAATGGCACTAGTAAATCCAGATGCAGAGGGGGAAGAGTATTCCCCGAGGGATTTTGCTTTAGGAGGAATGATGGGCCCATTGACCGGAGTGGTGGGAATTTCTTCACCATGTTGGCTCAGATCGTCAGTGATGATGGTTTCAGGGGAGTGTGGGGAATGAGCGGACTCCTCGTCAGTTGTGACTTCATCAAAGTTGATGGAAGTGCCTTGAGGTTCCGAATCATCGAGAGCTTTTCTTCGTCTATTGAGCTCTCTTTCGGGTTCTGCAGATGGTTCAAGAAGGGTTTTGGTGGAACTGCGGGTTCTAAGTTGTCTAAGGGGGTTGGTAGGGGGAAATGGTGGTTGGTTATCACCTTTCATGATGAAAAGTGATGGGATTACGAACAAAGGTCACGAAGAAGGGGGATAAACTACGAGAAAGCTAAAAATGAGAAAAAATTTACTTGATAGGAATCAAGCAAAGAAACCTAAACGAGGTGGACTACTAACTAGCTATTCTAATCCCCGGCAGCGGCGCCAAAAACTTGATAACGCTACACGCGTCGTTCAGGGTCAAAGGAATTTCCTTTTCTTCGAGCAAGTTTTATAACACCCTAGGCAGTGAACCTAATTGTTGTAGTGTAGTATTAGGGTAAGCCACGGGTATTGATATCGTTCTCTAGGGGAATATCAATGCTAGTGAGAAGTTACTACGCTAAGGTTGGGGTTGAGGAAGATTATTTTTTTATCTTTTTTATGTTTTTTTTAGGAAATGGAAAAGTACGAATCTCGGGGTTTGGATTTGGGCGTTGGTATTGCTACCGATTACTCTACTTATCTAATTATCTAATCTAAGGTGTATGTAGTCTATGTCTAATTATTGTGTGCTCGTATGATAGTTTAAAGATGTGTTTACTTAGGTTTTACTACTCCTTAATTATCTCCTATTGGTGGTTGAATTGTCACGTCCTTATTCTTAATCGCGTTGTGTGTCTAAAGTCGTAGGGTATGCGTTTATACCTAACTCTTTGAACTTACCAAAGGGTCTTGTCTACAAAAAACCACTAGGGATCATAAACTCTAACTCTAAGGCCTCTTTGGATAGTTTAGCTTACAACCGCTCAAGGTGCTATAACCTAGCTTACAACCAACTAGGCTACACACGGGGAAGCGTTTGCAACTTTGCACCAAGCTTTATGCGTAAAAGAGGTGATTTATATATGCTCCACTAAATTTCAATAAGAAAGAAAAAAAATATATGTACTTGATAAAGATGAGCAGTATAAACATTGTTCAAGGTAATATTTGAATCTAGTAGGGTTGTGTTCATTGTGATCATAATAATCCACTTATTTTATTTTCTGTATGGCAACTTTATGCTTTAAGCAGCTTTATTAATTCATAGACCATCATGAGTCGATTTAACTTTAATAACTTCAAATTTGAACCCTTAATAATTAAGCTAACATATGTCTAACGTGAAGCTAACACGAATTGGAACTTAGGCATTTGAACAAAAGCTTAAAGATGGAAATGAGTTTTAATTTTATCCCACATAAGTAAGTGAGTAAACATTGATGCAGTTTATATAACTAAGACCACTTAGAAATAAAATATGATGTTTTAAAATGTTGAATGGTACTTAGTCATAAGCCACTTCAACGTCTTCATCACCTATTTTTTTTTTTTTTTTTTAATATCAAATAATCAAATATGATGTGTTAAAATGTTGATACACAAAAAGATATTGGACTGGTCCCACCCACCTAGTCATAAGCCACTTCAACGTCTTCATCACATTTATTTATTTATTTTTTTTATTATTATTTTTTTTTTTGATATCAAATAATCAAATATGATGTGTTAAAATGTTGATACACAAAAAGATATTGGAATGGTCCCACCCACCTAGTTAAAATCTAAAGTAAGAAACAATATTTAACATGGTTTAAGGTTTAAGTTGGTGACCTGCTTGCTTAAGGTCAGCTCCTAATTTACGTAAATATAATTTTTGAATTTACTTAGTCATAAGCCACTTCAACTGCTTCATCACTTTCTTTTTTTTTTTTTTTTTTTTTTTTTAAATAATCAAATATGATGTGTTAAAATGTTGATACACAAAAATATATTGGACTGGTCCTACCCAACTAGTTAAAATCTAAAGTAACAAACAATATTTAACATGGTTTAAGGTTTAAGTTGGTGACCTGCTTGCTTAAGGTCAGCTCCTAATTTACGTAAATATAATTTTTGAATTTTTTTCTAAGGGTTTATTTTTGTCGATTTTAAAATAGTATAGCAAGAAAAGGTCCTATAAAAGTAGCGTTTAGACATTTTTTAAACCATGCTTGCAAGATTGTATATTTTTTTTTAGTCCGGCAGGATTGTATATTTTTTGCACATTGCAATTGGTTCGAGTATTTTTATTAAAGGACAAGAATTTTTATTTTATTTAATTTTTTTTGGTTGTGTACCTTGAAGTCCTCAAGACAGTCGCAATTGACATTTTACAAATCGAGTTCATGCATAGTTTTTAAGCTACTTTTTTACCATCAGTTATGAAATTGATAATAACTTTTAAGCTGTGATATTTATACAATAATTGAGGTAGATAAAGTTTGTTTTATTGTTTGTGTATCAGCAAACATTACAAGAGACTAACCAATAGTCATTCATAGAAGGGGAACTAACTTCAAAATTAAACGATTGACGAGCTAATATATGTTCAACATGAAACATAAACAAAAATAAGAAAATAAGTTTTGGTTTTATCGTGGTGCATGAGAGAAAATCTTGTAAGCTCATATACCATGATGCATATGAATTGTATATCTTAGTGTTAAATATTATGCTTTTGACTAGAGGTGGCAAAATGTGCCTAAAAGCAAAAAAAATTTTTGGCTAAATGGGCAAATTTTTAAAAGATTTAGGCGCATTTGGCCCATTTTTTTTAAATGGGCACATATAGCCCACTGAAAACTTAAATTGGCACTAACGGACACATTTGCTTTCTCAATTATAGAATATTACGATCGTTTTAAAGATTTTTTTTTTTTATATAATATATTTAAGTTTTTAATATAAATAAGATATTACATTTAAGAAATTTATTTCGTCGTTTTAGGTTTTTTACTAAGCGATTTGTATAATATGTGCCCGTTTGGCCCGTGCCCGTTTAGCCCGTGCCTGTTTAAGCCCGTGCCCGTTCTTGCCCGTGCCCCGTGCCCGTCCGGCCCGCCCGTTTTGCCACATCTACTTTTGACCTCGTATACTATGCCGTCATATTATTTGGTGTAGTATTTTAGTTTGGAAAAATTGTATAAGCTTAAGTTTTTGAGTTTGGCCGGAAACGATAAAATTAGCGTCCTCACTCCTAAATGGAGAGTATTTAGGTCATATGTTTACCTAAAAATGTCATATTATTTGGTGTAGTATTTTAGTTTGGAAAAATTGTACTACCTCCGTCCCAAAATGATTGTCCTCATTTGACTTTTTAAAGTCTTAATTTCTCAACTTTGATTCTTAATATTTTTGTATGTGTTGTATAATACTTGATGAAAATTACACCAATGAAAAACCATTATATAGCCAATCTATTCATAAATTTTGCATCAATTATTATATAACACAAACAAAAATATATAAGATCAAAGTTAAGAAATTAAGACTTTGAAAAGTCAAATGAGGACAATTAATTTGGGACGGATGGAGTATAAGCTTTAAGTTTTTGATTTTGGAAACAATAAAATTAGCGTCATAACTTCTAAATGGAGAGTATTTAGGTCACATGTTTACCCGAAAATTATGATAAATTATACAACGTTATAGTAATCAATTATAGATTCATCAAACGGTTAACATGCATAGTGCCAAACATTCAATAGGAAGTTGTAAATTTCCTTTGTTGAATCTTCTTATGAGAAAAAAATGTCAATTTATGCATTAGTATTGGATAAAAGCTATAACCTTTACTAAGTTTGAGTACATAAATAAGCTCAACAATTAAGCTCAAATCGAATTTGTTTCGATCAAGCATAAATTTAGCAGATATCTTTGAACTATCTAGCGGGCCAAACAATCTAGATAGAACTTACATTTGAATTAAAAAAGTCATTGAAATATCGAACCAAGTTTATGCTAAAAAGACTCCCATTTCGACCACAGTTTCAAACTTTCAAATACCAAAAGATAAATCATTTTCATTGGAAAGTCTTAGACCAACTTACGTTAATAGAAATTGTGGTCTAAAGATACATAACATCTGACTCACTTAACTATGGTACACTAAACATTGTTTAAGACTCTCCTATATCAGCAGCTCGTAGGTTGTTCCTTATCGATATCATAATGGTGTTTTCATCAGGCTAAATTGAGGAAATATATCATGTCTTTAACCTGGCTTGCGTCTCTCCCATTCCAGTCATATATACCACAAATTTGTCAATTGTTTTGACTTCGAGATAACAAGGTACAGATTGTGGATATCAACATGGGAAATCATGGTCATTTCATCTTGAAGTGGTGAGAGCCGTGGCCAATAAGTCACCTGGAAAAAGCCTTGGAGACATCAGCCATTTTTGGCATATATTGGTACCAACAATGATGTTCGTATTAACATATCCCAAACCCGGCCGTGCACTTTCTTGATTACTTGTATTGTAATTCATCACATAATAGGTCACTAACCTTAATTTATAACGTGCACAGATTGTTAAGAGGTTTGTGAAAGAAACTCGGAAGTGGTTAGAGGCATGGGGTGAAACCCATTGGGGAGTCGAATTTTTGTGTGTCCCCCACATAGGTGGCTTACAACTGAAATCACATTCGTTATCCAACAGGCAAATCGAGTGTGACAGACTTCGACGACTTACAAAATCATGATTCTGGATTCCAGTGTGCAGACCAAATAGATTCATTTAATACTAATAGCATAAAACATCCTGGGACCATACAACTCATTTTATCTGACCAAAACGTGAATTCTTGAAAGCTGTTAGAACTTAGGACCGTATGAAAGTGATCCTGTTTCAAATACATATGGGTGTTTAGGAATGCTCACTCGAATAACTTATTTGTTTATTTCGGATTGTGTGCCACGCTCAAAGCTTTAAAATAATTTAAGCTATGCACACGTCCCACTTCACTTGACGATCAGTGTCTATATAAGCCACACAATATATTGTTCGTGTTGAGCATATGCCACCGCCCCTTAGACAGATGCGTCAGCTAACTAACTCATAGATGTATTTTGTTTGAGAGATGTCAAAACTTAGTTAGGTGTTCGATAAACTTAAAGAATCGTTGACATATTTGTAACGTATTAGAAGAATAGTTTTTCGTTTTGATAGCCCCCGAATAGTTAAAGAATTAAATCCCACAAAAGTAAATAAAACGAGGTAAAATAATCTCGAACAAAAACCAACAAATTCATTCTCATAAGTTATCGAACATAGACAGGCATTTAATTATATACTCCTAATAATAATAATAATAATAATAATAATAATAATAATAATAATAATAATAATAATAATAATAATAATAATAGATAAGTATATACAAGCCATTAAATAGTAGTGGGAGATGCCACGTTAAGAATAATGCCATGACTAAATTTTCAAGTAATTAGGCAACATCAAAAGCTTTTGAATCTATTTATAATCTCATGAAAAGCTAGCTGAATAACCCTGTTTTTTTATATATTTGAATAATCTCTTTATCATGTAAATATTTCTATGGTAATGTGATATGATATTTTTAACAAGAGAAAAAAGTCGTCGAAACTACATAACATTATCACTACATAATTTATACCAACATTGAAAGTATTGGGTAAAGGGTTTTAATTTTTACATATTGAGAATACAGGCTTGGGTTCAAACCAAGCAGCTAATTAGACTCCACTCCAAGACTAGGTGTAATATGTAAATAAGCTCAAGAAGCCACTCCAATGGAGCTTCTTAAAATTAGGTAATATAAGCCCATAAGTATAAGTTGTTTGGCTTTACCCAAAAACCTAAAAGGAGCTTACTAGCTTTACCAAGATACAATAAGCCCCAAAATAGGCTTCACCCAAAATTCAGAAAATACTTGCAGGGTACAAGAAGTGAGTTAACTATTATTGCCATTCTAGTACTAAAATGTAAAAGCAATAACACTGTCACTTTTATTCAATAAAGACTCCAATTTCGACTACCAGTATCATATAACAAAAGGAATATCATTTGATTGTGAAGTCTTATATCGGTGACGAGCAAACATTAGTGAAGTTTATAACTATGCCACTTCAGCATAGAATGCCCTGTCTCTTTGTATGTTCGCCGTAACTTTGCGTCTTAGCCTTAACATTTTATGCGTTTTCTGAGGGTATAACTATTTTAGTCATCAATAGGAACCTAGATAAGTATATAGTTTTGAAAAGACAATGATTTATATTTTTATTCTCAGTTTTCTTAAGCCCCTGATTAGAAGGAACATCATGGACACCACATAGCGACTCGTCGACTTTGAAAATGTGAATATCAACTCCAACTAAAACTACATATAGACTACTTGTAAATTATTTTTTCATGGCTGCATAAAGTTTAAATACACTTTTGAGAGCGACGAAAGTGCTATGGTTTCTACGGAAAAAATACATTACATGCTTAACGGAGATTGAACTCACGCCAGGCATTTGGTTTGCAAACTACTTAACGTCTTAACCATTAAGTCTATAAAAGAGGTCTAGAACACGGTTTCCCACATAGCAAATATGCATTTGCGTTATCCTTTATTAACCATTTTTTTTTATCTGGAGTATAGTTGGATTAGTTACTTAATGTTTGGAACGATGTTTTATTGTAGATGATAGAAATATCAGCCTAATTGATTAGTGAAATAGATACTTGCTATTTTATGATGAAACCATTTGAACATCTTGTCCCACATAGGTAAATGAGAGAATATTTTCTAAGGTTATATACCATAGTGCATTGAAAGTAAATGTCTTAAAGTGAGTAGGATTCTTTGGGGCTTTTGAAGATTATAGGTGTGATGCACACCTATAATATTCGTCAGCCACAAGAAATTATATAAACTCTTAAGTTTTTGTTTACTTTTTTTTGAAATTATATAAACTCTTAAGTTTTTGTTTACTTTTTTTTTACAAAGATTGAGACTTAATAATTCTAGCATCCTCAAATGGAGAGCATTTATGGGGTGTTTCTTTTTCACTTAATGAGTGAGCCCAAACTCTTGTTTATCTTAATGGGGAGGTCCATAAAAATCTTTCACACGAGTTTATATTCAAAATGATAATTGTTTTAAAATCAATTAAAATAATATGTTTCAATCTTGTCGGGTTTTATAGTAATAAAAGATGTTTTTGAAATAAAAGTATAAGTTTAGAATTTTCATAAAATTTTGACATAACTCGTCCGTCTACACAACATTACTAAGTTAATAGACTTTTCTCAATTTTTCCAAAACAATAATTTTCGACGATTTACAATTAAACACATGTTTGTGTTTGTTAATCCAAACATGTTACAAATAATAATTTAAACCATGTAAAAACTAGTAATAATCAAGTTTTAGTTTATTTATTTGTTATTAGGCTTTATAGCCCGATAAAAGTCCAATAGGTATCAATTCAATGTTTTAGGTCTGTTACGAGTCTAATATATTAAATTCATCGTGAGTCTAATATATTACATTTGTCTCGAGTCCGATGTGTTTGGTAAAAGTCCAAGATAAGTTGAATCGTCCAGATGTTATAAATCCTGTATAAATCCAATAATGTCAAGTCACGATCCGTATAAAGAAGTTCGTTATGTAATTATATAATCCGATGTCCAAACCAAGTATCAAGTCCCAAAGTGTTATCCGAAACGTACCAATGATCGCAAATAAAAAAATCAAAACAATAAAGTTACGTCAATAGCCCGAAAAATGTATATCATCACAAGTTAAATATTTTGACAAACCAAATTAATACTCATTTAGCAAACTTAAAACCAAACGCATACCCTTCACGGGTTTACTTGCAAATCTGAGACCACGACAGAAACACACCTCTCGGTATGTTTCTCCTGGCACCGAAACAAACAAACAAAACAAACCACCCTTGTGGTTGTGTTATTGAGCTGAGACTACCCAAAACCAAATAGGCTCATAAGATCAAAATATCCACAAACAAAATAAGTTAAATAAGCAAATAAAAATCAAATCCAAAACCAAATGGGTTTGACCTGACCCTAGTCGGGGTTTAACCGACCCGTATACCAAAACGATTCAAACAAACACCCTTTTAAGGGGTTTAAACCACACGAAATCATGTAAAGAAAAAAAAACGTAATTCTCCAAGTTTTAATCCACGAAAACATGACAACGATTTATATTTGGTTTTTAAAAAGGATAAAGAAAGATAGATGGAAGAGAAAGAATGGAGGCGAGGAGAAGAACACACAAATCAAATACGGACCAAAACCACTATCAAACCCTAATGTGAACCGTTCACACTAAACCCGATCTACAGAAACTACTTCTTGGTCTCCTGATGGTGGACGGCAGTGGTTGATGGCGGTGGAGGTGGCGCCGGTTAGGAGAGGGATTTAGGGTTGTGTTTATAATAAATGAGAAATGAAACCCTAAAACTTTCGTTTATATAGCCCAAAAGTTACAAAACTGAAATGACAAGTTCTCTATAGTATAGGGGGTTAGGAGAGGGATTTAGGCTTGATAACAATTGAATTTGGACACGAAATTTAGTCCATTGCGTTTAAAATAATTTTTCACGAAAAACGTGTATTTATATGATTAGTATCTTATAAATGATATAGAAATCACATTAAAACTATTATTAGGTTACGGTTGTGCCGGTACGCGTTGAGTGCAAAGATGCATTCAACTAGTTTTTGTCGTGTTAGATCCATAATAAACATAACAAGTGCAAACTACCACTTCAGTTAATTTGACCTTAAAAAGTGGACGTGTGACTCATTTTGTGGCATAACAGAAATGCATTTAGAGAATTTACGGTTACTTTTATAAACGTGTACACATCTTGTTACTTAGTTGTCTTGTCCAATGTAACTTTGGCAACAAGTATTTGGAATCGTTTAGGAGCGACAAGCGGTAAGCATTATAGATGAAAAGCTTGTTTGGCAACACCTCAACAAGCGTTAGAATATTTTCTTACCGCTCCAATCTAAATGCTTCTTGATTAAGCATTTCACAATTGCTCCAAGCGTTTAGTTTATGAAATTAAATATATACCCTCATTTGTTTAATCATTTATTTTACTTTAATATGTATATGACATTTTTCGTAATTTTACAATTTATAATTACTGATACAACTACGTTACCAAACAAATTTTTTAAACAAACAACTACAGCTTACTGCTACTGGTTAACTTTTTTAATGGTTAACTTAAACTTGAAGATGCGTCATTTTTCAAGCACATGCACAAACTTTTCTATTGGTTAACTTAAACTTGAAGGTATTCAAATAAGTATATAGAAACTACGAACATCTAGTTTTACTCCGTATCTCTTTTCGGTTCACATATCGTGATAATCAACTAATCCATTTCACAACGCAATCTCAAAAACCCTCTAAATGAAAAAAATGCGTATTGTGTATGAGTTTGGAAAAATTATATGAGATTTAAAGTTTTTTTTGTAAAAGAGGCTTATGGCTTTACTTTTCTTTTATAAAAATAAGGAATATTAACTAGGGGTGGCAATTTTCGACACGACTCAATACACGAAGTTAAACAGGTTTGGGTTGAGGATAAACATGTTTGGGTAAAAAACATGTCAACCAGTCTAACTTGTTTAATAAACGGGTCGTATTTGGGTATTTGGGTTGAGTAAGTATTAAATTGTTCAACCCGTGAACCTGTTCAACCCGTGAACATGTTTAAGTATATAAGATCTTAAGAAGAAAATATATAACCTGGTTTTTATGTCGGATGTGGATTAAATGCATTTTGTTACGTACTTAGTATGAGTGAATTATAATTATACCATAGATATCATGAAAATTGACACGTATAATTTAGAAAATTGTCGCATATTTATTTGTATATTATTTTTATCATATTTTAGATCTTTATATCATTTTTTGCTTTTAAACTAATTAAATAGACAAACTACCAACTTTATTTACTGCTTGACCTATTTACTTAAATGGGTTAAACGAGTCACAAATGGTTTACACGTGTTATGCAGGTCTGGATTAGGGTTGAGTTTTCTTGACACGATTAATAAATGGATCGTGTTTGGGTAATGACTATACTAACCCGCCAACACACGTACCCGAATAAGTTAACACGAACACGACTCGATTGCCTCCTCTAATATTAACCGACAATAAAAAGACAATAAAACTAGTGACGTCCTCACTTCTAAGTGGAGAGAATTGTGTAATAAAACTAGCTCTTCAAATATAAGAGGTTGCCTCTAACATGTATATCCTAGAACAAAATTTGTAGTTTTTTACTCAACTCACATGTTTAACATGCATGTTGCCACAAATACAAAACGAGTTGGTCATAAAATCGTTGTCTGAGTCATAAAATACTTTTAGGGTATGTGCAAGCATTGAGTTTAACTGTTATTTATGTAACTCTTAGTACAAAAATGCAAGAAACAATGACGTTGTCCTGATTATTCAAACCTTTATGATATCAAACTAAGTTTATGTTTAAAGACTCCCATTGCCAATTTTGTCTGCAGACGAAAAAAAAAAAAAAAAAAAAAACAATTGTTTTTTTTAGACATAAGAGGGAGGATCTTTTCACCTCAATGTTTCAAACATTCATATCCTCTTTTTTCACTTCTATCACAAAACCCTAATCCTCATTCTCTCATCTCTTCCCATCCACCATCTCAGCCACTACATCCCACCACTCGTCACTCTGCCGCCGCCAACCACCCTTCTTAGCCGCTGCCTCAATCTCTTAAAGAACAATAAAATATTGTAAACAAACACTCTTTCTCTTTTCATAAAACCACTTTATACCGGCTCTTATCAAGAAGAGGTAGGGAAATGAGGAAGAGGTTTTACCATCTAGCCATCTATACATTCCGAGTATCTTCAAAGTTGAGTAGTGTTGTTATCAGGAACTAGCCAAGGACCATCATTGAAAAGGGAACCAACAATCCCTCAGTTGCTCCTAGTCAAGATCCTCTTCCTCTTCTTTATTCTCGTCATCATCCTCTTCTTCATCTTCTGGTGGAGGTCATATAGTGATGAGGAGGTAATGGTATTTTCATCGGGCTGAACAGAGGAAATATATCGGCCGTTCTACCATTCATGTAACATATATACCGCAAACTGGTTAACTGTTTAATTTGACTTTGAGAAAGAAAAGAAACCAACAAATTCATTCTCATAAGTTATTGAACACTGACGGCATTTAAGTAAACTAGGCGTGCACCCGCGTCTGACGGCAGCGGTTCTTAGCGGTAGACAATTAATGATATGCGATATTATGGCAAGTGTTTCGTTTAACAATTAATTGCAAACGGTTGTACCATCCGATAATTCAACTCTAACAAAAATTCTTAACATGGTTTGACATTCACAAATGGTATGAGAGTATATGGTATGACAGTCTATTTTGCAAACAATGAATACTTTCCAAAGTTACCATACAAAGTAATAGAAATCAAGTTTGACATTCACGAATGACAGTTTTTTTTGCAAACCATGAATACTTTCCAAAGTTACCATGCAAACCACAATTTTCATTTTTTCACATTCCACTTTTCCAATTCTTGACTTGTTAACCATTTTTTATTTTATGTAGTAAGATAATATGAATGTCATATATGATTGTTGCTTAGTTTGCCGTAATGTGACTTGGCTAGTGTTTTAAGTGACGCACATTGAAACGTATTGTAAATATAGATGAGTACCCATGCATAGCAACGTGATTTTATAACGGCAGATACTTTTAGTGATAAAAAAAGTTTATGGGTTATAAACGAAAAATAGTAAAAGTTTGAGAAATTGGGGATTAAACATAATATTTTGAAACCCGGTTTGACCCGGGAGGTTCAACTGGTTGAACCGTTCCAGTCAAAAAACGTGTCAATATAAACCAGGTCAACCCGACGTGTTGGGTAGAAAAACTGGGTCAACTCGCCGGGTTTGAAGCGTCCTGGGTAAACCCGGTTTTCGATGTGTATTTAATAGTTTCCTTTTGAAACATATGTGTATTAATAGTTGAAATTACTCATAATTAATTATTTCAACATTTCCTTTTTAATTTTTTCCACATTTCACTTGACTTTTCACTTTTCACTTTGACCATTTTTCTATTATAGATAGTATAGATACAAATACAAAAGAAAATATATTTTTTTGTCTAAAACTTTAAGTAATCTAATGAGTCTGTGAACTACAGCCAGAGACTCATAAATCACATGTAAGAAGGTGCACCAGCCGGGAATCGAACACGGGTCTGTACCGTGGCAAGGTACTATTCTACCACTAGACCACGGGTGCTTATAATATTATTGTTACACTGTATGTTTAATATCTTTAGGTATGGTTTGTTCAAGCAAGAGCAAACAAAGTATTGACATCATTCTCCAGCTAACATAACGACTTATAAAAGTGATGATGATAATCTAGAGGTTAAAACGTACATTCAGATTAAAAGCTCATGAACTTGTATGGCCCCGAATTGATATTTGGCACATCAGTCTGACTATTTATCGAGCAAAGTCAATAAGGTTTGATCCAATGATGAAAGTCTCAAAACGTTAGTCAAAACCATGCAATCTCTTGATTTCTTTTTATTGCTTTTCGTTTTCCTTCCATTGATTTTCTTGTACAGAGATGCATTCAAATAGTTTTTGTTGCATTCAGTTGACGATTCTTCTTAGGTTGATAGTTTATGCATTCAGTTGGCTTTTTTATGTTAATCTCTCAAAATCAATGTAGCTTTTTTATGGTTAAACTGGGTAGTGGTTGTACACACTTAGGTTTGTGTAATTAGCTTTGTAAATTCTTGTTGTTGAATGTTTGTGAATTAGAATTCGCCCTTCATTTCACATGAGGTATGAAATGTGGTTATAGCAAACCATTTTTATCATTCGAATCCTACATTGATCAACTAAAACTATAAAGTTCAGATACAATAATGAGAAATTAAACATTATTCATAATATAATTTTGGAATGACAAATTTAACATCTCAATTGTTAATCATCATGTATCTAATAAATACTTACTGTAATTAAATACAAGGGTGTACTAAATACCTAGCTGAGCTCAAGCAAAATCATTTTTTTAGGCTCACAAGCATAACTGAGCTCAATACAATTTTAGGCTCGCAAGTGTAATCGAGCTCGT
Organism: Chrysanthemum makinoi; assembly: GCA_910596185.1. Classification (NCBI taxonomy): domain Eukaryota; kingdom Viridiplantae; phylum Streptophyta; class Magnoliopsida; order Asterales; family Asteraceae; genus Chrysanthemum; species Chrysanthemum makinoi. The sequence continues at coordinate 4,031,030 of OU343221.1, read as the reverse complement.
TTCAATCTTTTACCGAGCCGATCTTGAGTAGGCCAGTTTAGCTTGTTTGCACCTCTAACTAAATATAACTACAAATTAATATAATTAAAAACGTAGATATAGAATCAATAAACATCTTTGCAAATGTTGTAGAAGTTGAGGGGGCGTAACTTTTGGCACTACAACAATCGCTGCTTTCGCAGGCGATATTTCAGGGCTTTCGCCGGGGACATGTCCCCTACGAAACCATTTCCCGGGGACATGTCCCCGGCAAAAGGGCCCCGGCAATACCTGCTCGGGAATACTTTCCCAGGGGACTCTTTACCACTTTTACCGGGGACACGTGGGTCCCCCAGCCGATTGTCTCCGGTCAAACATGTCCGACGTGGCACATGCTTTTCCCGGGGACTCGTCCCCGGAGAAATGATTTTTTAACTTCACTTTAAGAACGCTAATTACGTTATTAGTCCGACGTGACACGTGTTTTGCCGGGGACATGTCCCCGGGGAAGTGTTTAACCACTGTTGAGGTAAACTAATTCGCCGGGGACGTGTCACCGGTTAAAGTCGTAAATTAAAATATGCTTTGAACTTTCCCCGGGGACATGTCCCCGACAAAACTAGCTGACCCACTATGCAGAATATTGCTGCAAAATGGGTAATTTCCAGATTTTTTCCGGAAATTTTCCGAAAAAAATCTACAACCTGTTATCATAACACCAATCCACAACCTGTTTTACCAATGTCACAACCTGTTTTAATATGCCAATCATAACACAAATTCGCTAAACATAATATCATATATACAACATAGTTATCTTTTTCCAAAATCGCTAAAACGGTTCCTAAACCGTTAACGCATGATCATCTACAAAACTATCCAAAATTACCTATCCGCAAATGGTCCAAAAGTATAACAGTATATATCAACAAGATAATTATAATAAATAAATAAATAAATCAATAAATAAATAAACAAACAAATAAACACATTTAACCACTCGATAACAATTTCATTCAAATAATTAAGTGTTGTTCTACAAATTACAATTCGAGATTAATCTTCCACATCATCAACATAAAATTCAACATTATTAGTACTTTCATCTTCATCATCTTCATTCTCGTGGCCATCATCATCATCAGATGCTAAATCATGAGGAACGTGATCATCAAAATCAATATCATCTTCCTCTTCCACAATAGTGATAATTGGTGGTGGTGCCTCAACTTCCGCTGGTTGAACATCTATATTTATAATGTTATAATCCAACTGATCCAACTCAGTAGAGAGTGTGATATGTGATGAGTTGTTGTCATGTACAACATCCTGGTTGTCTTCTACCACAATGATATCCGGATTCCAAATCTTTCGATGATAAGAATCTTGGACGGCCTTCCAATTACCACGTTTACCCGAGAAATCAAGGTAAAATACTTGTGTTGCTTGCGTTGCAAGAATGAATGGTTCGTTTTGAAACGATACACGATCAGTCATAATTTGCGTAATGTTGTTTCTATAGGTACAGCGTTTTAGGTGATTAGTGTTATTAGTGTCGAACCATTTGACTTTGAACAACACAACATTGAATGAAATATATGAAAACTCGAGAATCTCTTCAAGCTGGCCATAATGCATTCCTCCATCAGGATTAGGAGTTGAAATTCCGCTGTTTTGAGTTGAACGACGTAAATCACGGTCGTGTACAGTAAACTTCACACCGTTGACTACGCAAGAGTTGACTGAGACAGCAGTACATGATGGTCCACAAGCCAAAGCGAATAACTCGGCGGTACAAATTCGGTCTTTCTGTACTTTTAATTCACGAATCTATGAAAAAGTTAAGAATAGATAGATATGAGTAATAGTCGTTATTTATACAGGGTAATACATACAATAAGTATACCTTCATCTCAAACCAGCGAGGAAATCCTTCTTCCAAGTCTCTGCCAGGAAATTCCCTGTAAATGTTCATGATATTAGAATAAGTCATCGAATAACAACTTACGTGAAACAAATTTTGAAATAAAACGCACCTCTTGTACGCCGCATGTACGGGTCGATTTCATGACTGTTGTGTAGTACGTACCATACTACTTGCTTCATTGTGTCTGCTTTAAACCGAACTAATGATTGTTTACCATTCTTTTTGCATACTGATCGAAACACCTCAAATCGACTTGTTGGCCTTGGACCGTCCTCATTCCGGTCAGGACGATTAAATCTCGTCTCAACACCCTGAAAATAATGCGAACATAAAGTTAATGCTTCATCAACAATATAACCCTCCGCTATTGAACCTTCAGGCTTGGCTTTATTTCTGACATAATTTTTGAGCTTTTTCATGTATCTTTCAAATGGATACATCCACCTCATGTAAACAGGACCGCCTTCAATAGCCTCTTCCGGTAGATGAATAACAAAGTGAATCATAATGTCAAAAAGAGCTGGAGGATATATTTGCTCGAAACTGCACAAAATATTGATCAGTTGATCTCTAGCTTTCAACATGTCATCCACCATCAAAGTTCGAGCACATATTTGTTTGAAGAATGAACAAAGCTCGATTATTGGTGTTGCGGTGGTTTGGTCCTTCAAGTAATTTTGAAGTCCAGCAAGAAGCAACCATTGTATCATTATGTGACAGTCATGAGCCTTCAAGCCTGTTATGTTGCTATCGTTGTCGGTCACTTTATGCTTGAAGTTAGATCCAAACCCATCAGGTAGTTTAACACCTTTGATAAATTAAGCAAAAAAAATCAGGATATTAGAATAAGTTGTCGAAATGAATACGCGAATTAATTCGAACAAAGAAATTTTCAAATAAAACGCATACATTTAATGAATTGACAAAAAAGTTTTCTTTCTTCGGTTGTGAAAGAGTACGTAGGATGAGGCTTAGAGCACTTCCCGTTTCCTTTGTTGACGAGCCACAAGTCAGATTTAATATTCAAATTTTGCAAGTCTTGTCTTGCCTTGTTGGTGTCTTTTGATTTGTCATTCATTAACAAAGTACCCAACACACTCTCACACACATTTTTTCGATATGCATGACATCTAAATTGTGTTTTAGTGTAAGAAAAGACCAATACTCTAGCTCGTAGAAAACATATTTTTTTTGTCCAATTCAATTTGCGATCTTGATCATGTTTTTTTTCGCACCCCCATATATTGGATGTTTCCCCGGGACACGTTTAGGCAATCTTCTTAGTTGATCCAAGATGTCATCATTGGTAAATTTTCTAGGAGGGTCTGTATTATCTACATAGTATAGAATGCCCTTATGTTCTTCCGCCATTTATTGGTCATGCTTAAGAATCTTCTGTGACCAACATAAGCGGTTTTGTTTAACACGCGCATAGATGGAGTGTCTACATTACATGTCGGACATGCCTTGTAACCTTGCCCACTCCACCCGCACAAACTACTTCGAGCGGGAAAGTCATTGATAGTCCATAAAAGCGCCGCTTTCATACAGTTCGGTGCCTATAACAGCATCCTTAGTCCTGACTCCATCTTTCCATAAAGTCTTTAGGTCATCAATCAAAGGCCTCGGTAAATATCAATATCCTTCCCTGGTGATTTGGGGCCCAGAATTACCAATTTCAACATAAGAGAAGTCTCTCTCATACATATCCAGGGAGGCGTATTGTATGTGGTTAATATGACCGGCCACATGTCTGTATGACGACTAAGGTTGCCATACGGATTGAAACCATCAGCAGCCAACCCTAACCGGACGTTTCTTTTTTTCTTTAGCAAATTCCTTCGAATACTTGATGTCAAATTTCTTCCATGCTTGACCATCAACCGGGTGTTGCATCTTACCGTTCTCCATAGATTGCCCAGACGCATGCCAAGTCATATGTTTTGCAGTGTGTTTAGACTTGTACAAACGTTGTAGTCTAGGAATGATAGGAAAGTAACGCAACACCTTGTTAGGAACTTTCTTCCCCAGTGTGTTCTTTTCTTTCCATCTACTAGCCGCAGATCGACAAGTCTGCAAATCTTCGTTATCCGCCCCCCCGATATAAAAAGCAATCATTTACACAAGCATGTATCGATTCATATCCTAACCCGATAGTTTTAAATGTCTTCTTTATTTCATAGTATGACGATGGCATCTTGTATCCTAGAACGGGCGGGAAAACTTCCTTGAATAAAGTTAGGAACTCATTAAATGTGGTGTCACTCACTTTACCTTTGACCTTGATGTGCGTAATCTTTGCCATAAAGTCTAATGAAGACATCCACTCACAGGCTGGGTATAGTTTTTCGTTGGCAGTGGCAAGTAACTCCTCATACTCATTACGTTGAGGAATTGCGTCGTTACTTGTCTCGCCAATATTTCCTTGAGTTGGATCATCCGTTCGTTATTCGACCAATATCATGAAGGAACTCAGCTATGTCACTCATCCCAGGGTGTCTTGTGTTGTGTACGGTTGTTCGGCCATCCGGCTCACCATGATTATACCATTTCGTATAACTATGGTCCCAACCATTTGTGTGTATGTGGTCAAACAAAAATTCGTGCTTTATCCAGTTTACGTTTAAACAAAGAGCACAGGGACATTTTATATTCCCATCAATATTCACCAAGGACTTGCAATGCTTGCAGAAAGCTCTAAGACCAACTAAGAATTCTTTACTGGTACGTGCTAGTGAGACCCAACTTTTATCAATTGGCATAACTGCGTTTAATGAAGCAACAAATAATTATATAGACTTAAAATGTTCACCTAATCCAACTATGGAAGGCAATCTAACCACTCTTTGAATGTTTCTGTCTCATATATGAATGCGTATAATTGAATTTACTATTTGAGAAAATATCGCAGATTTCAACTCCCCAAATATGTACATTAAAGACATATTCGTAGGAGTAAAGGGGAAACAATGTCGAAATTTTCACAAATAATAAATCAATTATACGCATTCATATCCTAAATGAGACAAAACATTCAAAAAGCAGCCCCAAACAGGGGACTTTCCGAAATTAATTTCTAATAAATTAATTTCGAACGGGTTTTCTCTAGGATGATTAACTTCGGATGGGGACTTTCCAAAATTAATCACTAAAGTCCTAAAATCATTTACAACAGTTCACGAGTATTAGCAAAGTTAGAAAAAAAACATACCGATTGTGGTCTTGGCTCTCGTGTTCGCCAGGTAGTTTTGTCAGTTGACTTCCGATATCTTCTGCTTTTTCAGGTTTGTCCAAAGCTTAACCTGCGTATTTTAAATAGTTTAGGGTTTTAGGTAATGAGAACTATCGAAGCATCGGGTATCAAAAAGACCCTTTAAACCATTAGGGTTGAATTGGTCATTTTAACAATTAGGGTAGGAGGGTAGGATGGTGTTTGCGTACGACTATTTGAACAGTGTGTATATGGTTGAAGGTTCCTGAAAACAAAGGAATGATGTTAGTGTGTCTAGTTAAAGTGCTATTACTGATGGTTTATTTATTTGGAGGTGACGCTTCTGGTCCAGTAGATACAGGAAAGTGTATGCCTATTTGTTAGGTTTGTAATGGTTACCTGATGATGAGAGTTGAACTTGAAGGGTAAAAAGGTGGTGCAAAATGGTTTAGCCCTGCTTTGAGAGTTCATAACGGTGTGCGTGTTTTTAGTGTGTGTTTTTTGGTGAGAAACTCTATGTGTGTGTGAGAGAGAGAGGTGTCGGAGATTATAAGAAGATAGATGAAAGGGTTTGTAATGATAGTGATGGTGAGTAAAGTGGAGTTAATGAGGCACCCTCACAAACCCTTTCATATCTCTCGCCACCATTATATCTCTATCATCTCTGACCCCTCTCTCTCACACAAACTCATGGAGTTTCTCACCAAAAAACACACACTAAAAACACACAATAAAAACACTCTTAAACCAAGCTAAACCCTTTTGCACCACCTTTTTACCCTTCAAGATTCAACCCTCATCATAAGGTAACCATAACAAACCGTAACAAGAAATGAGCTGTACACTTTCATGTATCTTGTGAACCAAGAAACCGTGTACCTCCTCATCGTAAACCATCAGTAATAGCACATATACTAGACACACTAATATCATTCCTTTGTTTTCAGCAACCCTCAACCCTAGACACATTGTTCAAAAAATCCACCATCCTACTCTCCTACCCTAATTGTTAAAATGACCAATTCAACCCTAATGGTTTAAAGGGTCTTTTTAATACCCGATGCTTAGATAGTTCTCACTACCTAAAACTCTAAACTATTTAAAATACGCAACGACATATCTTACCTTTTGGTCTCGGCTTTGGTCGCGGCTTGGCACCCGTAACACCCTATAAAAGCAAAACACATAATAAGCGGTTACAGATATATGCGAACTTAAATAATTATGATAAAATATATCTCATACTATTCATTAAAAGATCGTATCATATCTCATTTAGTTCTCGAAGTACTAATAAACCAAAGTGTTACAACCAAAGTGTTATAGTATCAGTATGAAATTAACCAAAGTGTTATAATATCCAATGAACATAATTATGACTTACTTATTCACTACAAGATTTGTTCAAAACAAACTTCTATTACTAATAAAGACGCCAACAAATAGGTACAAGATAGGAGAAACCAAGAACCTTACAATGATTATTCCATTCTTACAATGTCTCGACGCATATTTTCACGATACAACCCGATTCCCTGTGGTTCGATTCAAACAAATAGATGGTGGTAGAGATGGAGATGGTGCGTGGTGGTGATGGAGATGGGGAGGAAGTGGTGGTGGTTGCAATAATGGAGATGGTGCATGGTGTTGTTGCAGCTGAGAGGATGGGTGAGGAATTTTTTTTTATCTCATACTGATAACAGATTGCGTTAATAATTGAGGAGTTTTTTACGTTTCACTTTTACCGGGGACAGGTCCCCGGAGAAAGTTAGGTTTGTCTTCTAGTGTTACATTCTGCGGGGACAAGTCCCCGGGGAAAGTAATGGCGGATAAAGTAAAAAGAGGAGGAAATGAAAGTTTTGCAAAATCATTTCCCGGGGACATGTCCCCGCGGAAAGATTTAATTATTCCATTTTCTTTTTCAAAAAACTATTTATTATCATTTTAAATAATTAAAATTAATAATAAATCAATTTAAATTTAACCTAAAAATTATAAAGTTAATTTAAGTATAAGTGATATGGTATACGTATCATGTTTAACGACCGAGTATGGGTGCTATGATATACGTATCATGTTTAACGACCGACTATAGGTGCTATGGTATACGTATCATGTTTAACGACCGAGTATACGTGCTATGGTATACGTATCATGTTTAACGACCGAGTATAGGTGCTATGGTATACGTATCATGTTAAACGACCGACTATAGGTGCTATGGTATACGTATCATGTTTAACGACCGACTATAGGTGATATGGTATACGTATCATGTTAAACGACTGACTATAGGTGCTATGGTATACGTATCATGTTTAACGACCGAGTATAGGTGCTATGGTATACGTATCATGTTTAACGACCGACTATAGGTGATATGGTATACGTATCATGTTTAACGACCGACTATAGGTTCTATGGTATACTTATCATGTTTAACGACCGACTATAGGTGCTATGGTATACGTATCATGTTTAACGACCGACTATAGGTCCTATGGTATACGTTTCATGTTAAACGACCGACTATAGGTGCTATGGTATACGTATCATGTTAAACGACTGAGTATAGGTGCTATGGTATATGTATCATGTTTAACGACCGAGTATAGGTGCTATGGTATACGTATCATGTTAAACGACCGACTATAGGTGCTATGGTATACGTATCATGTTTAACGACCGAGTATAGGTGCTATGGTATACGTATCATGTTAAACGACCGACTATAGGTGCTATGGTATACGTATCATGTTAAACGACCAACTATAGGTGCTATGGTATACGTATCATGTTAATTGTTGCAAGTATTTGACGGTAGGCAATTTGCGTGCGCTATACATCATATTCAATATTAACCAGCTCAACTTGCACCACTACACATTACTAGACATCAATGGCAACTCGACGATAAAATCAGTGACCACTCTTAAACAACATTGTTTGATCATAATGTATTTTTTTAACTTTCCTGTTGGAAAAAGAACTAGACATCAATGGCAACTCAACGATAAAACCAGTGACCACTCTTTTTCCGGCGTATAATCAGCCATTGTATTATATCGACAATAAAGTATATTTTTTTTAAATATAATTTTTGCCGGGGACATGTCCCCGGCAAAAGGTTTAGCGGGGATTTTCCCGCGAACAATTAACACGCTTTTGACTTTGGCCAAATTTTGATAAAAGTTGAAAGTGCTAACTGTGCGTTGAATTTTGACTATCCGGTCAAAGTTTAATAAAAATCAAACTCACTTTCTCCGGGGACATGTCCCCGCGGAAAGTGTACGTTGAAATTTCCACAGGAAGTCATCGAATTCATGTGCCACGTCAGATTCAATTTTGTCGTTTAGTGACTTTCGCCGGGGACACACAGTCCCCGGCGAAAGTCTCCTCGCCCGTCCATCCGATTGTTGTAGTGTGGGGGGCGTAACTTTTAAGTTGAGGGGGCGTAACTTTTGGGACTTTCCGACTCGTGGCAACATGAATTGGGGTTGGCGGAAATTACTCATCGTTAGATCTTCTATTCGTCACTCATTCTCGGTTCATGATATCACGAGAGAAGGGTTCCACTTATCATATAATGTAGTTGATTTGGTTGATAATGGCTCATGGGTTTGGCCTAATGAGTGGTATACTCGGTTTCAAATCCTAAATAATGTGACATTCTGACCCTTGACCCCTCAAAATGTGATGTTCTTGTATGGCGTGGTTTAAATGGTGACTTTCAATCATTTTCTGTTTGGGCTGTTTGGGAAGCTATAAGGGCCCGTGACAATGAGGTTATTTGGGCAAGTGTTTTGTGGTTCTCTCATTGCATTCCACAACATGCAATTCATTTGTGGTTAGTAGTTAAGCGTAAGTTAAAGACTCAAGATGCATTGAGGCAACGGGATGTTGGTGCTTCAATCGAATTAAACCTGCTTCAATGCCCACTTTGTGAGTTGCAACCGGATTCACATAATCATTTGTTTTTCGAATGCATTTTCTCTTCTAAGGTGTGGAATAATGTGAAGATGCTTATTGGAATGCAAAATGTTGCTCCTGTGTTGGATGATATAATAGCATGGTTAGTTCTAATTTCTAAATCTCGTTCGGTTAAGAGTGTACTTCCTAAAACTGTGTTTGCTGCCTCGACCTATTTCATTTGGCAAGAACGAACTCTCCGTATATTTCAGAAGCATAAGAGGTCGAAAGAGCAAGTTATTGATGTTATTACTTCAATGGTTCGTTTAAAGTTGTTATGCTTTCGGTTCAAGAAGTCCCGTAATGTGGTCAATCTTATGGACATATGGAATATTCCTCAAGTTTTTGTTCGTGATGATGGTGGCTGATCTTGAGTCTTGTTAGGCCTAATTGTGTCGTAATTCTGATTTTAAGAGGTTAGGTCTTTTGTAACATGAGTTGGCATGTCAATCTCATGGTAGTTAGTTTGAAGCACAAAGGGTGCGTATGGTGTTAGTAAATGTGGTATGCAACCTCTGCACTTATTTGTTTTTATAAGTAATATATTTCACCGTGTTAAAAAAATTAAAAATTAAAAATTAAAAAATAAACTTTACCCAAGAAAATGCTGTAGAAGTAATCAAGAAGATTATTAATAAGAGAAAAATGAAAGGAGGAAAAAGATTGATCCTATCCCACATCGTTGGGTTGAGCAAACACAAAAAGGAGCGGAGTATTATCAAAGAGAGATGATTTGTACACATTTTGATTTGATTTGCACACTCTATAAAGCAGAATTTATAAACTGTACAACTGTTCAATGCACAGGATGGAGTGTGCCAATCAAAAAGTGAAGTGTACAAATCATTTCCCATTATCAAATATTCAAACAAGCAAGAGGTCAATCAGAAGGTATTTACCTAGACCGGGTCAGTGAATAATCAAGAAGGTCAGTGCTCCAAGTTGCTCGGTCCAAATGGCCTGTCATGTTTTATTAACTGTGGGCCATTTTGTCTGCTGGACTTTCATGCTTTTGATTTTATACTTTTTTTAACAGTCTAATGTAATTAACGTAAGGTTAAATTTTGTCTAATGTAATAAAACTCTTTTATTCTTTTTTATTGATGTTAAATTTTATAAACGAGTTTTATTCCTCGCTTCAATGAAAGTTACAACATTTATTAACAATAACAACTTGCAATATCATAAAACTTTTTCATGTTGCAATTCGCTCCAAATTTTAAAAAGTTAGAATTGTTGTTTTGGTTGTATACCTTGAAGTAGTTAAGACAATCGTGATTGACATGTTACAAATAGGAGTCAAGTGTAGTTTTTTAGTTACTTTTGTTACTACACATAATGAAGTTGATATTAACTTGACCATTAATATTTGTTAATAATTGAAGTAGATAAAGTTTGTTTTATTACTCATGTAATTCTCAAGTCAAAGATTATCATCTTTCAACCACCCAAATCAATTCTATCTTGCCACCTCCCACTAAATCCAGAAAATCTGATATGAATTTTCGCATAACCCCATAATTGAGTGGCAACTTTGTGTGTACAAAATACCAAAGTCACGATCAACTCTCGATTTCGGAGTAATGAAAGTGAGTGTCGAAAAGACTCCCATTTCAATTAATCTTCTGATAACAAAAGATAACACTTTCCCTTGCAAAGTCTTAGAGAAGTTTACATTTACATTGAAGAATATATAAATTATTGTCTAGAGATACATAATAACAACTCACTCGACGACCAACTGTACGCTAAATACCCTTGCATAATATTTTACATCAAGTCATCTAAAAGTTTTCAGTGTCATTAAAATTAAGTTATCGTTATCACGGACAACCAAAAGGTCATCAACCATGGAAGGAGAACCAATAACTTTCGGTTTGTTCTCTATCAGGATCATCTTCCCTCTTCTTTACTCACATCATCAAAATACTTTAGATGATACGAGTATGATCCTATTAGATTAGTGAAATAGATACAATTTTTTTTCTTGAAACCATTTGAATCCTTTGTCCCACATAGAAGAATGAGATAAATACTTCTAAGCATATATACCATGGTAAATATGGATTGTATGCCTTGAAGTTAATACTATGTTTTCAACGTTATCCCATCATCTCCATTAAATATAACAAATGGGGGTATTGGGTATGAGTTTGGAAAAATATATGACCTTTAAAGTTTTTGTAAAAGAGAGTTAAAGCTCTGAAAAATATAAGAGATTGCATCTAATATGTCTAGCCTACAACAAAATTGGGGTAACATCATTAAAAAGTATCATACTTGTTCAAAAAATAATAATACTATGTTTTCAACGTTATCCCATCATCTCCATTAAATATAACAAATGGGGGTATTGGGTATGAGTTTGGAAAAATATATGACCTTTAAAGTTTTTGTAAAAGAGAGTTAAAGCTCTGAAAAATATAAGAGATTGCATCTAATATGTCTAGCCTACAACAAAATTGGGGTAACATTATTAAAAAGTATCATACTTGTTCAAAAAATAATAATACTATGTTTTCAACGTTATCCCATCATCTCCATTAAATATAACAAATGGGGGTATTGGGTATGAGTTTGGAAAAATATATGACCTTTAAAGTTTTTGTAAAAGAGAGTTAAAGATCTGAAAAATATAAGAGATTGCATCTAATATGTCTAGCCTACAACAAAATTGGGGTAACATCATTAAAAATCATACTTGTAAAAAATAATAATACATGTTTTCAATATCCCATTCTCCATTAAATATAATAATGTATTTATGAGTTTGGAAAAATATATGACCTTTAAAGTTTTGTAAAGAGAGTTAAAGATCTGAAAATATAAGAGATTGCATCTAATTCTAGCCTACAACAAAATTGGGTAACAATTAAAGTATCATACTTGCTCAATAATAATAATAAAACTCTTTTTAAGTACTTATGTTGAGATTTTTGTCTTTATGTAAGTAGTATGACAACTTTACCCTTTCAATTTACATAATGATCCACGGGTTGATTACATAAATGGTTGATTTGAAGAAAATTGCATCCAAATTTTTTATTTTGTTCGTTTTTTACCGAAAATTTTTTCCAAATTTTTATTTGAAATTCTATTTCAATTTTTTTCCGAATTTTTTCAAAACTTTTTCTAAAATATTTTTTTAGAAATTTTTTTCGTTACAAAAAAAACAAGGTTCTCCGATAAAAACTTCACTTGTGACAAAAAAAAAAAATTGAAAATTTTTTTACATGTGCTGAAAAAAAAATTCAAATGCGCCAGAAAAATATTCAAAAAAAATTAGAAAAAAAAGTTTTTTGAAATAAAAACAGTCGAAAACGTATAAAATAGGACGAAACAAGTTTTTCGACAAAAAAATTCTGGAAAAATAAATTTTAAAACAAAATCCAAAAACCAATTCTGGAAAAAATAAGGACGGTGGATACAACTTTATCGATATGACAGGGACCATTTATGTAATTTACCCTAGGGACGGTGGGTGCAATTTTCAAAAAGATGGAGGGTAAAATGGTCATCACAGGTTTTTACTACTCACTTAAAGACAAAAATGTAAACATTAGTAATCACAAAAGCATTTTTTTAAGTTCGCTAGTTAGAAAAGTATTTTTGGACAAGTATGATGCATTGTATACAATCTAGTTTATCGACATGTTTACATGATACTATTATAAGTTATACAACTTGTTCACCAAATGTTTACATGCATGTTGCCAATAAGTTACTCAACGGAAAATATGTACGAGAAAAAGTTATAAAATGAACACTAGTGATGAATATTGTTGTCATAAAATACTTTCAGGGTACGTACAAGCATTGAGTTTAAGTGTAATTTGTCACTCTAGTACAAATACTTATGATATCAAACCAAGTTTATCTACATATTAACTTTGATATAGTCTTTTAGTGCTTTTACCATCTGATGAAGTTGATATTAACTTTTTACCTTTGATATTTATACAATAATTGGGGTAGGAAAGTTTGTATCGAAAACGTTACAAGAGACTAACCAAGGGTCATCATTGAAGGGAACTAACTGTTGGAATTATATAACATGACTAATCATAAATATAAACAATAAACATCAAGTACACATGCGTATAGGAAAGATTAACGAATAATTAATTAACATAAACATAAAGTATGGCACCTTCTTGATTCTAGCCGAACAAGAATCAAATCTACAAAACTAGCAATTGGTTGAACCCTAATTAGGGTTTATAGGATTATGTGAATTACCCCTTACCGTTTTGTAATTCAATCCAAGAATACTAACAATAATGTGTTAGTACCACTTTCTTGTACACACTACATATACCGAATTAAAGGAATGCTAGTTTTAATTAAACAAAATAACTTTGATTTGAAAAGCTATGGATCAACTCCCAAGAGTTTTAGTCGAGCGAATTTAAGCAAAAAGACACACAGACTATTTTAGGTTTAGCTTAATGAGTATAAGAGATAAATTACAAACACCATTGGTTTTGTATTTATACCTAAAGAAACTTAGAGTCCAAGTTAGGGTTGAATTGGTTTATGGAAACACCCATCCAATCAGTTATGGAAACCCATAAGGTTTCTAGAACCTACTTGACATCTAATTTCATATTTAGTCCTTCCTTTAACATTTAACGATCGTTAGTCAATTACAATTAATTAACTTAACGTCCATTATATATTCCATGTAAATAATAAATAAATACAACATTTTATATTTAGTTATTAACTTTAGTTCTTATACGTAAAGTGTGCAATCCCGTGGTCTCGAGTTCGATCCTAACACACGTCTATTAATTTATTGTCCATTAAACCAACAAGCCCCACTTGGACATATCTTAATAGAGTGATCGATCTTAGTAGGTCTAGCAACACTTCTATGCCTCTAGTACAACTCGAGTAAGGCTCCTGGAAAACCTTTTAATGATTTCTCATTATTATTATCCTTTTGTTTCTAATACCATGTTAAATAAAGATATGGAATTATGTCATTCTTTATTCAATCATTCTGTTTCTCGTTATAAGTTATTGAGCAAGATTACCAAATCTTCTGAACATATTCAGGGGAGATCTTTGGGCATGGCAACGCAAACATCTTGTCAACCCTACGAGGGGCCCAACAGTATTAAACTCCAAATAAATTTGAATGAACAAATTCTATCTTGACTACGAGACTAACCTACAAACTTTGCAACACTTCAGGAAACAACCCTTATGACTACCAATTACGTATAGCGTTAAGTTGTTCCAAGAGTGCACTACATTCATGACACTTATCTGGTATCTCAAGTGCGAGGATAACTATTCATGATTTACTTAATAACAATATCCATAAAGTAAAATCGCGTTGAGATAAGTCCTATATTCAAAAATCATTGAATATCATCTGAAATTGGTATGCATTCTCATCAATATACTTTCAAGTATATTCTACCACATCTCTCAGATTTGTCTTAGTTTAATAATAACCCCATATCATTAATTGACAACGGACGATTTAGAATAAATAAATTTATTCACGGATTAAACATGCAAATATAGGATACAATATATTATAAAATCAAACATACCAAGTACTTGATTTATTATAACAATTGTTTAACATCCCTTATCCAAATACCAAATAGATCAATGCATGAAAATTTCCGTTGATGAATTATGCCTCAAGTAATGACAATCATACTTGTTGACAAGGCATAAATCAACCAACTTGATCTATCGTAATTTTGAGAATACTTATTTCAAGAATTCAATTAATGAAGTCCTTGTACGTGTGTATTCAACAATCCACATAATAATTCATAAAGTGTGTGACATCCTCTATCACCAATTTATGACAATTTAAACTTTCAAACATTTTAAAGTTTAAAGTATTCTTATTCTTTTAATGTATAATGCAACTGTGCTTTTAGTAGCACAATTAGTTCACATGACTATTAACAAGGATAAAATCCTACCATTACTAGTATTGAGTGTCATCTCAATTAAACCAGCATCATTGTATACAAACAACAACATGCTCATTAAAACTCCGTAAACTTTAATATCTTATTGTATAATGTTTGATGCTTTCCAAACTTTCAAGTTTAAAGTTGATGACAATTTGCACAACAATTGACATATTGTTCATCCATAGAATCTGGGAGCAATTCCAGGCTGAGGATGTAATTCTATTAAAATATTCATTACACAAGTTATCTAATAACTTTTAGTTAGATATCAATGTCGTCAAATCATCTATCATTCAAGACTGATATAACAATTTGAATATACTACATGATGTACATGATGAATCTACAGGTCAAACTTAGATTTCATTCATGTTCTATCTTGTCCAAAAGATATTTAACCATTTCCCAAATGATATATCATGTTTTATTAGAATCATTTAATATCACATGTTTATTAACAATAAACATATATTCCAAGGTTATATGTTTTAATTCTTAAATCTTACAAGTGAAGTTTCATTCCAATTTAAGACTTAACATTTAGCTTACAAGGAATGTTACTTCCTATATGTTATACAACATATGTGATTTAAAAACCTTAACATAATACTCCCACTAGCTTTCAGGAATACTTAAAATTTATCTTATTTCAATTATAAATCAAAACTAGAGTTTAATAATTAAACATACGAATAATTTCATAGATGCATGCATTTATCCATTCATGAATTATTGCACTTCGTACACTACCAAAGATTATATGAATTCAAAAAACCTTTCGATTACTTACCGTCCTCGCTCAAGTAATTTCTCAAGAAAGAGTTTTGATATTCCATAGTCATATTTCATATTAATAAAAACAAGTATGACAATTATCATCTTTATATATTTAATGTGTCTAGAAAAGAATATTCAATCATAATTAATTGCTTAAGTATGATTAATAATCTTGTCATAATTAAGACATGCATTAAATATGTGTTCAATATTGTCCATATGATTTCTACATAGAAATTCAAACCATTAGGGTTTTTCATCTCTTTGAAGAAACTCATTTCCATTCCCTAGTCTAACTATTAAGATAAACCAAATTTCTAAAATTGATTATCTTTATGGACAACATCTTTAACATTCATAGTATGAGTAATTTACCTAATTCAATATTTGGTAATCAATCATAATGATTTTCAGGTTTACTATAATTCTGTAATTCATATTTCTCAGCATATAAGTCAAATATCTGAGATATCCTTGCTGATCTATGAATGAAAATTCCATCATCTTGAGGTTAAAATTTTATATCTAGCCTCATCATGATATTTACTAGTATGTTTAAGAAGATTATTTATCTTGTAATTTTATCTTTCAAGATAAAAAAAAACTCCCACTTGCCTTTTGTAATATATAGACTATCTATATATACTTAGCAATTAGAGCAAAATTACATTGTTCTCTTTTTGGGACATTACAAATACATATTGATAATTTCTGACTTTAGTTTGTTAATAACCTATTCATAAGTAGTTTAACAAATTCAGAATCTTCAATTTTTAAAACTTAATGTGATTCATCACATTCCATAATAAAATGGTGTTTTATCAATCTTCTAGGTTGGAGTCATATTGAGTATATTCAATCCATAGTCAATTTTCTAACCTTATTACTTTTTAAGAAAGAAGTTATGGTTATCTTGAATTAAACAAATCAAATAGAGTTTGATTCTCCTAACTGAACATACCATTAGCTTGTGGTATTTCATTAGAATTAATATTGTAAGACAATCTAACAATATATAAGATAAACATATTCCTTTTGGCTTACCTATTTACCAACGAGTAGTGATTGGGAGACCTAAAAGATATGCCTAAACTCATGCCTACATCTGCGTGGCATCATCCTCGATGGCCGCAATGGGGACCCACTTTTCACAAACCATCAGAATCATGACACGTATGTTTAGGCATATCTTTAGACACATAATTAGGTCTCCAAATCATTTTACCAACCGAGTCAACTTAATGGTATAATAGAGTTTTCTAGCCAATTGCATGCTTTATAACACAAGTACTTTTAACCAAGTCACTTCATATCCATCTCTCATCAAGAAAACATAAATTTGTTATAATCTCATTTAACGTTATAAATCATTGATCAACTCAATGACTTCTTGTATTTTTCTTAATTAAAAAACCTAACAAGTTAACGTCTTACTTTATTATAAGTCTTAAAAGACTTTATGTTTATATCTTTACAATGAATCATAAACATGTTTAACTAAAGTAATTATGAACACAACTCTTGGTTTCAATAGTAATTTCAAGTTAATTTATTTACTTCACAATAATGTAGGACTACATTATTTTTCATTTATGTCATTCCAAAATACATAAATAAACAAATTGAAGTAGTATTAGATTACTTCAGTTATGTCATTCTAATAATACATAAATATCTAATTTGAAGTAGTCTTATATATCATTTTGACACATGTTCTAAATACTTGTCTAATTTAGAAACCGTAAATATGTCCATGCAAGGTCTGACTTCACATAGAGATTTACTTTGTTGTTGCAATCTCGCCAAGTTCTGACATGACGTAAATTGCAACACCAAGTGTTTCTTGAATTAGATATGTACAAGTTATATTATAATGTTAGTCTATTACCTTGCAATGAGAATCAGAATCATATACCTATGTGTTGTACCTTGCAAACAATATAGATATCTTCCACTTGTGCATGGAACAACATCATGTAGCCATAAAACAACACATATGTTGTTTATGTGACTAATGTGATTGTGTCATTGATATTAGCATAACTAGTAGATGTAGAACAACTTCATTGTCTAACAAGGAAACGTACATGACTATCCTTGAAAACATAAGTATCTACAAGTGGAAAGTAATTATCTTAAGACATTCTAGAGATAATCTGGGTTACTACCAAGATGACAAAGCTTGTAAATCCCACTGAATTAGAGATCATTACAATAATTCCTTATTCAGTAATAAGAACACAATACTCCCACTGGATTTGACAACATTGCAAGTGTTTCATTAACCAATGAAAGAAAATAGTGTTCTATTTACTTCCCTACACTTTTGAGAAAGTCCATACATAACAATTACTTATGTACTAAAAGAGTGTATTCTACTATGTAGATGATGAACTATCCATTATTAACTTGAAAAATTGGGCATGCAATTTCTTTCTTAATAGTTCTACTATTCCAACAATTGTAAGTAGTACCTTTTAAATGGTCAAAACAAAACAACCAGATAAAATATGTTAGTTTGTCTTTTACCAATTATACAGTAGTTAGTCTAGCTTCTAATTTAATAACTCAGAAATATGCAATTTTCTTAATTATTAAAATTTGCTTACGAGTTATGTATTTAGAATTTAGACAATTCTAATTATCCTATCATACCTTTCTTCATTCATGAAAAGGAATATGATTGAATCTCACTCTTTCTTATGAAAAGAGGACTAGGTTTATTCTTTTAGCAAAGTTGACTCTACCCAAAACCCTACGGTGTAGATCAATTTACCAATACAAGAATAACCTATGTTTACGTTTAATGTTGCATTAATACATTTAAAGAATTTGCAAAATTCAATTTTAGTATTTTCGATAATTAAACTTTTCAAGAAAATAAAATACCCAAGGTAATATTCATATAACCATAGAATTTTCTAACAACTAGGATCCAAATTATCATAGTTCCATTACATCAGTTGATCTGCTAGTAACGAAAGCATATAATAAGGTAATCTGTCTAACAATAATTGGCAAACATTTTCTAATTCCTAGATCATTATGGGATTTATATTTTCCAACGCTATTGCAAATATAAACATGTTTCATCCCATATTATGTCTTGAGTCCAGTTCTCACTTCCTACTCAACTTAAGTGTCTAACTTAAAGAAGCTGAAATATGTTCTAAGGTCCGACTTTATATAAAGATTTACCTCTTCATTACAATCTCAAGTAATCTCATGGCGAAATTGCAACTTCAAGTGTCCCTTTAATTAGATGGCATATAACTTAATTTATAAAGGATACTAGTTTTGATTTTATGTGGTCAAACCAAATATGTACAAAGATGTCATGCATTCATCTTGTAGCATAAATTTAATAAGAAACTTTTTATTACCAATTCATAAAGATCAAATTATCAAAGTTTTGATTGAGTTATTGGGTTCACCAATCAAGGAATTTAGCGTTAATTATCATCCATTATACCGTATATTTGCATAAGTGTAAACACTTAGTGTTTCGGGTAATTACCACCGAAGTGGCACATGGAATTAAAACTAATTCGCCCTTAAGATGATTTTGTACGCATAGCCTACTTGGTAACTCCAATTTGACTCGCAAGCAAGCGGAGAGTTTGTCACGCTGGGCAACCTCCCTATTTAGGGTCACAATTTAACGCGCTCCCCTCCTAGTACTTCCCACACAGTCCGTCAAATTGGGTGGGCCGTTCTCACTTTTTGTACCAAAATAATCAATCAATTAAACTATTGAAAATTTAACTCTTCAAAAATAAATCAAATTTCACCATTGATTAGTCCGTATTATTTTGCTTAAAAGTGTCTAACATATAAACAAACAAGTAAACAAATAAAAAATAAACAACTAAAAACCATGCGCACATAATTAACAATTTAATACGTGTAAACAAGTAGCCACATGAAACTTATTCGATAAAACCCTATTAATAATCAATGTCTAGGTTAATTAATATATATATTATTTAGGGCTTTCACTCTCTCAATTGAAAGTGAGCCACATACATCGACGAATCGATTGCGTAAACCCATAATTAATAATATACCAAATTGCACATAATTGATTCATTAATATTGAGATATTCCATATTCAAGATTTATCAAATAATAAACATGTGTATAAACTTAACAATTATATATATATATATATATATATATATATATATATATATATATATATATATATATTTATATTTATATATATATATAATAAATATATAGTAAAAGTAATCAAAAGTTAAATTAAACGGGTATGACTTGTGATTTTTGTTTTTGGTTATAGTAGAATATATATATATATATATAATTAATAGTTATATATATATATATATATATATATATATAATTATATTATATATATATATATATATATAGAATCTAGATCAAACTTAAAGTTGTTAAAATGAGATCAAACTAAAATTTGACCATCGACACTCTCCTTACAACAAAAATAATTTTTTTATTAACTACAACTAAAATTGTTAAAGTTTCGATAGATTTCTTTTTTAAAATTTATGAAACCTTGGTGATACACTTTGGTAGAAGTGTAATGTGTATCAGGTTTTTGTATGTGTATCAAATTTTAAAATATTTATTAGTGTAATGTGTATCAGGTGTATCACTAATCCAAACTCATGTATCATTTGATTATTAGTTGCTAAAATGTTAATTTGTATTAAAATATTATTTTTATATGTATTATTGCTAAAATTGTTATTTATAAATGTTTTAGTGATTTTTTAGACTTGATCTTATTTTTACAACTTTAAGTATATATATATATATATATATATATATATATATATATATATATATATATATATATATATATATATATATTATATATATATAGTTATTTTTATAAGTTAGTTTTTATTAATTTTATCTACATAATTTACTTTCCTAACGGGCAAAGGCAAAGGCAAAGGCATGAGAATAAATTTTATAATACACTTATATAGTGAATAATGAACTCAACAAAAAAAGAATGGTTATTCGATAACTTATTGTATTTGTATCTTATGATTATTAATCTCGAGTCCTTAAATATATCCCAAATACATGTTTCATATCTCTTTCTCATAATTTTGTTCGGTAATTGGGTCCTAACTTTTTCTTTACTTTGGTTTATGTCCTATGAAAATTAAATGCCAATAACCTAATAAATTACACTCCTTAACCCATTAAACTACACTTAGGATCTATGCTTACATTCACCTCCTTTAAAAACCTCCATATTTAAAGTGATGATACACATGATTATTTTTGTGGCTACTCAATACTTGAGCCTCAGCCATGGTGCAACTACTTTATGAACGTTAGGTTCACGTGAGGATGGTGTTTCTCATATAGTAATGCACAAGTTACATGAATCCTAAATGTCTCAATCACC
>OU343221.1:3896064-4009706 GCA_910596185.1 Chrysanthemum makinoi | reverse complement strand
GTTGTTTTGTTGCTTAAAGTGCGTTGCCACTTTTGGTTTCTGACAACCAAATCCAGATATTCGATATGGTGCGTTTAGTTGAAGTGTTTGATCAAAGACCTTGGTATCTTGCACATCCATATTGGCTTGTATAGCACACCCCGTTAGTGTATTTTCCAAAAGGCATCATTGTTTTGTTTCTTAAAGTGCGTTTATATTGGAAGGCCGTCTATGCTTCCCCAAACTTGTTTATTATTCTAATCACTTCCACCTATGCTTCCCCAAAGTTTGAATTGTGGTGAACCTCACCATAGAATTAAGTGGAACTTCCATAGAATCTAAAAGTACATGTCCATCTTCTTAATCCTCAGAATCATTGATATTATTGTTCTTATCTACTAACAACCTTTGTAACGTCCTGCTAGGCATCGATGGCCAGGTGCAAACTCTGATATTCCCTCATGGTTCCTTTTTGCATAATTGATGAAAAATGCTGATGTAAATCACCTTTTTGTGTGAACTGAAACTGATCCAATAGTTCTTTTTCAGGTGGTCCCATGATTCAAACGGTTCATGTTATTCATACCAACGATACCACGCTAAAGCTTCTCATCTAGAGATAACGTGGCTGCCCGAAGAAGTTCACTCTGCATTATTCCTTGAATCTCAAAATACCGTTCCGCCCTATAAATCCATACATGAGCATTGTCACCCTCAAGTATTGGCATCTTGAGTTTCCACATTTGGTAATCGGCTGCATTAGTATTGCTTCCTCCACTGCCATTACTTGGTTGACGAACTAACATTTTTCTGTTACTGGTTGCTGATTCTGTTTACCTCTGTTTTAGTAATGCTATAAAACATTGGGAGCTCGTAGGGAAACCCCAAATCATCAAACTGCTATTCCGGTTTGTTCATCACATTTATTGTGTGAAAATCATACAGACAAAAGAACTAAAGACTACACTAACTAAGACCAATCTATACATATAAACTTAAGGCATGACAGAAATTGGTTCTTGCAATATTGAAGATCCTTGAGTTTAGCTTATTTTGCCTTAATTTTAATACCAATCTATATTTATTTTTTTCCAATATCTAAGGCTGACAGAAATTGGTTTTTGCTATTTTGAATTGAGGATTTACCTTAATTGATAGATTTGATGATAAAACACAATCGTCAGGATTCCAAGAACACCTAATATCGTCTTTAAGTTCATGCAATCGTCTAATATACTCTTGTTGGCTTATAGTCAAATATCCTCCTTCAGATAACTTGGAGATTCATTCAGTTCATCTGGTTGCACCCAAATCACCAGTAACATTAACTTACCTTTTGATAATGGATATTGAATTTTGTTTTTTTTGTGAGATGGGATAATGTTTTAGGGTTTCACAGCTTGTATTCTGCAAGTTTAGTAGAGATAATATTGAGTTTTCAAAAACGAATATAAATTTTTTAATGCCTTTAATAAGCTTTCTAGTTATTAATTTTAGTTTGTATTGTGTATCACAACTGATGGCTTGGATCCATTGGTTGAGGTGCTTGCTTTGGAGTATGAGACCCGGGTTCGAATCCATCTAGCTTCATTTTTTAAAACATCCGATTTTAATACCTTAATTGCGATGAGTTGGCATTGTTTGTGCTTAGTGGCATTAACTTGTGATGACATGGAAATATGACTTGGCATTATGGGATGCCAAGTGACATTATGATGTGGCATGCCTCCTCTTATATATAATGTATATATATATATATATATATATATATATATATATATATATATATATATATATATATATATATATATATATATATATATATATATATATATATATATATCGACAATAATCCATGCCAAACATGCACGTTTTCATGGATTTAACATAACAATTTATTCACGTTGTCACAAGATCGTATACAATTCCATGTCACATAATAATTTATTCACGAATATATCACGGAACAAATACATTAATTCTAGGTTTTGATATTGATAACATAACAATTATAAGAAACCCTAAAACAATTTTTAAAAACAATTGACTAAAAAAAATTTAGGGTTTGGTTGTCAGGATCCCGATCCTGATCTTAGGATCTTACGATTTTACGATACTACAAAGGATCTTTGCAAGCTTAAGATCTTATAGGATCCCGATGTCGACCATACGATCTTACGATCTAATCCGATCCGATCTTACTTTTCTCGGATTTCAAACTAAAAAACTACAAATTTATGGGTTGTTTGTTTGTAGAATTCAAAAAACAACATGTTAATCTTTTTAAACATTTTATAATCATAATTTAAGACAACATTTATATGAAGTATTCATAGTAAGAAATAACATTAAAGTAGGATCTGAAGATCCCGATCCGATCTTACGATCACGATCTTGACAACCTTGGTTTCGACCCTTAATTTTTTTTTAATTCGATCCATAAAAAATTTAAAACCAAATTAGGGCAAAAGCCCTAACCCTAAATTTAGGGTTTACATAATCATAACCAAAACACTAGAATAATCATATCAAACAACATACAATATTCGTTTTTTACGTGTTCAATAATTAATTACTCATTAAACTAAGCTCGTGATGCCACTGTTGTAATTATATAACATGACTAATTATAAATATAAACAATAAACATCAAGTACACATGCGGAAGCGTATAGGAAAGATTAACGAATAATTAATTAACATAAACATAAAGTATGCGTACCTTTCTTGATTCTAGCTGAACAAGAATCAAATCCACAAAACTAGCAATTGGTTGAACCTTAATTAGGGTTTATAGGATTATGTGAATTACCCCTTACCGTTTTGTAATTAAATCCAAGAATACTAACAATAATGTGTTAGTACCACTTTCTTGTACACACGTACTATACCGAATTAAAGGAATGCTAGTTTTAATTAAACAAATAACTTTGATTTGGAAAAGCTATGGATCAACTCCCAAGAGTGTTAGTCGACCGAATTTAAGCAAAATCACACACAAACTATTTTAGGTTTAGCTTAATGAGTACAAGAGATAAATTACAAACACCTTTGGTTTTGTATTTATACCTAAAGAAACTTAGAGTCCAAGTTAGGGTTGAATTGGTTTATGAAAACCCCCATCCAATCAGTTATGGAAACCCATAAGGTTTCTAGAACCTACTTGACATCTAATTTCATATTTAATCCTTCCTTTAACATTTAACGATCGTTAGCCCATTACAATAAATTAACTTAACGTCTATTATATATTCCGTGTAAATAATAAATAAATACAACATTTTATATTTAGTTATTAACTTTAATTCTCATAGGTAAAGTGTGCAATCCCGTGGTCTCGAGTTCGATCCTAACACACGTCTATTAATTTATTGTCCATTAAACTAACACTAACGTTGTCTCTTGAGCTGTTCCTTCTCAGGATCCTTCCTTTTATTAAACCATTAACGAGAAAATGTTTCAAGGGATACACTAACTTAAAAATTAAACCTTTGTTTGACATGAAACGAAAAATTAAAAGATGAAAATGAGCTTTGGTTTTGTCCCATATTAGTAAATGAGAGAAAATCTTTTATGCTTATATACCACGTTGCATATAATTTTTTTTGCGGTGTAAGGGTGTTCCCGCCAATCTACACCTTTTTGTGGAATTCTATGCTTTCAAAATTTCCGACAGCCCCTTAAATTTGTTGGGAGTTGTATTTGAATTTGAAAAAATTATATGAGCTTTAAAGTTTTTGTAACAAAGACTTCATACATTACTTCTTTTTATCAAGCTTTACTTTTATTTTAGAAGAATAATCCATAGTGACAAAAACTATAAAAACTAGCATCCTCACTCACAAGTTGAGTATTATTCATGTATGGTTGATTTGTATAGTCGAGTGGGGTTAGTGAAAAAATCTTTGGTTATACCGAATAACATGTCATTTCCTAATACTGCAACTATATGGGTTCACTTTTGGTTGTGTACAATGGTATCAAAACAACAACTAAACCCTCAATCAAGAACTAAATCCAAAATTTAGAAAAAACTCTCCCAAACCCTAAAACCGACCCCCCTATGACGATCTCTCCACCCTAACGCAACCTTCATTCTGATCGTGTCGAACACCTTTAATTTCATCACAAGCCTGTTCTATAAACACGTTTGTAATCAGAATAGGTGTTGATCGATTGTTTTTAGGTTGTTTAGGGTTCTTTTGCGGTCGATTTTTCTTTAGGGTTCTTCAGCTTTGTTCTTAATTGATTATTAGTGCTACTGATTTCAACTTGTTTTATGGGTTAGCTTCTGGGTTCGTAACGTTTTATAAACCCTAGTTTATCGACTAGGGTTTTACAGGGTATTGTTTACAACATCAGACCGTATTGTTCGTTGTTTGTCTTCGTGTTTTCCGTTTGGGTGTTTGTCTGAATTGGTGTTAAGTTTGTTTATGCTAGATTGTATGGGAGAGGAGAACATTAATTCGTCTATTCTTGTTGACGACATGGATGCTTACACTTCTCCGATTAACGAGGGGAGTAGTTCTCGTACTGATGGACAAGTGGAGCCGATTTCACTTGGTTCGAGCCCTCGTCATGATGCACCTAGTCATGACACGCCTAAGGGTCATGATACTTTATTGAAAATTCGTGCTATTGAAAAACAAATCTTTGAGGAAAAACTTGTTCTTGTGGGTGATGATGGGCAACCATTAAAACTAGCTGTGACAGTGGATGCTACTACTTCTACTAGGGCTAATCCATTTGAGCATCTAAAGGTGCCGCAGTCACAGAAGGAGCTAGAGGTGATGCTTACTGCTATTGGTTATTATTCGAAACCTCCTCAAGATACGATTGTTCCTATGGCTTCTAATGTTAATGCTACTAGTATTCCTAATAATGTTAATGATAAGGTAGATATGAATGCACATGGGGCTGTTGGTATTGAGAAGGTTGGTGCTTTGAAACAACCTTCTACATCGTATGCTGGTGTTACTTCTACTGAACCTAAGAAACACACGTCAAACTTTCGTAGGTTGGAGTGTAATAAGAAAGCTAATGGTGTGGATCTTTCTGTCCCGATGAAAGTGGTTGAAGAGGTGAACACTAGGTTTGAGAATACTTTGTATGGGTATTTCCTTGGTCAATGACTTGCTTTTCCTGTTGTTGATTACTTTGTACGCAATGCGTGGGCTAAGTTTGGTATACAAAAGGTAATGATGAATGCAAAGGGGTTCTTCTTCTTTAAGTTCAATTTGAACAAAGGTGTTGATGATGTTCTTGAAAACGGTCCTTGGTTGATTAGAAATGTACCTATTATTCTTAAACCATGGACATTGAACACCAACTTACTTAAAGAAGATTTGACCAACATCGGTGTGTGGTTAAATTCCATGATGTTCCTCTTGCTATGTTTTCCGATGATGGCCTTAGTCTCCTTGCCACATTGATAGGCACGCCCAAAAGGTTAGATGCTTTCACTAGCCAAATGTGCAAGGACTCGTGGGGCCGTAGTAGTTTTGCTAGATGCATGATTGAAGTGAAGTCGGATGAGGTGCTTAGGGACAGCCTTACTGTTGAGATACCGTTACTTGATGGGTCGGGTTCGACTATTGAGAAGATACAGGTTCAATATGAGTGGAAACCACCTCATTGTGATAAATGTAAAATTTTTGGTCATACTCTTATTGAATGTCCTAAAGTTGTTGAACCTCCTGCTCAGCCTACTAAGCGTGTTAATGATGGTTTCAATACGGTAAATAACAAGAAGAAGGGAAAGCAAGGTGGGTCTACTATTCCGGGTCAAGGTGGGTTTACTAAACCTTGTTGTAAGCAGCTTTCAATATCAACCAAAAAGACTCCTCCTGAACCTAAGAAAGTGGAAGTCACTAAGAAGAATGCTTCTGATGTGGCTAGTTCGAGTGGAACAAAGATATCTACATCTAACCAGTTTGATGCTCTTAATAAGGAATATGCGGATGCGTTTGGTATTCCTTCTAATGATACCAACAAGGATGTGGATTCTGGTCGTACAATGGAAGTTAATGAAGATAAGTCTACTAAGACTGGTACTGCATCACAAGAACCTCTTGTGAGTGATTTGAAAGAGATGGAGTCGGGTGTGGCTCCTAAAACTAGTGATTCTTGTAATCCGCCCGCCTCTTCTGCTAAGAGAGTTAACCCTTTTTCTAAAGTGGGAGAGATTGTGGTTTCTGATTCGGAAGATGAGGTGGTTGCTAACCCATTTGATGAGTCTGCTAATCTATTCGGTGGTGGCCAAGAGTTTGAAAATGAGTATGATGACTATAACTACGATGACTATGCGAATCAGGTTTATGATCTTCTAGGGAATTTGGATGCCTTTAATGCCATGTATGGCACCAAGCTTCAAGGTCCTAGGAAGTAATTTTCTGTCGTTATGTCCTATGTTATCATTTGAGTAGTGGTTTGTTTTCTTGTTTAGAATATAGGAAGTATCTTGTTATGTAAGCTTTATGCCTATGTAACGGGTTGAGATATGGGACTTCACTCATATCCATTGTACTTAAACGTTTTTTTTTTTTTGTTAATATATTTACCAGGGTGCAGGATTACTCCCCTTTACCCAAAAAGAACTAAATCCAATATAAACCGAAGTTAGTCGGCACATATTACCAACTAATCAATACACAATGATTACAAGATCGGACTATTATCAATGAGATTAATAATAGAATGATTACAAGAAGAGAACACAGATCAAGATGATCAAACTCACCAATTACAGATTTGAGAGTTGAGAGATAATATCAAGTGTTATTAAACCCTACTTGATCTTTAATATCTTTTCCATCAGCTGTATAAACTTCACTTTATGCTTGAACCAGAAATAGTTTGTCCAGGTTTGGTCCCTCTACTTTATTCGAGTTATATTCCTGCAAAATAAGCAAATACTAGACAAGTAATAAGCAGAAGATAAGCTAGACATGGTTGGAAACAGAATAAAACCATTAATTCTGCTTATTTGAACAGGTTTCTTGTCATGTTCATAAAATATAGAAATCCGAACATTTCATATGGCAAACTTATGCCACTAAAGCCCTACTTGATCTTTCATATAGTTAATGGATGAGACTCATGAGAGGAACGCCAACAAAGAAGTCCCTTACAGACAGTTGGATTATAATCATGAACAAAATGTGTTGGATAAGATACTTCACATCCGTTTATTACTTCAAAGTTTAACTTTTAACGGGCTAATATATGTTCAACATGAAGCAAATATGAATGAGAACTGAAGCATTTGCAACAAAAAAAACTTAAAAGATGGAAATGTGTTTTGGTTTTGTCCCACGTAGGTGAGTGGCCAAACATTAGTGCAGCTATAAATAAGACACGTGAGGCATCTGCCGTTAATGGTATTAAAAAGGTGAATAGTACTTATCGTTCTAAGCCACTTTAACTTCAAAATCTCTGTCTCATTTTAAGTTCGCTATAACTTAGCATCTTAGCCTTAACAAATTTTAAAACTATAGCAATGCATTTCTATACAGTATAACCCTCATTAGTTACAACTTTTTCCGTATATCACAATAGACTAGTTCCGAAAATATTTGCATTGTATTCATAGTAATTTAAAAGTCCTTAGGTGATAGGAATAAAGTTGGACTACTTGATATGTGTTAGCATAGCCCTATAGCCTTTATCAACCAAATTTTTATCTAGAATAAAGTTGGACTAGTTACTTAATGTTAATGTTCGATAGGAAGTTTAGTTGTAGATGATAGGACTATTAGCTTATTTGATTAGTGATATAAATACTTACTATTTCTTGAATTAGTCATGAAACCATTTGAAACTTTTGTCCCACACAGATAGACAAGAAAAAATCTTCTAAGCTTATATACCATAGTCCATATGCATTTTATGTCTTAAGTTAAATACTATGCTTTCAAGCTTGAATAAAAGTCTTTCAAATTTATTAGGAGTAGACAAAAGATCATTACAAAACACAATTTATCTAAAGATCAAATGGTGCAATCCTAGCCTTTCATTCTACTTTCATCCAACGGTTACACTAACTACATCATATTTTATTATATTAATTTCAGGGTTAGTTTTGTAGCTTAACAACACCCTTCTCATTTACCCACCCACCATCATCTACTCTCATTTACACACAGTTCCCTAGTATTTGCATTCCCCTCAATTCTTTCCTCCTCTTTACATACTAGTTCACTACCATCGCAGCATGATCCGAAACGTCAATCTCGGCATCAAGCACCTGCTGCCACCAAGGCACACATTAAAAAAATGTGCATTTAACCATTAACTGTTTGTATAGTACATAAACGAAAACCAAAAGTAACTTATCACTTTTGTTATGGAAGGGGTGTTTGGAACTATTTATACATGATATTATGCATTTTCTGAAACTAGTTGATGGCTAATTTTGTAAAATTTAAGATGGGTGATGGCCCTATGTGATTAGTTTTCTGATTTAAAAATGGGTGAGGTGGTTCCAACTGAGTAAAGATTACAAACCATATAGAGCCGACGACTGAAAGACGAATGGCGACGGCGGTGGCTGGAAGGGTGGCCGGCCGGTGACTAGTGTGGTTGAAATGAAGAGCGCAAGCTTTCATAGAAAATAACAAATAAAATAAAAATGAGAAAAACAAGTATCTCTTGTTCTTACTTTTTGTAATGTGCAACTTAAAATCTTGTTCTTTTTTTTATATATTTTTTATTTATTTATTTATTTTTTCTCTTGAAAGGTTATAGAGTGAGAGAATTAGTAGTGGTCACCACTACTGGCAATTGAGGATGAGTTCGTTGATGGACTGACTTCACGGATGATCGAGTGGATTATGAAATTGGAAATAAATAAATGGGTACATTTATGTGGGTTTCAGTTCAGGTTACGCGAGGAATGTAAGTCTTTTTTACTCAGATGTATGCAGTCTCATCGAGCTAACAATTTTGTGTGACACGGCAAAAATCATTAGCACGTCTTTCTAGACCAACATCATTAATTTAGAGGGTGTTTAGGTTCTTAATTTATAGCTTTTATACAGGCTTGTTACCTCCTTAATATAGACTGAGTAGCCTTTCGTCGGATTTTGTTTACTTTGTTTACCATGTGCAAATATTGCAAATGCTATTAGTGTTTTTACCTCAAATCACATGTGATTTTACTTCAAGTTATATTTTAAGGTGAATCACATGTGATTTACGCACGAATAACATGTGATTTGCACACGAATCACGTGTGATTTATACACGAATCATAACAAAAAATAGAATCACGTGTTATTTACTCAGTTTTAGATTAAAACATAATCACATGTGTTTCAATTTATAACAATAAAGAGTAAATCATACGTGATTTACATTTTTTCATAAAAAAAAGAAAAAAAGAATCACATCTGATTTTTTAATGTGATTTATAAATCACATGTCATTTTTTAAATAACAATTCGTAAGTAATTTTCTACAAATCACGTGTGATTTTTTGCACGAAAATTTTGAAATAAAGGTTCGTTGAAAGTATATAAAATGAAGGAATAAGTTGATTTGAAATTAAAGATCACATGTGATTTATTACTCTAAAGATCGAATGTGACTTGTAAAATCATATTTGATTCTTTTGGTGGATCATTTGTGTTTTTTTAGTGGATCACTTGTGATTTTTAAAAAATAACAAATCACATGTGATTTTTTTACGGATCACGTGTGATTTTTTTGCACGGAAATTTTGAAAAAAAAATTCGTCGAAAGTATATAAAAGTGCATATCTATAGAAAGATGATTTTTTTCTCGTCGCGATAGTGTATTTTTTGTAGCTTGAAAATTTATCGTTTGCAAGATATGTATTTTTTAAAAAAAAGGTGGAATATGGGTTTTTATAGAATTACATTTTTACCCTTCTTTTGATAATTTTTGCTTCTATCTCATCCATTAGATGAAAAGAAGATGGATAGTTGAGATCTTATGGTTTGTTCTTTAGATTAGATGTGTTTTCTATTGATCTCACCTCATTAGGAGTATTATTTGAGTTTGGAAATATTATATGACTTCTTAAGTTTTCGTTACATGTAGATCAAGCTTTACATTTGTTTTAAAAAGATTATCAATAATACAGTAATTTACAATAACAATTACAATAAAATCAGTACTCTAAATTAGCATGTCTCTGAGAGTCTCAGGTCAAAGTACTCTCATTGTCATATCTTTTGCATATTGTTCTAGCTTAATACACCATCTGAGTGTTTTCTAATTTGCATGATACACGATTACAGACAACAGTGTAATATTCAAGAATTCCATATAACTTAAGTAAGATATGTATTAACGTTTAAATTAATATCTCGAAAGTTATAACATAACTTATTTTTCTATTCACCAATATAATATTTTTTTTTGCTCGCAAGCTTAATCGACTTTAATACTAAAAAATGTTAAAATGATATCAAAACACAGCAAGAACTCCTTAATCACCCAACCAACCACCCCTTGGTGATCATTCACTTTTATTATAACAATATACACAGTAAGCTTGTCTCCAGCACGGATGCAAGCTAAACAATACAAAGAAAGAATATGACAGTCCCTCTAACAGATGCTGTCTACAAAAATTCACACTCTAAACCTGAACCCAAAACAGCCCAGTACACTGAAACAAACTAACCACAAGATCAAGATGATCTTGATACAAAACTAGACTAGAAACTAAAACCCAGAACAATAAAACCAATATTCACTTGAGAGAGAAAACCAGCCGTAAACTTTGAAGTGTGTGAAAAGATAATGAACCCTAGATCCGTTCAAGTCTTTATATACTCCAAAGTTCCATAAGAGACCCCTGAGAATCACAAACATAACAAACAGAACCAAACTTAAGATTAAGCACAATATTTTTCATTTTAGACCCTGTAGGTTCATAGGTTTGTCAAAGATGTTTATTTCAACACCCCCTCTCAAACTGATGAACCTGCAAATAGATTAACCATGCCCAACTTCTTAACCATAGAACCATGCTGCACAGAACCAAGAGCTTTTGTCAAAACATCAGCAGTTTGACTTTTAGAGTCAACCTTAACAGTTTTGATTAAACCACTAGCAACCTTTTCTCTCACCAGATGAACATCAATATCAAAGTGTTTAGTTTTTTCATGTAACACAGGGTTTGCTGCTATCTGAATAGCAGACTTATTATCACAACATAACTCCACAGGTAATAAAGAATCACCCACACCAAGATCTTTCAAAATCTTAACAACCCACATAATCTCACAAGTAGCAGAAGTCATTGCTCTATATTCAGCTTCAGCTGAAGATCTAGACAATGTAGCCTGCTTCTTACTTTTCCAAGAAACCAAATTACCATTCACAAACACACAATATCCAGAAACTGATCTTCTAGTAATAGGACATTTAGCCCAATCAGAGTCTGAATAAGTAACAACTTTAAACCCACCTTGACCCTTACTAAACCCAATACCACTACCAGGAGCTAACTTTAAATACTTAAGCACTCTTAATCCTATATTAAAATGAGACTGCAAAGGAGCATGCATATGTTGGCTCAAACAATGTACAACATAAGAAATATCAGTTCTAGTCATGGTCAAATAGATCAGTTTACCAACAAGTTTTTGATAACTTGTAATATTTTTCAAGTACTTATCATGATCAGATTCTTTATGAGCCAAAACAATATTCTCAGGTAAAGGAGTCATAACAGGCTTACATGCCAATAAACCAAACTCATGAAGCAATTCTAAACAATATTTTCTTTGGTTTAAACACAAACCCTCTTTACTTTTTAACACTTCAATACCCAAAAAAATATTTTAACTCCCCGGATCTTTGATTTTAAACTTGTTTTTCAAAAAACTTTTAAAAACTTCAATTTCTGTTTCATTATTGCCTGTAATCACCAAATCATCAACATATACAAGCAAGAACAAAATTGTATCCCCTTTTGTTTTTACAAACAAGGAATAATCATTCTTAGATTGTTCAAAAACTCGCTTCAAACAAGGCCTCAGTCAGTTTATGATTCCACTGTCTAGGAGCCTGTTTTAAGCCATATAGAGAATTTTTTAGTAGACAAACCTTATTGTCTCCTTCTTTAAAAAAACCAGGAGGAGGTAACATATAAACTTCCTCATTTAAATCCCCATACAAAAATGCATTGTTAACATCTAGTTGAAACATTTTCCAATTCATTTGAACAGCTAGACTTATCAAACATCTAACAGTACCCATCTTAACAACAGGACTAAATGTTTCCTCATAATCAATACCCTCTTTTTGACCATAACCTTTGGCTACTAATCTAGCCTTATACCTATCAACTTCACCAGAAGATTTGTATTTAATTTTAAAAACCCACTTAGACCCAATAGCTTTTCTTCCACAAGGAAGTTCAACAACTTCCCAAGTATCATTCTCATACAAAGCATTCATTTCCTCAGTCATAGCATTAATCCAGTTAATATTAGTAGAAGCTTCCTCATAAGAGGAAGGTTCACCAGATTTATTCAAATTGGAAATAAAGCAATAATTCTCAACAGTAAGCACAGCATGATTAGCATATCTATGAAGACCATATTTAACCTTGTTATCAAGCACATACTCATTCAACTTAGCAGGTAATTTAGATATTCTACTAGACCTTCTACTACTACATTCTTCCATCTGAACTGGAATATTTTGAAAACCAGGAACCTCATTTTGATTTTGAGAAACATTTCCCTCAAAATTAATTTGATCATCTAAGGGAGTTGCAGTGTGTAAATCATCATTTCCAGACTGAGTACCAACCCTTGGACTTGACTGTGATATCTGTTCTTCACAATCAGACCCACTAGAGTTACCTACAGTATCTGATTGATGCACACTACCCTCTCTACCAAAACCAGATGTATTTTCAGGAAGGGGCACAAAACTATTTGAATTTTCATCATTGGGAGTTGAAGTTTTAGTTGTTATTTCAGACTCAAAAGTATCAAAAAAATTTAAGCTAGTAACATCATTGGGAGTTGAAGTTTTGGTTGTTATTTCAGACTCAAAAGTATCAAAAAAATTTAAGCTAGTAACATCAGAACTAGTCTCAGGAATAGAACTATTTTGACCCATCTTAAAAGGAAAAACAGTTTCATAAAATTTCACATCTCTTGAATACAAAACAGATCTATTTTCAAGACTTAACAATTTATAAGATTTTTTACCACTAGCATATCCAATTAAGACACATTTCTCAGATCTTTCAGAAAATTTATCAGTTTCTTTTAAAACTGTGGCAAAACATGTTAAAATGATATCAAAACACAGCAAGAACTCCTTAATCACCCAACCAACCACCACTTGGTGATCATTCACTTTTATTATAACAATATACACAGTAAGCTTGTCTCCAACACGGATGCAAGCTAAACAATACAAAGAAAGAATATGACAGTCCCTCTAACAGATGCTGTCAACAAAAACTCACACTCTAAACCTGAACCCAAAACAGCCCAGAATACTGAAACAAACTAACCACAAGATCAAGATGATCTTGATACAAAACTAGACTAGAAACTAAAAACCCAGAACAAACCATTTTGCTAATGTTTTAGAAGTAATCAAGAAGATTAATAAGAACGAAAAATGAAGAAGAAAAAATTTGATGGTATCCCACATCCATGGTACGACTTTACGAGCAAGAGAGACTAATGAGGAGGAAGGAATATACTGGAACCGGGTCAATGAATAATTAAAAAAGTCCATAGTCAAAGTTAATGCATCAGAAGTATGCATATGTAATTTTTAAAACAAGCAGAAACATATATGTAAAAGGCCTAAAACAATTTTAACTTCTCATTTCAATAAAAGTCCAGGACATCTATAACAAAAATAACAACTTGGAAGATTATATATTTTTTGCAAGTTGTATTTGGTTCAAGTATTTAAACAACTATATGAGTTTGATATTTATAGAATAACCAAGGGTCATTTATTGAAAGTGAACCAGCGACTCTCGGGGTGTTCCTTTTGAAGATACTCTTCCTCTTATTAAACCATTAACAACAAAATGTTGCAAGGGATGCTTCACATCCATTACTAACTTCAAAATCAAACAATTGACGAGTTGATATAAGTTCAACATGAAACATAAACTTAAAAGATGAAAATAAGTTTTGGATTTATCCCACATCTGTAAATGAGAGAAAACCTTCTAAGCTTATGTACCATGGTGCATATGAATAGAATCTCTTAAAGTTAGATACTATGCTTTCAAGTTCAATTATGTCCATCAATTGCTTGGGGCCTTGGTTGTAGTATTTGAGCTTGGAAAAAATTGTATAAACTTTAAGTTTTTGTAAGAGAGACTTCTAAATTTTACTCCTCTTTTATATGGATTAAGAATAATAATCCACGATTAAAAAAAATAAAAATAAAATAAAAGTAAAAAAATAAAAAAATACTAGCATCCTGACTTCTAAACGGTGAGATTTTAGTCATTAGACAAAAATACACCGTTGGTCCTTAAACTTGCCAAAAATCATTTTCGGGGCCTAAAAGTTGAGATTTTCGTCGCCGTTAGTCTAAACCATGGGTTTCTGAGGCCAAAAAGGTCCCTTGACCCGTAATACTCAGGTCAACGTCCGTTTTGAGTTATATTAGCGAGGGTATAATTAACCAAACACATTATCACTATACCTTAGTTAAATCTAACCCAACTCAAACCTAACAGTCAACTTTAGGGACCAAATGTGAAAAAATATATTTATTAGTACTATGCAACTTGATCGCATCTTCTTCCCTGATACTCTGTATTGTTTCCCTCATCTTCACCTAACAACTGACATATAGAAAGATCGGTGACTGCTGATAGATGGAGGGAAACAATACCGAGTATCCTGGAAGAAGATATGACCAAGTTGCATAGTAGTAATAAATATATTTTTTTCACATTTGGTCCCAAAAGTTTACTGTTGGGTTTTGGTTGGGTTAGATTTAACTAAGGTATACTAAAAATGTGTTTGGTCTATTATACCATCGCTAATATAACTCAAAATAGACGTTGGTAATAATTTACTCAAAAAAATAATGTAGCATTGGTAATAATTTCTCTTAAACAGCAAATACTTACACACAGTCCCGTGATGAGACTTGCCTTCACGCCCGATGCTTAGTGAGATGCGAAAATCAGAAGCGTTAACGATTTATAATCTTTAAAAACCTGGACAAAAGGTGTTCACGGATCAACCCAACTTATTACTCGTATTGACCCAATATCATTGAAGACATACAGCCTCTACATGGAAAAGTTTTATAGTAATTGGACGACACTCGAAACTGTAATCCTCACTTAACTATGGTACACTAAACACCGTTGCGAACTCTCCTATGTTGAGTCGTCTATAAGTCCTCAGTATTACGTTATAAGGGACTAGCCAAGGGTTATTAATGGAAGGGGAACCAGAAGCTCATGGCTTGTTCCATATCGGTGTGTCATAATGGTGTTTTCATCAGGCTGAATTTATTAGATGATAAATTAGAATGACCCAAGCCCGGTTGTGGGCTTAGGGTCCAATAAGCTTAGGGTTTCTTATTGTTCTTGTATCTATATATATCGCATGATAAATAAAGTTATCCGATGGGAGTTTAAATAATCTAACATGGTATCACCACACACAAGATGAAAGGAACATGAGTGACAGACAATTAATGAAATCAGAAAGAATACAAAGATAGAAGATGAAGGCTGTCTTAAAGTAAATAAAGAAGAAATAAACATTTGCGGTTGAATGCAAATACGAGAAGAGTATACTTGCGGATGGGGAATGCCAAGAAGAGATTCGTCGGCTGTGAAGCAGCGACTGCTAGGTCAGAGGGTATAAACCCGCTCCGATACCATGTTAGATTATTTAAACTCCCATCGGATAACTTTATTTATCATGCGATATATATAGATACAAGAACAATATGAAACCCTAAGCTTATTGGACCCTAAGCCCACAACCGGGCTTGGGTCATTCTAATTTATCATCTAATAGAATTGAGGAAACATATCGTGTCTTCTACATGGCTTGCGTCTGTCCCATTCCAGTCATATATACCACAATTTGTCAATTGTTTTGACTTCGAGATTACAAGGTAAAAGCTGCTGCTTAGTTTCTGAATTTATTTCATCTTTTTGGCTAGAGCACTGCACCAATAACTCTCGTAGGAAATGGACCTCGGGGGACAAAGGTCAGTTCGAACAAATATTTTGGGACTAATTAGTTAGATTAGTACAGTTTGAGGATTTTGTGCCACGCTCTCCACACGTCCTACTTCACTTGACGATCCTTGTCTAAAGCCACACACAATATATTGTTCATGTTGAGCTTATACCACCATCCCTTAGACAGATGCGTCTACTAACTCATAGAAGTTTTTTGTTTGTGAGAAGTCAAAACTTAGGTGCTCAATAAACTAAAAAAAATCCTTAGACATATTTGTAAAGTCATGTGGGCTGAGGAACTAGAACAATATTTTGTTAGTCAAATACCAAAAGATAAAGCCGTGTGTGCTGAAGAATAGTTTCTCGTTTTGATAGCCATCAAATTGTTTAGGAATTTAATCCTCACAAATTTAAACAAGAGTAAATAATGAGATAAAATAATCTCCTGTAAAAACCAACAAATTCATTTTCGTAAGTTATCGACGGTGTTAAAGTATAAAAAAACAATTATCAAAAATGCAAAACTCTATAAAGTCTGTAAACTAAAGCCGCAAGAGTTTGAGAACTCTGCATTGTGCACCAGTCGAGAATCGAACCTGGCTCTGTACTATTCTACCACTAGAACACTGGTGCTTACATGCTTAATATTCCGATATGTATTTAATATACATGCTTTTAGGAAACATTACTACTTCCATTCATGGGAGATGTCACGTTAAGAATGATACCATGACTACATTTTCAAGTCACTAGGCAATATCAAAAGCTTTTGAATTAATTTACAATATAATTAAAAATGTAGATATAGAATCAATGAACATTTTGCTAATGTTTTATTAGTAATCAAGAAGATTAATAGCACAAAAATGAAGGAAGGAATTTAACACCATCGATGGTATGAGCAAGGACAAAAACGATCGTAGTATTACAAAATGAGCAAGAGACTAATGAGGATCAATTTACCCTAACCGGGTCAATAAATAATCAGAAAACTGCGTAGTCTAAGTTCATGATCTGCCCGGTTAAGGTCCGTCCAAGTGGCCCGGTGTGGGTCATGTTTAGTTTATAACCTTTTTTTTTCTAAAAGTCGAGTGTAATAAAGGTTAATTTCTAGAGCTAAGTGTAGTAGTATCATTTTCCAATACCTTTTTTTTTTTTTTTTTTTTTTTTAATGACTTTTGGTTTCGTCTCACGTAGTTAAATGAAAAAAAAAATCATTTAACTACGTGAGACGAAACCAAAAGTCATTAAAAAAAATAATAAATAAAAAAAAAAAAAAAAAAATCTTCCAAGCTTATATACCATAGTGCATATGGAGTGTATGTCTTAATACTATGCTTTCATACTCATACATTCTATTGTCGTTTAAGTACATCTTTTGTATATTTTCTTACACTAAACGACACTCATGATTTTATAAATGTTTTTTTGTGAAAATATTTAAGCGTAGGCGGCACCATTTTTTAAAAGGTTTTATTTTCTGTTCATTTTTAAAGTGTATCGACAAGTTTTAGTTCTCGCTTCAATCAAAGTCCAGGGCATATTAAAAAAAAAGAACTACTTGCAAGATTTTATATTTTTTGCAAGTTCTATTTGGTTCAAGTATTTAAAGGACTAGAACTTTTTTTTTCCTTGTGTACCTTGAAGTCCACAAGACACTAGCGATTGACATGTTACAAACCAAGATTGTATGCGGTCGATATTAACTTTTTACTTTTGATATTTATACAGTAAATAAGGCAGGTAACGTTTGTTTTAATGTTCATGTATCGGTGAAAATTACAAAAGACTAAGAAAGGGTCATTCATTGAAGGGGAACCAACGACTCTCGAGTTATTCCTTTTGAAGATCGTCTTCCTCTTATTAAACGATTAACGACAAGATGGAAATAAGTTTTGGTTTTATCCCACATTGGTAAATGAGAGAAAATTTTCCAAACTTATATACCATGTTGCATATGAATTGTATGTCTTAGAGTTAAATACTATGCTTTCAAATTCAAAGATTAAACCGTTGTATTATTCGGTCTAGTATTTGAGTTCGGAAAAATTGTATAAGCTTGAAGTTTTGTAATAGAGACTTTCAAATTTCACTTTTCTTTTATGAGGATTAAGAATAATTATTGCATATTTTACTTTTCTTTTATATGGATTAAGAATAATTATGCATGATAAAAAATTTTTACTTTTTTTATAAGGACTAGACAAGTACCCGTGCATAGCAACGAGATTTTATAGCGACAGATCGTTTTGTGTTTAAAAATGTTTATGGGTTATAAACGAAAAATAATAAAAGTTTGAATATTTGGAGATTAAACATAATGTTTTGAAACCTGGTTCGACTCAGGTGGTTCAACCGGTTGAACCGTTCCGGTCGAAAAACGGGTCGATTTAAACCGAGTTAACCTAACGGTTGGGTCAAAACCGGTTAAATTAAACTGGGTCAACCCACCGGGTTTGAAGCGTCCCGGGTCAACCCGGTTTTCGATATGTATTAATAGCTTCCTTTTGAAATATATGTTTTCTACAGTTCATTTTTTAGTTTCAACTTTTCAATTTTTACTTTTTTGTTTTTCCTCTGTATATAGTATATAGCAGGGTACCCGCGCGTTGCGGCGCCGGGTACTCTGTGACGATTAACCGGAGAAATAGATATCGATAAGAACTGATTCACCAATTTATATCGGTTTCAACGGGTCATCTCTGGTTTATTTTCGGATGGCTTTTATTAGTTAGCCGAACCGGTGGCGACACCGGTTCTTGGTTGAACCCGTTGGTTCGTTCCGATTTTCAAAGCTATATATACTATTAACTTGTTAGCTTGTATGAAGCTTTTGTTAGCATAATCTTGTAATAGGCATACCGTGCAGGGCTAAGTCGCGGGTGTCAAATACGTAAATTGGGTTAAAAGTGACTAGTTTACAAAGTGGGGGGTTTTTTGAGATAGTTTTTATTCCCAGTTTTAATCCTAATAGGTTTCTTGTTGGTAAAGGCTCTTAATCTATTTAAAGAGCCGATTGTAATCTTTTATATGTGCGCATTATCAATAAGAACAAGTTTTGGGTTAAATCTCTTTGATCTTTGGATCTGTGTGAAAGCTGATATACCATTAAATTGG
This sequence comes from Chrysanthemum makinoi, assembly GCA_910596185.1. Lineage (NCBI taxonomy): Eukaryota > Viridiplantae > Streptophyta > Magnoliopsida > Asterales > Asteraceae > Chrysanthemum > Chrysanthemum makinoi. The sequence goes on along the minus strand of OU343221.1, from coordinate 3,990,427 downwards.
CATCAGAGCTTCAGGGAGATTAAACTAGAATCCGGCGAAGGTAATTAACGGTCAAAGGTCAGACGTTAAGCTACGGGTTCAATAAACACAGAGCAAGGATGACGGGCTCCGGAAATCAAAACCAGATCGTAATCAAAGACCATAACCCTTCCCTGCAATGCCCGATATTGACAACAACAAACTATACCGTGTGGGCGATGAAGATGAAGGCGATATTCAATGTTTATGGTGTTTGGGAGATGATCGAGCCAGGTACCGATTCTGATGCCAAGAAAAACAACATGGCAATCGCTCTGTTGTATCAATCTCTTCCCGAAGAACAAGTCTTTCAAGTCGGTAATCTCATGAAGGCTAAAGAGATGTGGAACGCAGTAAAGGTTCGACATCAAGGGGCTGATCGTGTGAAGGAGGCAAGGCTTCAGACACTGATGCATGAATTTGAAGGGCTGAAGATGAGAGATTCAGGTACGGTTGATGAGTTTGCTAACACAATCTCGGGTTTAGCCTCGAAAGCAGCTTCTCTCGGATCAGTGATGGAGGACTCAAAGAAGGTGAAGAAGTTTTTAAATGGATTACCGGATAGATTCATTCATATGGTGGCTTCACTAGAGCAGCTTATTGATCTCGAGACCACTAGTTTTGATGATGTTGTTGGACGTCTCAAAGCCTTTGAAGAGCGGATCAGTTTGAAAGAAAAAACGTCTCAAAGCAAGATCAACTTCTCCTAAATTTTGAAGAATGGGAAGCACGAAAGAAGGAGAAAAAGGGCAATGGTCATAGTAAGGGATCGACTGAATTCAAAAGAAAAGGAAAAAGCCATTGGAAAGACGAGGGGCACAGTAAAGGGAAGGAATCCGGGAGTAAATCGAAGAAGGATCGATCAAAGTTAAAGTTTTTCCGTTGTGATGAACTTGGTCATTTTTCTTCTGATTGTCCTACTCGGAAGAATCCTGAAGAAAATTACTTAGCTCAAGAAGAAGAACCCACCCTATACATGATAACTCAAGATGAAAATTTAATCTACTTGTACGAAGAAAAAGTTGATCCAAGAGTGTATGCCGAGAATTCAACCGACACATGGTTCCTTGTCAATGGAGCTAGTCACCACATGATTGGTAATCAAGAATGGTTCTCAAAACTTGATCAAAAGGTACAAGGGAAAGTCAAATTTGGAGACGGGTCACGAATAGACATCAAAGGTCGAGGCAGTGTTATCTTGGTGGGTAGATCTGGAAAACAAAGAGTCTTAGAAGACGTATACTTCATACCATCCCTTAAAAGCAATATCATTAGCGTTGGTCAGATGGATGAGTCCGGGCACAAAATCATCATTGAGAAGGGAATTCTTTGGATGTATGAGCCAAACGGAAAGTTGTTACTAAAGGTACCTCGTTCCCCTAATCGCGTTTATAAAGTTGATCTAAACGTGGCTGCTCCAGTGTGTTTACAGGTAGATTTACAAGATGAAGCATGGCTTTGGCATGCTCGATTAGGGCATTTAAATTTTGATGCCCTAAAAATCTTGTCCAAAGGAGCAGTTGGAGTACCAAACGTATCAAAACCATCTAAGGTGTGCAATGTATGCATGGCCGGGAAGCAAGTGAGAGGTCCTTTCCAAAAGGAGGTTTCATACCGTGCTAAAGAGCCTTTAGAGCTTCTATACGCTGATCTTTGTCGAGCTATCTTACCAAAAACACATGCCGGAAATCAATATATGTTGTTGATTGTTGATGATTATAGTAGATATATGTGGGTGTATTTGGTGCAGATTAAAGATCAAGTTCCAGAGATTCTCATCGAGTTCTTTAAAAGTGTTGAGAATAAGTTCCGGAAGAAGGTCAAAGCTCTAAGAACCGATAACGGAGGAGAATTTATATCACATGTATTGGGAAACTATTGCAAGGAAAGGGGCATACACCGACAATTCACAGCTCCCTACACCCCACAAAAAAACGTGGTAGTAGAGAGAAGGAATCAAACCGTCATCGGCACTGCTCGGTGCATTCTTAAAGCAATGAAGGTACCGCGAAACTTTTGGGGAGAAGCAGTTCATCACTCAATTTATCTCTTGAACCGATCTCCTACAAAATCATTGATAAATATGACGCCATTTAAGATGTTAATGGGAGTCAAGCCTGACTTCAAAAATGTGAAAGTGTTCGGTTGTGTTGGGTATGTTAAATGTTTTTTTTGGGTAAAGGGGAGTAATCCTGCACCCTGGTAAATATATTAACCAAAAAAACGTTTAAGTACAATGGATATGAGTGAAATCCCATATCTCAGCCCCGTTACATAGGTTAAAAGCTTACATAACAAGATACTTCCTATTTTCTAAACAAGAAAACAAACCACTATTCAAATGATAACATAGGACATAACGAAATAAAATTACTTCCTAGGACCTTGAAGCTTGGTGCCATACATGGCATTAAAGGCATCCAAATTCCCTGGAAGATCATGAACCTGATTCGCATAGTCATCGTAGTCATAGTCATCATACTCATTTTCAAACTCTTGGCCACCACCGAATAAATTAGCAGAATCATCAAATGGGTTAGCAACCACCTCATCTTCAGAATCAGAAACCACGATATCTCCCACTTTAGAAAAAGGGTTAACTCTCTTAGTAGAAGAGACGGGCGGATTACAAGAATCACTAGTTATAGGAGACACACCCGACTCCATCTCTTTCAAATCACTCACAAGGGGTTCTTGTGATGCAGTACCCGTCTTAGTAGACTTATCTTCATTAACTTCCATTGTACGACCAGAATCCACATCCTTGTTTGTATCATTAGAAGGAATACCAAACGTATCCGTATTGTCCATATTAAGAGCATCAAACTGGTTAGATGTAGATATCTTTGTTCCACTCGAACTAGCCACATCAGAAGCATTCTTCTTAGTGACTTCCACTTTCTTAGGTTCAGGGGGAGTCTTTTTGGGTTGATATTGAAACTGCTTACCCACAACAGGTTTAGTAAACCCGCCTTGACCCGGAAAAGTAGACCCACCCTGCTTTCCCTTCTTCTAGTTATTAACCGTCTTGAAACCATCATTAACACGCTTAGTAGGCTGAGCAGGAGGTTCAACAACTTTAGGACATTCAATTAGGGAATGACCAAAAATCTTACATTTATCACAATGAGGTGGTTTACACTCATATTCAACCCGTATCTTCTCAATAGTCGAACCCGACCCATCAAGTAACGGTATCTCAACAGTAAGGCTGTCCCTAAGCACCTCATCCGACTTCACTTCAATCATGCATCTAGCAAAACTACTACGGCCCCACGAGTCCTTGCACATTTGGCTAGTGAAAGCATTTAACCTTTTGGGCGTGCCTATCAATGTGGCAAGGAGACTAAGGCCATTATCAGAAAACATACCAAGAGGAACATCGTGGAATTTAACCCACACCGGGATGTTGGTCAAATCCTCTTTAAGTAAGTTGGTATTCAATGTCCATGGTTTAAGAATAATAGGAACATTTGTAATCAACCAAGGGCCGTTTTCAAGAACATCATCAACACCTTTCTTCGAATTGAACATAAAGAAGAAGAAACCCTTTGCATTCATCATTACCTTTTGTATGCCAAAACTTAGCCCACGCATTGCGTACAAAGTAATCAACAACAGGAAATGCAAGTCGTTGACCAAGGAAATACCCATACAAAGTATTCTCAAACCTAGTGTTCACCTCTTCAACCACTTTTATCGGGACAGAAAGATCCACACCATTAGCTTTCTTATTACACTCCAACCTACGAAAGTTTAACGTGTGTTTCTAAAGTTCAGTAGAAGTAACACCAGCATACGATGTAGAAGGTTGTTTCAAAGCACCAACCTTCTCAATAACAACCGCCCCATGTGCATTCATATCAACCTTATCATTAACATTATTAGGACTACTAGTAGCATTAACATTAGAAGCCATAGGAACACTCGTATTTTGAGGAGGTTTCGAATAATAACCAAGAGCAGTAAGCATCTCCTCTAGCTCCTTCTGTGACTTCGGCACCTTAAGATGCTCAAACGGATTAGCCCCAGTAGAAGTAGTAGCATCCACTGTCACAACTGGTTTTAATGGTTGCCCATCGTCACCCACAAGAACAAGTTTCCCCTCAAAGATTTGTTTTTCAATTGCACGAATTTTCAATAAAGTATCATGACCCTCAGGTGTGTCATGACTAGGTTCATCATGAGGAGGGCGCGAACCAAGTGAAATCGGCTCCACTTGTCCATAAGTACGAGAACTACTCCCCTCGTTAATCGGAGAAGTGCAAGCATCCATGTCGTCAACAAGAATAGAAAAAAACCCTAACGAAGAAAAACAACCCTAAACGATAATAGAAAAAAACACCAGCCAAGAAGTACCATGTCTTACTTCAAAACGATAATCATAACAAGTTAAGACATGCAGTAATGTAACAAATAACACAGCTAATAGACTCCCCTCATGATAATCATAGCAAACAGTAAGATGCGATTGAAAGTAAACCCTAAAAAAATGATTGATCCAAGACCCCTAGAATCAAGTCTTATTTGCTCAAATCTGAAACAATTAAACAACCCACGAATGTGTTGTTAACTAAAACAGATTAAGGTCAAAGATAATAATGAGAATAGGGAATAGAAAACGATCTCATTTTTAGGATTTTAGGTATTCGGAATTCGCCAGAGCTAAGAATCGGGTTTTAGGGTTAACTTGGGTTTTTAAAAATATTTGGGTATGTTAAATGTTAACACCAGGTGTGAAGAAACTTGATGATAGAAGTACTTTAATGGTGTATCTCGGTACGAAATTAGGGGTGGGTTCTTATCGGATGTACGATCCAACCAAAGGAAAAGTTCATTATGTTCGAGATGGAGACGTAAAAATTGAAGAAACAGAGGCATATGATTCGTCCAGTTATGCTCAAAGATATGATTATAGCAGCCTAAATCGGATCGATTTCACTTTTGAAAATGATCCAGCTGTTACACCTCTTAACGAAGTCGATGAACATGATGTAGGTCATCCAAATTAGCCCGAGAACCTTTCTGATGTAGCGATACAGCAGCAGATTGGTACCACCGAAAACCAAGATCTGAATAATCAAAGTCAGGTTTCACAAGCTTCACAAAATACAGACCTCGAAGATCCTCTCGTGTTTCAGTCCTGCCAAGGAAATTAAGCGACTACGAGGTGTAGGGTGTCCCTAATTTACACAGTGATGATTCCACCTTGTTGTTATCTATCGATGCTGAGCCCATAAGTTTTCGAGAAGCGATGAAAGAAAAGCATTGGAGGAAAGCCATGGGGATAGAGATTGCATCAATCGAGAAGAATCACACATGGAAACTTGTTGATCCACCACCCAATGTTAAATCGATAGGTGTGAAGTGGGGTTTTAAAGTAAAAAGGGATGCTAGCGGAAAAATCACAAAGTATAAAGCTAGACTCGTAGCAAAAGGATATGTACAAAGGTTCGGGATTGACTATGAAGAAGTATTTGCACCCGTTGCACGGTTAGAAACGATTATCTTGTTAATTGCACTGGTAGCAAGTTATGGCTGAGAAATAGATCATCTTGATGTAAAATTGACAGGCTCGTTGTACCAATCAAAAATAAACCTAATTACCTTATACTAGATAGGGCAAGCGGGTATCGTATCCACGAGGAGTATGTGGTTCTAATTTAAGTTTTGAAGTGATCACTGATCAATAAAAGTTTTGGTTTTGAAATCTTAATAACTAAATTACTAATTAAACTAAAGTCTATGAAATAAATAACTAATTTAAGAATTAATAATAAAACTAATGATTAACTAAAAAGCAAATAAACAAATAAAAATTAAATAAACAAATAAAAGCGAAGTTGTGAACAATTGAGTGAAAAGTAATCCCTCCCGGCTCCGGATATATTGATATGACTAAGTTACGGATTATTACTAACGTTGGCTTTGTATTAATTGAAAAGGATAATTTTGGGCGCAAGTTATGTTTACCACACGAATTGTCTTAATACCTAAACTAGTTGGACTCGGCACAATTCGTTGACTAGCAATAACATGTCTTCTAATAATCCTATTAATTAATTTTATAATTATTTAACGAACAACTATGGGAACAAATTATGTTAAACATACGACCGTCTTAACCCTTATACTACTTAGGCTTGGCACAATCGTTGACTCGCAATAAAATGTCTCACAATAATTCAATAAAATAATTATACTAAAACATTAAATTCAAACAAATGATATGCAATAAAATCATATGAATTAATGTTTGACAAATAAATTATAATCCGTAAACATGATCAAACCAAATATATCTTTTACCGGGAGAGATTACAAAAGGTTTAGCCGCGCATCACGTTGATAGACATCGTAAATATTATGTTGCCTTGCATTCTGTTACGTATGGTATTATATTCAAAAGAAATTAATCCTTTATAAGCCTTGCACGTTCGCCGAGAACCAATATTACAAAGGAGTATATGTTAAATATAACATATAACCTTCGAATGAAGTAACAGAAGAATGACGGCTAAGGTTGTTTTTTTTTTTCTTTAATCTTGCGGCTGTCTATCATGAGATCTCTTCTCCCCAAAAATATATGCTGCGCTCAAAAAATGGTGTAGGGCTTTTTTTCTTGTCATCCACTCCACCGATCCATAATAGCCTTTGGGCTTTTTATTATCTTTTTCTTTTTATTCTTCTTTTGCACATTCAAATTAGAGCCCAAAAAAAATACTTTTCTTTCTCGATGACGTCTATTGCCACGAGCAAAACGGCGCGACAACGTTTTAATCTTGTCTTCATTTTAAACTTGTAATGTTCCACTTTTAGCTCCTTTTCGCGCATAACCTACATAAGCACAAAACACCTTCAAAGTACATGTATAACGATAAATACTAATGCAACAATGCATAATTAACATGCTATGAGGGGTATGTAAAATACACCGATCAAACCCCCTCAACTTAACTCTTACTCTCCCGAGGAAGAAATCTACTATATCTTGGCATGTTAATTGCATAATTTTTAATCATACCATTGAAATTCCATCAAAAAGATTAAATTCAACCTAGTACACTAATAACCATCCTATGTAGCAAATAATCCAAAATGATTACCAATATTTTTGTCCTTCTTAAACACTTAGCATAACCGTTCCCATTGGTTCCATTTACTTTATGTTTCATATAATTAACCATGTGCCCAACATACTTAGTACACCCCTATAATCAATCTAAACATAGATCCAAAACGAGAGGTGAGAATACCTTACACCTTTTATAATACCGGAGTTTTTATACCATAGGAGCAAACTTTTTAAAAGCACTTTAGCCATCATGCATCAACTTACATATTTTCACTTTTTGCGCTATTTTTTTTTTTTTTTTTTTTTGCACATGAATTTCACTTCGCATTTCAAGCATTTTTGCTCATAACATACATAAGCTCCTTTTTTAGCCATCCGGGACCGTTTTTATACATGTCATCCCGAATGCTTTATACACTCCTTTTAAGGTTGATAAAAAGACCAATCATTTGAGAGTATGAATATCTATCCTATAGGTGCATACTAAGACACATCGGCATACGGGAACCGGTTAATTTAGTCCGTTTTAATTAAATGGGAACAACTATGCTTCGTGCCTACTGGTATATCATATGATGGAGTTATCTACCACATAGTCTAATTAGTTAATGCACTAAATTAAACCAACCTTCCTAATCTCATTATCAACAATACAAGGATTGGGTTATTTCACATAAAATTGTCTCAGCTAAGTGCAATGCTATCCATCATAAAAATTGACGTCTGACCCATGCTAACAACTAAAATATCACCTTGCGCGGGTGACGAATCAGATAGGCAAGCCCAGCATATGACTACCACCAATAATTATGACAGTTCTCCAACTTTTTTCTATGGCCACCGTGCGCGGTGACAAGCAGATAAGATCAATTTAAGTGTCATAACCCAACTATTACATTATTATATTTCATATTATATTATTTTAACTTTCTTCCCGTTTTAAGCAAAAGTAAGTGAGGAAATTCAATCGGGTATGGTTTGATCATCTACTAAATATACATATGCCTAACTACATGCAAACTATCAAATCAATTTATAACCAAATTATACAATGAAATCGGGTGCACCTTATAATCATAGTTGGGTCTTCTGGTTTGCTCCAATAAGTCATCCACAAGCTAATCTTCAGAATCTGCAAACACTCAACAAATATATGTAGAAGAAACTTCCAAATCCAATTAGCACAAAAATCAAATATTGTGATTCATTTTTTTTTATTATTTTTTATTTTTTTCCAAAAATCACATTTTGACCCATTTTTTACCATAATTTCACACAAAAACATGTAACACATGTGACACCCCCTCAACTTAAAGCATTGCATTGTCCCCAATGTAAAAACTTTAAGTTGAAATTTTGGTTAAAAATCACTTTGACAAACACATACACAACCCACGGGTTGCCTCCCGCGAAGCGCTAAGTTTAACGTCGTCAGCCCGACATAACTCATTAGAGCTATTGAGACGGTTGGAGTGGTTCCAAGTAAACCACATCAACCGTGGCGATATGATCACTCTCCAACACAACATACGGCTTCAAACGGTGTCCATTGACTTTAAACGGCTCTCCACCCACCATATTTTTTATTTCAATGGCTCCATGTGGAGAGACTTGAGTCACAACGTATGGACCCGTCCATTTACTTCTTAATTTTCTCGGAAAGAGCTTAAGTCTAGCATTGAATAACCAAACTTTTGACCCCCCGAGAAAGATTTCTTGGTGATGTGTCGGTCATGAAAAGCCTTAGTTTTCTCCTTATAAATCCGGGCACTCTCATAAGCATCGCGTCTAATCTCATCTAATTCAGATAATTGAAGTTTCCTAGAATTACCCGCATTATCTAAGTCCATATTAACCTGCTTAATTGCCCACTCAGCCCTATGCTCAATCTCAACCGGTAAATGACACGCCTTGCCATATACCAACCTATATGGTGACATTCCAATAGGGGTCTTAAAAGCCGTCCTATATGCCCACAAGGCATCGTCTAACCTCAGGGACCAATCCTTCCTATCGCTACGAACGGTCTTCTCTAATATTCGCTTAATCTCCCTATTAGATACTTCTACCTCCCACTAGTCTGTGGGTGATAAGGAGTAGCTATTCTATGATTAACCCCATAGTGTTTCAATAACTTTCCAAATTTGAAGTTCTTAAAGTGGGAACCCCCATCACTAATGATGGCCTTGGGGATTCCATGCCTAGCAAAGATATTTTTCTTAACAAACTTAAGAACTACACTATGGTCATTTGTTCTTGTTGCCTCTGCTTCTACCCATTTGGAGACATAGTCAACTGCCACCAAAATATACATATTACCATGGGAGGTAGGGAATGGTCCCATAAAATCAATACCCCACACGTCAAAGATCTCAACAACAAGTATTGGATTCATAGGCATCTGATCACGCCTTGAAATCCCACCAACTTGTTGGCAACGAGTACATGCTTTTACAAAAGACTGGGCATCCTTGAATATAGTCGGCCAAAAGAAGCCGCTCTGCAGGACTTTGTGCCCAGTTTTCGTCGCACCAAAGTGTCCCCCACACGCATAAGAATGGCAATGAGCCAATATGTCCATATGCTCGTCATCGGGAATACACCTCCTAACAACTTGGTCAGCACACACTTTATAAAGATCTGGATCCTCCCAAAAATAATGCTTCAATTGAGAAAAGAAGTATTTTCTTTGTTGTTTGGACCAGTAATCCGGAAGCTTTTTAACTACAATGTAGTTAACAATGTTTGCATACCAAGGAATCTTAGAAACTTGGAATAAGCTTTCATCAGGAAAACTTTCTTTAATCACGTCAGATGGATTGAACGGAGGAGGGATAATCCTGGACAAATGGTCGGCAACCACATTTTCCGACCCCTTCTTATCCCGGATTTCCAGATTAAATTCTTGTAACAGCAGAATCCATCTAAGCAACCTCGGTTTTGTCTCTTTCTTGGTTAATAAATGTTTCAAGGCACTATGATCTGAAAATACTATCACCTTAGAATGCCCCCAAATATATGAACGGAACTTATCGAGAGCAAAAACCACGGCTAGCAATTCCTTTTCAGTAGTGGTGTAATTCATTTGAGCTTCTGAAAAAGTCTTACTAGCATAAAAGATCACAACGGGTTTCTTATCGATCCGTTGTCCCAGAACCGCCCCAGCGGCATATTCGCTCGCGTCACACATGATCTCGAAAGGCTTCGACCAATCGGGTGACTGCAGAATCGGGGCTTCTACAAGCTTTTGCTTAAGCATATTGAATGCTTTAAGACATGATTCATTAAAGTCAAATTGTGCCTCTTTTGAGAGTAAATTACAAAGAGGCTTTGATATAGCACTGAAATCTTTAATAAATCGCCTGTAGAACCCTGCATGACCAAGAAAAGATCGCACAGCTTTAGTGTTAGTGGGAGGAGGAAGGGTTGAAATTATTTGCACCTTGGCACGGTCAACCTCAAATCCTTTTTCAGAAACGACGTGTCCTAATACAATTCCCTCTCGAACCATGAAATGGCTCTTCTCCCAACTAAGCACTAGATTGGTTTCGGTGCATCTTTTTAACACACTTTCAAGCTGACCCAAACAGCTTTCGAATGATTGACCAAAGATGGAGAAATCATCCATGAATATCTCTACAGATTCTCCAACCATGTCAGAAAAGATGCTCATCATGCACCGTTGAAAGGTAGCGGGTGCATTACACAGACCAAACGGCATTCGACGAAATGCAAATGTCCCATATGGACATGTAAAAGTGGTTTTGGCCTGGTCATCGGGATGGATGGGTATTTGATTATACCCGGAGTACCCATCCAAGAAGCAATAGAACTTCTGACCGGAAAGCTTCTCAACTATTTGATCAATGAAAGGGAGTGGGAAATGATCTTTAGATGTAGCATCATTCAGCTTACGGTAATCTATGCACACTCTCCAGCCAGTCACTGGTCGGGTGGTGAGTTTTTCCCCGCTCTCGGTTTCCACAACGGTGATACCGGCCTTTTTAGGCACCGTTTGCGTGGGACTTACCCATTTACTATCTGAGATGGGATAGATGATACCAGCATCTAGCCACTTGAGAACTTCCTTCTTCACTACCTCCTTCATATTAGGATTCAAGCGCCTTTGCGCATCTCTTGATGGCTTAACATCTGGGTCCGTAACAATTCGGTGCATACATAATGAAGGACTAATCCCTTTTAAGTCTGCAATTGTCCATCCCACTACTGCTTTATACTTGGAAAGCACTTTCAAAAATGATTCCTCTTGTGATCCAGAAAGATCAGAAGAAACAATAACAGGTAAAGTATTGTTAGGACCTAGAAAAGCATATTTGAGATTAGATGGCAAAGGTTTCAGCTCAAGAATTGGAGGCACCTCCAGCGACGGCTTTGTGGCCGTGTCAAAAGTAGCAGGTAAGGGCTCCACTTTATAAGACCAAGGTGGTTTTTGATGGTCTAAAGAACTGACCAAACACTCTTGAATCTCTTGAACTTCAGCAAAATCAATAATCTCCTCATTCTCACCAGTTAAATATAAATTTAAAGGATCAACCTTAAGCATACGAGGTGCATGCTTTTGGACTTCCTCATCGATTACATCCACCTGGTAGCATTCATTCATAGTAGGAGAATTCACGGAACTAAACACATTCAATCTTAGCTTCTTATTACCGAACGCAATATCCATGGCTCCAGTTCGACAATTAATCCTAGCGTCTATCGTGGCTAGGAATGGTCGCCCAAGGATAATGGTTGGTTGAACATCCTTGTATGGTGTCTCGGTGTCCATAACAAAGAAGTCAACTGGGTAATAAAAGTCATCAACTTTCACAATAACATCCTCTAAGATACCTCTAGGAATTTTGGTAGATCGATCGGCTAAGGAAATTATAGTGTCAGTCTTACGAAGGGTTCCTAAGTCATACTTATCGACCAAACTAGCAGGAAGGATGTTGATACTAGCACCGAGATCAAGGAGCGCCTTCTTAATGGCAATATTTCCCACCACAACTGAAATCAGTGGTGCTCCAGGATCTTTGAATTTGGGAGGAAGAGAGTTAGATAAGATTGCACTAACGTGCTCAGTTAGGTCAACCTTTTTAGGCACAGTTGCCTTTAACTTCCTCTTTTGAGTACACAAGTCCTTTAAAAACTTGGCATATGCAGGAATTTGCTTGATAGCATCAATAAGAGGGAGATTGATCTTTACTTGCTTGAAAGTCTCCCACATATCCTCAGAATGAGGAACCTTTTTAGCCAATCTAGCAGATGCCGATTTTTCCAAAGCTGCGGGGTAAGGAGTGGTTGTGCTTGACACACCAGCCTCCCCAACTTTGGGTGATTCAGTAGCTTTAGGATTCTGAGTTGGTGGTTTTGGAAAATCATCATTTACTAACTCAGAATCGAACTTAACATTTTCAGCTTTTTTACCTTTAACAACAATTTCGTCATCAGTAACGAAATCATCGACATCATGCGAAAAATCATGAACACTTGGAATTTTGATGTCATTGTTGTAGGTTTTACCATTTCGAAGAGATGTCACCATATTCACATGCTCAGGACCATCTGGCTTATGCTTTGGATTAAGAGTGGGATAGCTTGGAAGCTTACCCGCTTCTCGTTTGTGCACCTCTTCGGCCAACTGCCCCAGTTGTCTTTCAAGATTTACTACAGATTTGGAAAGGGACTCAAACTTTAGGTTTGCACCTTGATTAGACTTGGCCAACTCGCTTAGGATCAAGTCAAACTTTTGGTCAACATTGGATTGTTGGCCATTGTTTGAACCTTGCCCTTGACTTTGGTATTGTTGTGGCCTTTGTTGGTAATTGTTAGGGCGACTGTCGTCATCCTTCCAACGGAAGTTGGGGTGATTACGCCATCCTGGATTGTAACTATTGGAGAATGGGTCGTTTCGTGGATGGTTTCCATAGACTCCATTTACCTCCGCATTCGGTGGTGCCCCCCAACTTTGACAATTATTGACTGAATGACTCGGATCACCACACATTGAGCACACATCATGCGACACATGCGACACATTTGAAGCACCTTTTCCTAGATTTCTCAACAAAAGATCAACTTTCTTACTTAACTCACTAATTTCAGAATTTGTGCCATGTTGGTTAGACACAGAATTGGCGGAAGATTTGTTGTTTCGATCCACTGAAGCTTGGGTCTTGGAACCCTTGCTCAGCTTTTCAAAGAACTCCCATTCTTCCTCCATGGGCCGTGAGAAAAACGTTCCCCCACTAGTTGCCATTACAAATTGTTGGTTATGATAATCCAACCCGTCATAAAAGACTTTGACAAGCTCCCATTTTGGAACATCGTGGTGAGGGCAAGTTCTTAACAACTCTTTGAGTCTACTAAAAGCTTCGTGAAACTGCTCGCCTGGGATTTGACGAAAGGATTTAATCTTATTTCTAATGGCAGCAGTTTTGCTTATAGAATAGAATTCATCAAGAAATGCGGATTGCATTTCAGACCATGAGTTAATACTACCTGGTTCGAGAGATGTGAACCAGGCCTTAGCTTGATCTTTAAGAGAAAAAGGAAAAAGGCGAAGTCTTACCCCATCCTTAGTGGTGTTATTAACCTGATATGTATCTGCAATGGAGAAAAACTCGCGTAGATGTGCGTACGGCTCCTCATGACCTCTAAACATGGGTAAGATCGCTATGAGGTTCGGCTGGATCTTGAAGTTGCTCACAGCCCCATTAGCGGTAGTCGGATAGACAATCGGGGAGGGATCATCGAAGTTCCCCGGTCTATAATAGGAATCCACACCCCGTGGTGGGGATTCTGCTCCGGCGGCATCGTCGTCACCTGGCATTTCCGTGAAAAGCTCTTCTAAACCTGCAAAATCAAGGTTAGTAGAAAACTGTCTAGTTGCTTTCCTCCTAAACCTTGCGCTTCTCTCTACCTCGGGATCGTAAGCTAATGGTGATGTACGTCCCGATCTGCGCGTGCGCATACACTAACTTGCACACTCACAATCAACAAAACAAACAAACAAACAAAACAAAAGAAAAATAAAATCTTTTTGTATTTTTTTTATTTTTTTAAAACTATTAACAAAAACTTAAATCAAAAGCGCACTCACTCCCCGGCAGCGGCGCCAAAATTTGACAGGCTCGTTGTACCAATCAAAAATAAACCTAATTACCTTATACTAGATAGGGCAAGCGGGTATCGTATCCACGAGGAGTATGTGGTTCTAATTTAAGTTTTGAAGTGATCACTGATCAATAAAAGTTTTGGTTTTGAAATCTTAATAACTAAATTACTAATTAAACTAAAGTCTATGAAATAAATAACTAATTTAAGAATTAATAATAAAACTAATGATTAACTAAAAAGCAAATAAACAAATAAAAATTAAATAAACAAATAAAAGCGAAGTTGTGAACAATTGAGTGAAAAGTAATCCCTCCCGGCTCCGGATATATTGATATGACTAAGTTACGGATTATTACTAACGTTGGCTTTGTATTAATTGAAAAGGATAATTTTAGGCGCAAGTTATGTTTACCACACGAATTGTCTTAATACCTAAACTAGTTGGACTCGGCACAATTCGTTGACTAGCAATAACATGTCTTCTAATAATCCTATTAATTAATTTTATAATTATTTAACGAACAACTATGGGAACAAATTATGTTAAACATACGACCGTCTTAACCCTTATACTACTTAGGCTTGGCACAATCGTTGACTCGCAATAAAATGTCTCACAATAATTCAATAAAATAATTATACTAAAACATTAAATTCAAACAAATGATATGCAATAAAATCATATGAATTAATGTTTGACAAATAAATTATAATCCGTAAACATGATCAAACCAAATATATCTTTTACCGGGAGAGATTACAAAAGGTTTAGCCGCGCATCACGTTGATAGACATCGTAAATATTATGTTGCCTTGCATTCTGTTACGTATGGTATTATATTCAAAAGAAATTAATCCTTTATAAGCCTTGCACGTTCGCCGAGAACCAATATTACAAAGGAGTATATGTTAAATATAACATATAACCTTCGAATGAAGTAACAGAAGAATGACGGCTAAGGTTGTTTTTTTTTTTTTTTTTTTTTTTTAATCTTGCGGCTGTCTATCATGAGATCTCTTCTCCCCAAAAATATATGCTGCGCTCAAAAAATGGTGTAGGGCTTTTTTTCTTGTCATCCACTCCACCGATCCATAATAGCCTTTGGGCTTTTTATTATCTTTTTCTTTTTATTCTTCTTTTGCACATTCAAATTAGAGCCCAAAAAAAATACTTTTCTTTCTCGATGACGTCTATTGCCACGAGCAAAACGGCGCGACAACGTTTTAATCTTGTCTTCATTTTAAGCTTGTAATGTTCCACTTTTAGCTCCTTTTCGCGCATAACCTACATAAGCACAAAACACCTTCAAAGTACATGTATAACGATAAATACTAATGCAACAATGCATAATTAACATGCTATGAGGGGTATGTAAAATACACCGATCAAAAATCAGCCTTTCTTCATGGAGAACTAAAGGAGGAGGTTTATGTCGATCAACCCGATGGCTTTATTAAGAAGGGAAAAGAGAGACACGTTTACAAGTTGAGCAAATCACTATACGGTCTCAAGCAAGCACCAACGGCATTGAATTCAAGACTTGATGCAACGATGAAAGAACTTAGTTTTACTAGGTGCAAACAAGAGCAAGCTGTGTATCGAAAGGAAGTGGATAAACGGTTATTAATTGTTGGTACCCATGTTGATGATCTAATAGTTACCGGAGCATCGTTACAAGACATAGTTAAGTTTAAAAAACAGATGGAATCAAAGTTTGAAATGACTGACCTAGGTCTTCTGCATTGCTATCTTGGTATAGAAGTTCATCAAAGTGATAAAGGAATATCATTGAAACAATCAGGTTATGCAACAAAAGTTTTGAAACTGGCAGGTATGTGGGATTGCAATGCAAGAAAGTATCCTATGGATCCGGGGCTGAAATTATCGAAGGAGGATGAAAGTATAGAAACTGATCCAACTGACTACCGAAAACTTGTCGGATGTTTAAGGTGTTTGACACACACATGAGTTGATTTAAGTTACTCAGTAGGATATGTAAGCCGATTCATGCAAAAGCCAACTGTGACGCACGAAAAAGCGGTGAAACAAATCCTAAGGTACCTAAAGGGAAGTCTAGATCTCGGTGTTATATATCCAAGAGATGAAAGCAAAAAGCTTTTCGGTTTTACCGATAGTAGTCATTCGGTAGACATGGATGATGGAAAAAGTACTACCGGGGTGATTTTCTATTTCGATGATGCACCTATCACGTGGGCCTCACAGAAAAAAAAATATGGCAGCCACATATGGGGGCATGTCAAGCGTTGTGGTTAAAGAGCTTATTGTCGGAGTTGACAGGAGAAAAGGAGAAAGTTGTAACTCTCAAAGTCGATAATTTTTCGGCCATAGCGTTAATGAAGAATTCAGTTTTTCACGGTAGAAGCAAGCACATACACACTCGTTATCATTTTATAAGGGAGTGTATTGAACGTGACCAAGTGAAAGTGGAACATGTGAGTGGGGATTTACAAAGAGCTGATATCCTCACTAAAGCATTACCGAGACTCAAGTTCATCGAGATGAAAGGACTCGTTGGAATCACAAGATTAGGGGGTGATTGTTAGCATAATCCTGTAATAGGCATACCGTGCAGGGCTAAGTCGCGGGTGTCAAATACGTAAATTGGGTTAAAAGTGACTAGTTTACAAAGTGGGGGTTTTTTTTTAGATAGTTTTTATTCCCAGTTTTAATCCTAATAGGTTTCTTGTTGGTAAAGGCTCTTAATCTATTTAAAGAGCCGATTGTAATCTTTTATATGTGCGCATTATCAATAAGAACAAGTTTTGGGTTAAATCTCTTTGATCTTTGGATCTATGTGAAAGCTGATATACCATTAGCTGTGTGCGTTTTATTAATTTGTATAATGTGTATAATAACATATATTTTTCATTTTAGGGAGTTTTAAAAATAACATTAATTAGTATGTTTAATTATTTTATATTTGGATTATGTTGTAGCTTGTTTAAATTGTACATTGTGAAATTTTATTGTACTTTTTACTAAGGGGTGTTTATGTTTTAATTGGTTGTTTTTTTATTTGGTATATATGTTGCATTCCACTAGTTTTTGTTGCGTTAGATGTAGAATAAACATAACAAGCAAATGCAAAACTGCTTCACTTTATTTGAGCTTAAAAATCGGATGTGTTAGACTTCACTTTGTGGGAAAATAGGAACAAATAGAGAGTCTACAGTTACTTATATAAACGTGTATATATCTTTTATTACGGAGTTATATTGTTTGTGGTATATATCTTTCATTATATATGTAAAGCTCGTTTAAGCTCGCAAACCTAATTGAGCTCGATGTCTCAAGCTTGGGCTCAAGCATGATTTTTTAACGAGTTTTATGTTAAGCTCGAGCTCATTAAGGCTCGACTCGTCTCGACCTTTTACTCGGTCGATCTTGAGTAGCTCACAAGCAGTTCAACTTATTTACATCCCTAACCAAGGACAACTAAAGTTCAATATAATTAAAAATGTAGATATAGAATGAATGAACATTTTGCTAATGTTTTAGAAGTAATCAAGGAGATTAATAAGACAAAAATGAAAGAAGGTATTTTATACCATCAATGGTATGAGGCACTTTGAGCAAAGGCAAAAATAATCAGAAAAGTCCATAATCAGAAAAGTCCATAATCTAAGCTGATGAGATTAATTTCTAGAGCTAAGCATAGTAGTATCACTTTTCGTGGTTTTTATTTTTCATAAATGAGTTTTGGTTTTGTCCCACATAGATAAATGAGAAAATTCTTCCAAACTTATATACGATAGTGCATATGGAATATATGTCTTAAAGTGAATACTATGCTTTCAAACTTGTACATGGTGTTGTTGTTAATGTTACTATGACATAAATGTATGAGTTTGGAAAAATTATATGAGCTTCTAAGTTTTTGTAAAAGTGACTTCACGATTTACTTTTAATATATGAGTTTGGAAAAATTGTATGAACTTTTAAGTTTTTCGTAAGAGAGACTTCACGCTTTACTTCTACTATTCTTTTGCAAATACTATCATAATATAAACCCACAATGACAAAAACAATAAAATAACGTCCTCACTTGTAACTGGAGAGTATTTAGTCATATGTTGTCGTAAATGAAGATCTGCAAAAACGATTTGACTAGAAACTTCGAACATCAATTGAAAGATCAAGTGCAAGTATGCAAATTGTGACAACTCACACTTTTTCAAGTTAATATTTACCTAATAACATGAATTTATTCAAATTGAATGCTTACGTGCACGTTTAACTCACAACTGGGAGGTTATCCTGCATAAAATGTAAAATGTCATTGAACGCGTACCGATGCTAGTCTAAGTGTAGTCTACTCACACTAAGTATATTACCAGCATTTCATTAGTCATATATACTTACATTATTATATTTAAGTAACCGTATACGTAATACGTCGTAATACGTTTTTACAAGTTCAGACATACATGCATACATACTAGTTCACCAACTTACAATATATACCTTTAATATATACATATATACACAAATAAAGCCCACTAACATATTCCATTACAAGAGTCATCCAATCTTATCTTATCCTAATCTAAACATACTATTAATAGAGAAATTTTCAAATACTTACTCTTATTTTGGTGTTTACCAAATGACAAATCTCTACCATCCATCTAGTTTGATCTAATGGTGGGGATAAACCTAAGATTTAATATAGAAACCTAAGTCCATATATTTTTTTTTTCTTTTTTTATTTGTTAACATATACTCCTTCCGTCTCATATTAACTGTCCAGTTTCACTTTTCAAAGTCTTTTTCTTTCAACTTTGACCTTGAATATTTTTATTTGTGTTATATAATACTTGATGCAAAATATATGAATAGAATGAGGGTTTAAATGTATTTCCATTGATATAACTTTCATCAAGTATTATATAACACAAACAAAAATATTTAAGGTCAAAGTTTACCAAAAAAGACTTTAAAAAGTCAAACAAGACAGTCAATATGGGACAGAGGTAGTATATTATTTTTCTTTTTTTATTTTGTTTTTGTTTTTGTTTTTTCTTTAGAATTCACGTTTTCATTTTAAATTCATCTTTTTTTATTTTCTTTTTTATTTTATTTTTAAATTCACGTTTTTTTATTCAAGTATTTTTTCGCTTTCATACGTTTTCATCTGTATTCATACGTTTTTATTCATTTTTATACCTTTTCGTCCGTGTTCATATGTTTTCGTCTTTTTTTTACGTTTTCGTCAGATTTCAGACGTTTTCGTCTGTTTTCATCCGTTTCGTACGTTTACATCTATTTTCTGACGTTTTCGTCCGTTTTCGGCTATTTTCGTACGTTTTTGTACGTTTATATATGTTTTCGTCTGTTTTTAGACGTTTTTGTACGTTTTCATACGTTTTTACGTTTTCGTCCATTTATAGACATTTTTGCTTGTTTTCAGACGTTTTCGTCCGTTTTTATACGTTTTCGTCTGTTTTCATACGTTTTCGTCTGTTTTCTTACGTTTTCGCCCGTTTTCATACGTTTTCGTCTGTTTTCTTACATTTTCGTTTGTTTTCATACATTTTTATCCATTTTCTTACGTTTTCGTTCGTTTTCATACGTTTTCGTCCGTTTTCTTTCGTTTTCGTCCATTTTTCATACGTTTTCAGACGTGTTTTTACGCTTTCATACGTTTTCGTCTGTTTTCTTACGTTTTCGTCCGTTTTCTTACGTTTTCCGCCGTTTTCATACGTTTTGTCTTTTTTAGGTTTTCATGTATTTTCATTCGTTTTTAGAGGTTTTCTTCTGTATTTTTACGTTTTCATGTATTTTCGTCCGTTTTTATACATTTTCATCCGTTTTCAGACGTTTTCATACGTTGTCATCCGTTTTTTTTACTTTTTCATCCATTTTTAGACGTTTTCGTCTCTTTTTTAGACATTTTCATCCGTTTTTATGCGTTTTCATCTGTTTTCATACGTTTTTGTCCGTTCTTAGACGTTTTTGTTCGTTTTTCATTCGATTTTATGTTTTTTGTCCATTTTCAGACGTTTTCATTTTGATATTTGTAAGTGACACTTATTTATCTCTAATGATATAACACTGTAAAAAAGATGAAAAGTATTACATTCTTTATCATGTATGTGTTATCTGTTGTGATACTCAACTAAGAATATGATGGTTGTGTTTTTAAAAATATTTAGGAAATTTTTTATGTTTTATGATATTATGAAATATTAGAAAAGTTGTTCAACTGAAAATAAGAGATGTTATGATACTTTTGTTAGACTTGTGGTGGATTTTTTTATTTAATGGATACATTGTGCATGTTTCGATAGGTTTTATAGCGGGATTTGAAAATATCTATGGTTGAATCAGCAAACTAAATAAGCTATGGTTGAAGATAGCACACATCTTTATAAACAAACTGAGGAAGCTCAAACACTTGTGATATTACAGGTGAAATCACCTCACTTGTGATATCACACGTGATATCATGTGTAATAACACCATTGATATCACCTGTGATATCATGTGTGATATTACCGGTGATAGCATGTGCGATATCATAGTTTATATCACTTGCGATATCACCAGTGATATCATGTGATATCACCTGTGATATCATGTGATATCACAAGTGAGGTGATATCATGTGTGATATCACAGGTGTTCGAGCTTACTCATAAGTTTTTTAGTTTGCTGATTTAACCATAGATATTTTTAAATTCCACTATAAAACCTATCGAAACATGCACAATGTATCCATTAAATAGAAAAATCCACCACAAGTCTAACAAAAGTTTCATAACATCTTTTGTTTTTAGTTAAACACATTTTCTAATATTTCATATTATCATAAAACACAAAAATCTTTCTAAAAATTTTCAAAAACACAAATAAGAAAAATGAACAGAATCATCACAGTAATATAATAAGTGATGTTTATTATCATTTCTTTCATATATACTTGGTAAAATACTAAATTCTTATCACATTTGGTATGAATTTAATATTTCACATTCTTAGTTGAATATCACAACTGATAACACATATATGATGAAGAGTGTAATACTCTTCATGTTTCTTACAGTGTTCTATCACAAGAGATAAATAAGTGTCATTTAAAAATATCAAAATGAATAAAAAGGAAGCGAACTATGAAAATAGAGATTTGACATATTCTCAAAATCATACAAGTGTTGCATTAAATTAGCATTTTTTTGAACACAATAAGAATTCACCTAAAGAGACTTTAACCCTTTTATTTCTACTAAGAGTATAATATCACAAGTGATAGATAACATTGGTTGCATTAAATAAATATGCGCTAGATAACATGGGACACATAAATTGACAAACATCAATTATAAAATATAAACAAAATAGTATTGTTTAACTCTAGGTTTCGTTGGGTTGGGTCAAGCAGATCTTCGATTTGATCATTGTATATATGTGAATTATTTTGAATAAGATCAACTTTAATCACATATACTCAATATTAAAAGCATGAAAGATGAAAGCAACCATAAAGCAAATACCTCAAGGAATGAACAGCGGCAAGAACTCCACATAATCAGGTCAAGTGAAACTGAGCTAATTCTTTTCTAGCTTGTTTCTCAATATCCTGAAAAGGATACAAATAATTCCATCAACTCGTTGACAAAAAATAACCAATTAACATTGTCATGTTTTATATTAAGTGAAAAAAAAAACTGAGGTGGAACCTGCAAAATGAAATATTTAAGAGTGAAGAATAATGGTGACAACATATAGATAAGACAACAGATAGATAAATGAAACAAAGTATCACCTTGAGCTCTTTTTCACTGGCTAGATCATGAGCCAAAATCAACTTATTCTTTCAATACGATCGCGTTCCTTTAAGTTGCCAAGTAAAGTAGACATCATTAACAGGTCTTAGTTGAGATTCAAAGTTTAACAATATGTAAGAGATCAACCAACCTCTCTGACACCACTAATCTCATCACGAGTACGATAGTTGCTACCAGGATGAGACATAGAGTGATCATGGTACTTGTAGGTGTCCATTTTCAGAATCTGAACATATCCGCAAAGAAGACAAAAACTTAACTCAATGTTAAAAGATCATATTTTTTTTATCATTCATAAGGTTAAAAGTCACCAATTTTGGTATGTCGACCCAAATTTCGTTATAACACCTAATCCAATTTAGTTATGCATCTTTGTAACTTCATCTTCGTAGTTGAAAGACTGAGGCATACCCTAAATAATCCCAACATGATCCAACATACTCATGAATTATGATCTATATTCTGTTATTGAAATAATAAGTCTATTCAAGTCGCCATTAGATAGTTCATCCCTCGACAAATATATTATCTTGTCACAATGTGATATTTAAATATACTATAAGGGATAGTCAAAGTCAGTTACATTTACACTGAAACACGTCTAGATAGCACAAATTATAGTTTTGATCAAGTGTGACATGAAATTGATCAAGTGTTATGGACTTATGGATAATGAGAGAGCGTCGATGGAGCAATTAAGGAGAAGCACATTTCAATATGTAATGAATGAGATAACTAAAGTTTACGCAAACACCTTGATTTAGAATACAGATAATTTAAAAGTTGATAAATAATACTCCGTACATGAAAAAACATTCTGTAAGAGAAAACTATTACACTCAATAAATTGCTTTAAAATAGCTAGATATTACACTAATAAACTATTAGTAACAAAGCATAGCAATACGATTATGTGAAACTTTATTTAGCAGCTAAAAAAAAGGTTTTTGGACGATCCTACACGGCTGATCCATTACAACTCCAAGAAGATGTATCCGTTTTTTGACATGTACCCATTTTGACACACAAACCATGTGGCTTACCTCGCAGTTGTTTGAGGCTGTTTCATATATTAGTTCGCATCATATACGACATTTACGGAGTCACTATTTTTATGTTGTATTAAGTGTCAATTGGGTTCATATATTAAATTATATAAAAATATAATTAGCTGCATGTGGTGTTAAGTTTTTAAAGCCGTTAATACCATAAATTAATACCTATTCCATAAAAGAAAAATAAATCGGTCGCACTATCCACTTCTGCGATTTAATGGCTTAAATGAAAAATTAAAGAGTTTAAATTGGATATGTTTACCAAGCAAGTAGATAATTGTGCAACTACCCATGCAATTGGATCGCTAAAAGTTTCATAGTTGTTTGGGAGTACTTGCATAGAAGTTTCTTGACATTTCTGCAAATAAACAAAGATAATTATAAGCATCGTTGATATTTTGTTTACGTAAAGTAATTGGTAGCATGGATCAAGAGGATCATATTTTATTTTTATTCAAAAATACTGACCATTTGATTAAAGAAAAGTTAGATTATAACTGAAAGAATAAACCATCGTTATATTATTTGACAAACAAATACTTCGTAATAAACAATGTTGATTTTTGTAAAAATTGCTACTAATCAACCAAAACTAACCGGTCCAAACAATTATCCGCTTTAACTAAAGTCAAGTTTGACCCTTTTAACCGTCCCATCAGATCCATCAAAACCTGATATAATACAACAATAAAGCATAAAATTACGTACTACTTGAGTCCTCTAAATATACAGTAACAATCCTCGGTGTGGTATTTCAATGAAGGAGTTCTTTGGTGGATCAGTCCATTTGGTGCAATATGTATCCAATGCAACACTGGTGAAAGCAAGAGCGTATTTGAGCACACTTTGTGTATTCCGATTAGCTGATAACCTTGTACAACAGAACTACAATCACCAAAAGGTTTCATCCACCAAAATATTGTTGTAAACTAATGAATTTAACATAAACAATACACAGACCTATGGTAGCGTGGGTGAAAAAACGTCGATTAGTCAAGATGAGCAAGTCTAAAAGCATTGCCAACATGTCCTTCATATTTGATTCCCCATTTTGTTAATGTTGCCCCTGTAAGTAAGCATGTTATAGATCAGTAAAGTTTAAAGGAAGAAAATATGATGGGTGATGGCTCCAAAAGTTACTTGCCATCTTTCTGTAACAAAAATATAAGCCACCACATCCGGTAAATATATCAGATGTGGGTAAAAAATACTGTGAATATTGAGATTAACATAACCTTCATCAAACATGAATAATAAACATACGGATGACAGAATATTGAATAAGAAAACAGAAATAAAAATTGATATCTCGATTTAATAAAATATGAATAATCAAACTTGGTTATTGGAACAATTGCAAATGGGCGTTCTTCTTAAAAGCTAATGCAATCATATGTCCAGCTAAAGTTCTATCAAAATAAACCTGTACAGGTGCAATCATTTTGAAAAGCCTATTATCAGGAAAAATTGATATGCTTAAACTTGTCAAATGTAGGATTCCATAGTCGTGAATCACATACCTGTGAATACATCATGCGTGTTGCATCTAGCCGAGACATCTCAGCATCATAGAAACATATTCAATAGTTTATTAAAAATTTAACCAAATGTAAATGACCTAAACATGGTAGAGATTTTTAGGAGGAACGTGATTTGGGGGGTTTTGAATTTGGAAATGCGTGTGAAATGGGGGAGGGATGAGATTTTGTTTGACTGCATCGAAGAGGAAGTTATTTAGGAACGGTTCTTTAGGGGAGTATGTTTTTGGAATGAATAGTTATTGGGGATTAAGACTTTGTATCACAGTTGGTTCGCAGATCCACTGGTTGAGGCGTTTGTCCATGGCCATCGAAACCCAAGTTCGAATATGCTAAGTGACAATTATTTTTTAAGTAGGTAACCGGATGTAGTGCCATGGTGGCATTCCCAGGTCATCATATGATGCTCCATGTCAACATTTAAATGCCTAGTCAGCATTAATGACGTGATATATGTAGTCCCATATATATGTATAGATTACTATATTAGTGTATCGTCATATGTGATTTAACACTAATATCACATGTGATATTCAAATTAGTGTTTAATCACATGTGAATTTTTTTATGCAAAATTTCAGTAACGAAAAAAATGTAAAAACAACGTGAAAAAACACGAAAAATTTTTTTTTGTCGAAAATATATCAAAGTGCCTATCAATAAAAAGATAATTAAATGATTGTCGTAATGGTATATTTTTTTTTGCTTAACGATTAACGGTTTGAAAGATATTAATATTTTTAAAAAATGATAAAAGTGGGTTTTTTAAATTGTTGGTATTAATCTTATCTATTAGATAAAATAAAAATGAAAAGAAGATGGGGGCAGAAATTGATCCATAGATAGGTAAAGAATGTTTTGTCCTCAAATGATCTAAATCTACAAATTTAATAGAAAACTATACAAATGTAAGAAAATTTCACGTTATGTAATGGCACAACTAAAATTTTAACTTTAAATATATAAAAAAAGATTTTATATTACTCATTATTATTTAAAATATTCTATATCTATACTATTTATAATGCAAAAATGATTAATCTTAAAAAGTGAAAAAAAACTTAATTTGGTCAAACACGAAAAATAAACACATTTGAAAGCTTGTGGCATTTGGAAAGTATTAATTGCCTATAAGGAACATCTATTTGTGCACTCTTTCATTTAAAATTTGAATATGTTCCATATGTAAAATTGAAAATATAAAACACGAAAGGACTGAGCTAAAGTTTGAAAATTGATTTATGGGTCGAATCGGGTTTCAAAACATTATGTTTAATCCCCAAATCATCAAGTTTTTATTATTTTTCGTTTATAAACCTATAGACTTTTTTGTTATCACTGCAACTATCTGCCGCTATAAAATCCCGTTGCTATGCACGAGTACTCGTCTAGTGTTATCAAATGACACAAAACTAAATTGTTTGGATAATGAAACAACAAGGAGTACATTGAATTTCAGCTCACCACTACCGAGTCCCCACACCACCTAGTTAACGTCTACTCTTATTAAACCATTAAGAGCACTCCCAATGGTTAACACCGGATCGGTGTTATTTCGGTGTTATCTGATGTTAACCCATGTTAACCATTGGGAGTTCGGTGTTAAACCATGGGTGTTAGCCCCTCAACGCCCGTTATTTCATTTCATTTTTTTTTCATTTATGCCCCTAAATGAGGGGCTGTTTTTGTAAA
This sequence comes from Chrysanthemum makinoi, assembly GCA_910596185.1. Taxonomy (NCBI): domain Eukaryota; kingdom Viridiplantae; phylum Streptophyta; class Magnoliopsida; order Asterales; family Asteraceae; genus Chrysanthemum; species Chrysanthemum makinoi. Next base: position 3,964,115 of record OU343221.1, on the reverse strand, counting down.
TTGTTGGTGAGTTAAAGTTTAACTTGGGATATTATGATTGTGGGTGTTTTTTGGGTGACTTAAGGTGAAATGTTAAAGCTGATGTGGCGCTGACATGACACGGTGTTAAAGTTTAACCCAAGTTATGAATGGGAGTGCTCTAAGGACAAAATGTTGCAAGGGATACTTCACATCCTTTACTAACTTAAAATTAAACCATTGACGAGTTAACTTATGTTCGACATGAAACAAAAACTTAAAAGATTGACATGAGTTTTGGTTTTGTCCCACATAGGTAACTGAGAAAAACTCTTTTAAGCTTATATACCATATTGCATATGGAATGTATGTCTTAAAGTTAATATTATGCTTTCAGACTCCTTACAACTGTTGCTATTAATACAATAGATTTTATGAGTTTGGAAAAATTGTATGAGCTTTTAAGTTTTCGTAAGAACTTCACGTTTTACTTTTCTTTTTTAAAGACTAAGGTGCCGTTTGTTTGTTGAGAGGTTTTATGGCTTTATTTGCAAACCTTGTCTGCATAAGATGGGGTACCTTTTCAAAAATGACACCTTAGTTTGCAAAGAAAAAAAAAATGTTTGTTTTTTGTGGTTTTGAAAGAAAATAATGAAAGTGAAATATAGAGGGTTTGTATTGAACAAACAAAAACCCATGTGCCGTTGTGGACAAAAGAAGTGAAAAAATGAAAAAAAATGCTTCTTCCGAAAAAACAAAAGACACCTAAGAATATAAACCCACAATGACATAAAAAATAGCGTCCCTAATTCTAGCTGAAGAGTATTTAACCATATGTTGTCGTAATTGAAAAGATTTGCAGAGACGATTTGACTAGAAACTTCTAACATCAATTGAAAGATCCACTACAGGTATGCCAAATTAAAGTGTTGCCCTCTAAAATGTATAGCATAGAACAAAATTTGTAGTTTACTCAACTTATAATCAGAGATTCATCAAATGTTTAACATGCATATTGCAAAAAATACAACACGAGTTACCCATTTAATATTATAAGACTCCCATTTCGACTAAAGGTATCATTTAACAAAAGAAATATCATTTTGTAGCGAAGTCTTATACCTGTTTTTATTAAAATTATAAGAAATTGAGGTCTAAAGATACGTAACAACTTGACACACCCAATCATTCTATTATTTTAGTGTTATAAAACATGATATAATTGAAAGGAAAAAAAAAGGGAAATCAATATTACAGAATCAAGAAACACATTTGATAATGTTTTTGAAAGCAAGAAGATTAAAAAGAAAGAAAAAATTTTAACATGGAATTTGATGATATCCCACACCGATGGGTAGAGCAAAGACTTAAAGGAGCGGAGTGAGAAGGTATTTACATAGACCGGGTCGATGAATGACCAAGATGGTCAATGGTTTAAGTTGGTGTCTTGCTTGCTTAAGGTTAGTCCAAGTGGCATATTATGTTTTGTTTTAAACCTTCCATTAGCAGTGTAACTTGTAAAATAATTTTTCTAAGTGTTTATTTTTTGTCAATGTTAAAATATTATATGCATTCAAGATCAAGTGTTTGGAAAGTTTTAAACTGCCCTACAATTAGAACAAACGTGCAAGATTGTATATTTTTTGCAAGTTGCAATTGGTTTTGAGTATTTATTAAAGGACCAAAGTTGTTTTTTTTGGTTTTGTACCTTGAAGTCATCAAGACACTCGCAATTGACATCTTACAAGTCGGGATTATGTGTAGGTTCTACAGACTACCTTTTGACGATCTACTTTGAAGTGGATAGTAATTTTTACCTTTGATATTTATAATAATTGCGGTAGATAAAAGTATCACCATATGAAAAAATTGACTTTTAATGAATGTGGTTCCAATGCAAAATAAAATGTCATTAAATTCAACTTTTTAGTGATATTGTTTTAAAAGTGTGAGCAAAAGGTCTAAATTTCAGGATTGATGACACTTTTTTTTGTAAAAATATGTGTCATGAAAGGCAAAAAAAGTATCCTTACATTTTTTTTGTCATTATAATTAGACTTTTATCTATTTCACTTTTACCTGCACTTAAAAAAGTGTAGGAAAAACACCCAAAACTTAATATCACATAACCCCAAAACAGAGTGTACAAAATTCTAAAGTTAAAAACCAATTCTCAAGTTTGGAGTAATGAATAAATTACAAGAAATAGAAACCGATTGGTCTATTTGCAAATCTTAAACATCTAGAAAGGAGATCATTGAAATATCAAATCATGAAAGATACCACATTTTATTGCAAAGTCTTGGACCACCTTTTTTTTTAACGGCAATTTTATTGAAAAAAAAAACAAAACTAGCAAGAAGCTAGTAATTACAAAGAGACAAGATGAGGGTTTTTAAGTCAGTCATCCCAACTAAACGAGGCTTTACATCTATAACGAGACCAAATGAAAGACTTAGAAACTACATCTTCAAATAATAACCCCTTCGATGGAACCTTTGACTCAAAAATGATCTTGTTACGATACAACCATAAAAGCCACCACATTACATAAAAGACACCTTCAAGAATCTCTTTATGCTTGGCCGGGATATGCAGATTCACTAGCCAATTCCTCCAATCTTCATATGTTGAGCACTCAACGAAAGAAACATCCCTCCAGTGAGTAATTTTATTCGCAATCTGTCGAACCAAGCTACATGTAAAGAACAAATGATCAACAGACTCCGCCCCATTCGCACATATCGGACACATAATAGATTCAATGTCAATCCCGCGACGAGAAATATTAAATCTTGTCGGAAGCGAATCAGTCTTAACTTTCGAAGCATGCACATTCACCTTAATCGGAATAGATTTTATCCACCTCGTCTTGGTTGTAACCTCCGGAAGTCTTTTATCGTCAATCACCTTCGTTATAGAAGCAACAGAGAACTCGCCGGAGCTTTCCAAAGACCACGTCCATCTGTCAGACATCGGTGCTAATGTGACATCATAAACTTGACTTGATAAAGCTTCATATTGAACCTGTTCAGCCCCACCCCGTGGTTTACGACGAAACGAAGAATCCAAGCTAGTATGTGCCAACTTCGAACCAACAGTTACCAATTTACAAGTTTCAAGAGCGTATATACGCGGGTAAACCTCTTTAAGCACATGATCTCCGATCCACTTATCCTCCCAGAATGCAACCTTATCTCCGTTACCCAGCTTAATACGCATAAAATCAAAAAAATCAATACCATTTTTTTTCAAAACAGTAATTTCGTTTACTATAGTCATCCAACAAGACTGAGTTCCAGCTTTCACATGCTTCCCCACTCCCCCGTCCTTATAATGTAAATAACAACCGACTCACTTAACTATTATACACTAGATACCCTTGCGAACCCTCATGCACCGATGCATCTATAAATCCTTAGTATAACGTAATAAGGAAATATTTAATGATATACATATGCTAAACGGGATCATAATTCGATGGAAATTATGTAGAAAAAGGAACAACTAATAGGTTAGCAAAGTTAGAATCACACATGACAAACTTATGTCACTAATGCCACAAGATTAAGGAGCTGAGGTTATGTATTGTTATCGTATATATACGCAACATCCGGTAAATAAGCAAGAAAGATCAAAAGTTAAGAAATTAATGGATGAGAAGAGAAAATGTTGCAAAAAACACTTCACAACCATTTGAAACCATTGGAACATCTGTCCCACATAGGTATATGAGGGAAAGTCGTCTAAGATTATATAGCATAGTGCATACAAATTGTGTGTCTTATTGTTAATGCTATGCTTTCAGCCTCAATTTTGCGGTTCATAAAATTATTGGGCCTAGTATTCGAGTTGGAAAAATTATAATAACTTGGTTTTTTTGTAACTTTTACGAAGGTTAATAATAATAATCCACGATAAAAAAAACAATAAAATTAGCGTGCTCTCTCCTAACTGGAAACTATATTTAGTCATATTCTTAGATGAAGATTATGATAAATCATACAACATTATAAAAATCAGTTAGAGATTCACAAAAAGTTTAACAAATTATACAAACATTTAATACGGAGATCTGTATATTTGTATATCTTTTATATTAATAAAATAAAACCTCAAGTGAAAACTTTCGTAACTCAAAAGAATCAGACATTTCCTTATTTAGTAATAAAAGAATTATTATTATTAAGTTTTTTTTTAAATGTTTAATGAAAAAGGCCTAATTATTTCCTGATTTGGTAAAAATTTTCGTAACTTCATTTTTATATGCTCATATGTAAGTAAAAGAGAATATAATGCACATGTAATGCTAGCTATTTCATGATAGTTTTGAGTTAAAATTGCAACTAAGTTTATAAAAAATAAGGAGAACCCAAGCTTAGCTAAAGTCCCCAGTTTACCTTCCGAACACAGAACATTACACTCCGTCTTCTTAATCGATTGTGTGTTTCGGGATAACTCAATTCAACCATTATGGTAGGAATTTTCTTTTCATTTATTAAATATATACTTCTTTATTTTCAACAGCCTAAATACTCTGGGTTCATTCTTTAACTAATTTACAGAGTTACTAATTTATGATTTTGATTAAATCATACACAAATAGTTATTGGTATATAGGGTCAAATAATTTACTTAATTTTGGATTTTAAGAGTAAGGGTGTTTGGAAGCAATGTTTGAATATTGTTTTAAACTTCGATTTGTCTATTTTGCCACGGCTTTTTAAGTGTGTTTTTAAATGGGTTGTTTACCAATAAAGGCTCTATGTGCTCATGACTGGAACAAAGGGGTTGTTTGGACATTATCGTTTGATGGAACAATCTGACACTCTCATGGCTCTTTTGTTGTCCGATAAAGAGGCCGCATCTTTTTTATTAGTCTTCAATCCAATCAACTGGCGCATTTAGTAATTATTTTTATTACTTTTATAGTCTGATATCGGTGTTTGGTTGAGTGAGAATTTGAAACCACGCACATGATAACTCACCTTGGAAATTAAACCTATAACACATACGAGACACAATCTTTTGTCTAATACAGACGAGAAACATCATTTGGCTGCAATTTAAGATAATTTTTTTCTACACACTTATCTTTCTATTTTCTACAGTTATGATGTTTTTTGCTTGATATCCTTGCCCTTTTTCACTTTTCAATGAGTAAGGTATTATAGCATTTGCTTTCTTGGTTCATCAAGTTCATGATTAAAGGTTTGGGGCACCATTAGGGGGTCTATTAACATATGAGTCACACTTTCAAAGGCTTCACTTGAGCTTCATCACATTCAAGGGAAGAGAGGTGAAAAGCCGATTTTGAGCAACAGGTATGTGTTTTTCATATACTTTGACCATTTTTCACAATTATACAACTGATTAGTTGTTATTAAAGGTTTACGTACTAAGGAAGGTTGCATTTGTAGCCACTAGGGCTGCATTGAACCTTTAACATGGTGGTATCATGTAGTTATGTATATAAATCTGTCTTTTATCATCAAGGGAATTACTACTTTGTAGATCATAGGAATGAAATATTTACGATAAACTTGGTTATTTGTATCCTAACATCAAACTAACCCAAATCCTCAAACACATATATTCATCTTCACAATACCAACAACCTTTAATCTTTTTCGGCATACATAAACACACTTTTAAAATCACTTCACTCCCATTGTTCAATCAAGAATACTACTCTTATTTCCATACGTCCAGGAAGGCAAGAACTTTACTCTGATAGCGATACTTTTTTAGCTAAAAGGCGAAAGCTTGATGATCAATGTAATCAATAATATTTGAACGAAAATTTTGACCTTTTGGATGATGAGAAGATACCAAGTTTGAGATATGAAGTACCCCTTTTAACATAAGGGTTAGCGTCCAATAAATGCTCCAAAAGAAACAGAAAAACTAATTGATTCAAAGACAAGCCCGTCATTTGGTTTGAAGGGTTGGTTACCATATTTTTAATCCATGGTGAATTGGGTTGGGATTCATTTTGTTTGGGAAAATAATGAGAGAAGTAGAGAATCTATGTTATAAAATATATTAGAAATGTGTGTGAAGTTACAGTTACCTTAAGACATTGGGCTTATGGGCTGTATTATTTTGGACTTATTGAGCTAGTTGGGGGAGGCCTAGTACCCACAAGTCCCCCTGCCCTGGTGAAATATGAAAAAATAAGGAGGTATTTATATGATTTTTAAGGGGTAAATTTTGATTTTTTTGGGGTATTAATTGGGTCCAAACGGCTATAAAACCATTGCCAAACGTTTATATTCTTTTCCAAACGTTTGAATTTTTAAAACAGAAAAGGAGAAATAATAAAAAAGAAAAAAATGCTTGGTGCTGGCTGATGGCTACGACGCTAGCTCCTTTGGCGCGAGCTAGGGTATGGTGCGCCATTCTTGTTTGTCGGCTGGTAGATTGGCGCGACCCAACCAGCTCAACGTAACCCAAGCTCTAATAGTCTTATTATAATATCTTAGAAAACTCGTAAGCTAGATTAGAATGTATCCAACATGTGAAACCATGCAATAAGATCAAAAGGGTCATTTCATAAAGAAATAATGATTTTGTCAGTTAATCTATGTGGTGACTGGTGTGGATGTAAACCAATAAGTCACATGGTTTCACAATTATAAGGATGGTGTATGTTCTTGTGGAGAGTATTGGTGACAATCATTTTATAGATTTCAGAATTATTGGTCTTAAGTTTACAGAAATCATGTTTATGTGTTTTTTTCCAGCCTTATGACATTTTGCAATTTATATAAAAAACATAAGTTTATAGAAATCATGTTTATGTGTTTTTGAATCTAGTAGGGTTATATGACAACTTTATGCTTTAAGCAGTTATACTAATTCATAAATGATCATGAGTCGACTTAACTTTAATAACTTGACAATTGAACTTTTAATAACTAAGCTAATATATGTTTAATGTGAAGCTAACGAAAATGGGAATTTAGGCATTTGAAACAAAAGCTTAAAGGTAGAAATGAGTTTTGATTTATCCCATATAGGTGAGTGAGCAAACATTGGTGGAGTTTTTTACTAAGAACATTGAGATATCAAATAAAGATCTAACTTATAGTCATAAGCCACTTCAGCTTGTTTTCAAGACCTTTTTTACTTATGGGATATCAAGGTTTAGTAAGTTTAAAAAGCATCATACTTGTCCAAAAATACTCTTCTGTGTATCGAACAAATTTTTTTGCTTATATAGGTACTGAACTTTCAATTTCGGACTTTTTGAGATACTTTGTAACACTTTTGCCCTTCAAATTATTAAAAATCCATGGGAAAAAATGTCATAAAAGTACCTCAAAAAGTCCGAATTGAAAGTTCAGTACCCATATAAGCAAAAAAAATTTTGCTCGATACCAGAAGAGTATTTTTGGACAAGTATGATGCTTTTTAAATGTATTATCCGGGATATCAAATATGGATGTGTTAAAATGTTGAATGCTACTTATAGTCTAAGCCACTTCAATTTTGCAGTTTACAGTTTTTTTTTTTTTTTTTTGGGATATCAAATATGGATGTGTTAAAATGTTGAATGGTACTTATAGTCATAAGCCTCTTCAGCCTTTTAATCACATCTGGCTATTTTTCCGAGTGGTATTTATCTTTATAAGCCTCTTCACGGGAAAATAGGTCAACTCTTATGTTTTTGTAACAAAGCATAAGAGAGTTATTAAGTCTTATGTTTTGTATAGTCAAGCGGGATTAGTGAAAAACACTTTGGTTGTAAAGAATAGCATGTCATTTCCAACTGGTGCAATGGTATGGTGTTCACTTTGGCTCCTGGTCGTGTTCATTAAAATTTAGAAATCGGAACATTTGCATATGAAGCTCATTATGTATTGCAATCAAGTGCAGGGCCGACCCGTGAATTTAAGGGCCCTGTGCGACAACTACGACTTGGATCGCTTAGAAACAAAATAAGTTATGTACACAAAATTGAAATACTAAAAAATGTGTTATAAGTATAAGAAAAATTTACAAAAGTGTATATGTAACGATTGATCACCGATGATACTTTTTATTGAAAATTTATAAAAGTTCTATAATCTATATATATAATAAACAAAGGTTTTTTTGAAACTTTGCCAAGTCATTTAAGCCACCTGGACATATTGCCACGTCACAAATGCCACCTGTAAAAGCCAATTGTACACAATGTGACATTCAAAATCTGATAAATGCAGAAGGTGTATCAAACTTCACGTAATTTTAGCCCATCTTTCCTTTTTATTGAAGGAAACTCTATCAGTCAATTAATACTCCAACTATTACATACCATTTGTCTTTCAATTCATCTTCATCAAGGGTATTCATCTTCGTTTCATGCGTATCATTATTCTCTTTTTCTGTCTAAATGGTAACATCAAATTTATGTGCTCCGCTTCTTTGTTATAACTTATACGTATCCTTCAATTTTGACAAGTTGAATTTGGATGTGTTTCTAGAAAGTTTTGATTGGAGATTAAAATTCAATAAGTCAAATTTGTGGTATCTCAGGCTTAATTTCGTTTATTCGACTAACTTCGCGTGAAACTATCGCCACATTGTTTTTAAGGTCTAGATTCATTTATTATGCTGAAATAACTTGATGTTGACGTTGAAAATTTTAATTCTTCTATGGGATGCATATTAAGTCAAGTGTTTAATTAAGATGTGTAGAGGTGTTCGATGAAATATCTTAAAAGATGTAGTATAAGAATCAAGATGTTTGGAATTTCAATTACAAAGTGATGAGTTTGACTAAAGCTTGGGTAGCATGTTGATTCAACATTTTTTTAGATGTACTTAGCAAAATATATGACTAATTTTTGTCTATTGTTTAAGTTACCGAAAATATATATGAGTAATTAACTAGAAAGATCAACTGTTTGGTGTGTTCTTCAATTAGTTGGAATAATTTTTTGGTTTGTGCTCTATGGTGTAAAGCCATTATTCTTCAGTTATATTATGTTTGTGCTGGAAAGATTCATTTCATAGGTTCACAAGCTATGGTGTATAAAAAGGGGTGATTAATTGCTTATAAAAGGGTAGTTCTGAGATTGCCTCTTAACAAGGATATTACTAGGGATTGTGTAGAGAAAAAAGGTTCATGGTATCATAAGATAAGGTACTTATACTTTGGTGCTAAAGTTTGACAAATATAGCACTGAGTTCTTGTGATCAGGTTATTACACACATATTTTTGCTTAGTTTAATCTTGGAGTATTTTTATTTTGTAAGCCTTATATGCATTTGGTTATCAAATGGTGATCTACCATGATGGAATGAATATTTTACGGGAGATTTGCTAAATTACAAATATACTTTTATTCATTCATTGTACCTACTGTTTTACAAGTGTCCTTAAATTTGTGGATTTGAAAGCCCCATCACTATTTGTATGATTATTCTTTGTATCAATTGTATTTGAACAAGGTTATGTCGTGGATGAATCTTGACGGCCTTTCGAATAATCGAACATTTTATTTATACTTTGTATTAGTTTAGATCCAAACACCTATCTTGATACGAGTCTTATACATATACACCTTTTAGATGTCTATTATTTTTTATATCTTTTTAGTCAAAACATTGTATACTTAATAAATATACGCTTTCCCATTCAAAATTAACTGTTCATGTTGTTATACAGCACTTACAATGAATTGGTACATTATACCAAGGTTACGGAGATGCTTCTAACTAAAGCTAAATTTGCAAACTTAAAAATACTAATTCATTAAGGGTAAAAATATTTTGTAAAAATTACACTATAATTATTAAGATTTTGTTTAACTTCATGTTTCTTTTTTGAGGACAATTGTTTCAGAACTAAGTGAATACTAATTTGTCTTTGATTTTTTGCTTTCTACTTATGATTTTACCCATAAGTTTTACGGGTTTGTAGGCTTTTACTATATTTAGCATTGTTTATTATAAACTAATTATGAGTTAACTTATGATTTGTACGGGTATTTAACCTTTTATAGCATTTGATTATGTCTATATCATAAATTTTATATGCCACCCGTGATTTATCACGGGTTTATAAGCTAGTTTCATATACAAAGTAGATATATTTTTAAGGGGAAATCATACCTACATTAAAATGTAGGCAATTCCCTGCATTTTCTTTGATAAAAGTTTAAAAAATGTACAGTTCAGTCCCTGCGGTAAGTCCCTGATACATGTTTTCCCCCTGTCTCTACCCTTTTTATCAAAGGAAATGTAGAGAATTGCCTACATTGTAATGTAGGTATGATTTCCCCTATATCTAGATAATATCAAACTTAGGGTGAAAATGTCAAGTTTTTAAACATGTTTAGACCTATTTGAAAATTAAACTAAAAGATAAGACTATATGGTAAATTCTATAAACTTCAGGGTGCCATGTGAAAATAACAAAAAGATATCGTCTTCCTCATATGGCCCTAGTTACTCCATGTTTAAAAAAATCGTTTGAAAACTTGAAGCTAGTAAATTTTTCACAAAGATCTACTAAAATCAAACTACATTATCTTTTAGGGTACATGCTCATCATATTTACACCAAAACCCAAACTAGATATAGCCCCGCGTTAAAAATCTTGGGGCCCCTCGAAAATACGAAGGCCCTGTGCGGTTGAGCACCGTGCACATGTTCAAATCCGGCCCTGATCAAGTGTACACACAACATCTTGTAATTGGCATGAAATATCAAAAGTTAGGAAGTTAATGGATGAGATGAACATCAACAAAGAAGTCGCTTACAGTTGGATTATAATCAATAACAGAATATGTTGCATAGAATACTTCACATCCTTTAATTATTCAACATGAAACTAATATGAATAAGAACTGAAGCATTCCACCAAAACTTAGAAGATGAAAATGTGTTTCGGTTTTGTTTCACGAAGGTGAGTGGCCAAACATTAGTGCAGTTATAACTAAGACACGTGACACATCTGGCGTTAATGGTATTTAAGGTGAAAGATAGTTATCGTTATAAGCCACTTTAACTTTAAAATCTCTGTCTCTTTTTAAGTTTGATATAACTTAGCATCTTAGACTTAACAAATTTTAAAAGTGTAACACATTTTATGCATTTTTTTAGAGGTACTTCTCTATGTGCCTCCATCGCCCAAAGTTTATACCTTTTCTTGACAAAAAAAAGTGAGTTCTCAAAATGGCCAATGAGACTTACGCAGCTTGTCCTTCATCTTTTTAATGTTTACAAGCGTCCCATACAAGTGCGATAATGTTGATAAGTGTCCCAGGCGACTTGAGCGACTTGTACTTGCATGGGACACTTGTCAACATTTAAAGGAGTGGGGGATAAGTCGCTCAAGTCTCCTAAGGCATTTTGAGAAGTCATTTTTTTTTTCTAGAAAAAGTATAGATTTTGAGCGACAGGGACACATAAAGAATTACCTTTTTTTATATAGTATAACACTCATTAATAACAACTTCATCCGTATATCACAATAGACTAGTTTGGAAATATTTGTACAGTATTCATATATAGTAATTTTTCATATTGTACTAAAGTCAACATGTGAGAGGAGTAAAGTTGGACTAGTTACTTAATGCTCGGAACGTCGAGGACAGGAGTATTAGCCTATTTGATTAGTGCATAGATACTTAATTTTTTTTATGTAGTCATAAAACTATTTGAAACTTTTGTCCCACATAGATAATCGATAATTTTTTTTCCAAGCTTATATACCATAGTGTATACACATTGCATGTCTTAAGTAAAATACTATGCTTTCAGCTCTCCTCTAAATTGATTAGAAGCAGTATTTGAGTTTTGAAATATTATGTGATTTCTTAAGTTTTGGTAACATGGACATCAAGCTTTATATTTCTTTTATAAACATTAGAGGAATTTATACACATCCTCATATAAACATCAATATTTACATATTTCCTCAAACACAAGTTTTTAATGCATGATATACACTGCTATTAAAGCAAGGTTTGAGGAAATATATAAATAATGATGTGTATGTAAGGATATATGTAAATGCCTCAAAACATTAGGTGATTTCACAGTAACAAATAAAATAAAGATAGTGTCTTCACTCCTAAATGGAGAGTATTTAGTCACTTGTAAATCTGCACAGATAAATTGAATACCAAACATCAAATGAAAGAGAAGAGTCACCATTAAATTACTGTAAGAGCAGTTACATTAGTAACGCCACCTCCGGCGTTAAATGTGTTTTCTCCGGCGTTATATGGCGTTAGCCATTGGAGGAGCCGCGTTATAACGGCGTTAGAGTGGCTAAGTTAAGCCCTAACGAAGTTATCGTTAAAAAAAATCATTTCACCCCCTTAAGCCATTTCAAATAAATTTTCACTTACACCCCCTAAACCTATTCAAATTCAAATTTAAATTATACTGGTTAATTCTGGGCGGGATAAATTCAAATTCAAATTTAAAATTTAAAAATCAAATATGAGCTGGATTTATTCAAACTGAAAATCAACTCTGCCTATATATACAACTCCAGCAGAGTTGTTTAGAACACACAACACACACAAGTTACACACACAACTCACACACAAAAAAATGTCACGCAAAAATTTTTCTCAGCAATTCCCAAGTCCAGAAAAGTTGCCGGAAACCAGCTTTCTAGCTCTAAATCAGTTGCCGGAAACCATCTTTCCAACTCTACCAGAGTTTGAAGTTTACTCAACACCACCTAAATCTGTCTTTCCGGTTTTCCGACCGGAAAATGTATTTTTAAACTCTCCACCTGTGAACAATCCAGTTGTTCCAACTCCAACGTGAACAGTCCCACAGGTGGATCTTCAAAACAACCCCACGTGTTAAGTGAGGCTTCCCTTCGTCAACTAGAACAATATATTGAAAACGGCAGGGAGAATATGGAAGAGCGAGCACGCGAGAAAGCTGCTCGTCGTGAGTAAGAAGCAGGGAAGCTCGGTATCTTCAAGACAACTACTTCGACATAATAGAGACTCGGCTCTTTAATGGCGAGTTTAATTCCCCTTCAAGTTCTGAGGGTTGGGTCTCAGATGATTCGTTTTTTTAAGTTTTAGTAGTTTTATTTTCATCAGTATGCGTTGTAGTTTTAGTATGTTAATGTAATTCGTTTTTACCGTTTAATGTACTTTGTGTTTTAATGGTAAATGTGATATGCTTTTTAATAAATGAAGTGTTTGTTTTAGTTTAGGGGTTGAAATTGAAAATATGAAATGTTAAAGTTTAACTTGGGATGTTATTGATGTGGGTGTTTTTTTGGAGATGTTAAGGTGAAATGTTAAAGCTGATGTGACGCAGACGTGAACGGTGTTAAACTTTAACACAAGTTATGAATGTAGCTGCTCTAATATTTATGAAAGTGGGGATTTACTCACCACTACTGGTCCCCACCCCACCTAGTTTTGTGTGCGGTCCCTGACCTTTGAACCAATTTAAAGCTTTTGCAGGGCCATTTTGTCTGCTTGAATTTCATGTTTTGGTTTTAACCTTTTTTCAACGGTAATTGTATAAAGGGAATGTCTAACCAATGCCCTAAGGGCATTGGTTAAGATTTGTCTTTTTATGGTTTTTAATAACTATTTATGTAGGTCCTCGTCCAAATATGCAATTTTATGTCAACTACAAAGACCATTTATGTAATAAAAAATCACAAGAGAACAAATCTTAACCAATGCCCTTAGGGCATTGGTTAGACATTCCCTTGTATAAAATGGTCTATTTTTAGAGCTAAGGGTAAGCGCATCCATTATTTTAAACCTTTCTAAGGTCTATAATTGTGTTATGATATTAATTTATAAACTTTTTTTTAATTAAACTTATTCTCACTATGTATAAACCTTTTCAAGTTTTATAAACATCTCACATAATTCAAATGTCTCTAACAATATTTAAATAAAAAATATGAAAGTAAACATTTATTTTGAAACGAAAGGAGTATATTATAGCAAGAAATGAAGAAAAGGTCACTGTTATAAAGGAAACAACTTTTAATCCTCGCTTTCAATGAAAATTAAAGATTTCTAAACAAGAACAACTTGCAAGATTATATGTTTTTTGCTAGTTGCAATTGGTTCAAGTAGAATTGTTTTCTTTTGGTTGTGTACCTTAAAGTCGTCAAGACCCTCACAAGTGACATCCTACAAATAGAGATGATATGTAGTAAACAAAAGACTATTGATGAGATCATATGTAATTACAAAAGACTAAATGATGCAAGTGATACTTCACATCCTTTACAAACTTCAAAATTATATTATTGACGAGATATATATGATCAACATGAAACATAAACAAAAAATATGGAAATGAGTTTTGGTATTCTCCCACATTGGTAAATGAGAGAAAATCTTCTAAGCTTATATACGATTGTGCATATGAATTCTATGTTTTAGAGTTAAATACTATGCTTTCAACTTCAAATACTATGTTGTCATATTATTCGGTGTAGTATTTGAGTTTGGAAAAATAGTATAAGCTTGAAGTTTTTGTAAACAAGGACTTTCAAATTTTACTTACTTTTATAAGCGTTAAGAATAATTATCCACGATAACAGAAACGATAAAATTATCGTCGTCACTCCTAAATGAAGAGTATTTAAGTCATATATACGTTCACATGAAAATTATGATAAATTATACAACGTTATAATAATCAATTACAGATTCACCAAACGTTTTAACTGCATATTGCCAGAAAAATTCAATGGGAAGATTTATAAATTTTGTGTGTCAATGTTACTTTATTTATTGAATTTAATTTTACATAAAGCTAGAAGACAAACGAGCAACATGCTGTGCCGCTAGCATTTTTTGATTGAAAAACTCATTCTTTGAAAACAACATTTGTGGATCTCGCCATCTAGGTGTCATAACATGACTATGCATAACTCGTTGGACTCAGTTGAGGAGCTCCACTGTCTCAGGTGCAAGGAAACTAAGAGTATCAAACGCGAAAGGAATAAAACTATATTGATTTTCAATGCATGTTTTTTCGTGTTTTGTCACTTTATACGAGGCGGCTTTCAAAGCAGGTTGTCCCACTGTAAAACCCCGGCTACCCAAACCCACGAAAGGAAAATGACCGATTAGATCCACACACGCATGTTTCCCTCCAACCAATCATAAAACCAAAACGTTTGTCGGTCTGAATGTGTATTTTCCATCCAACAGGCCAGTCAAAAAGTTAAGTTCACAGGTGCTTCTTTCTTGTCGGAGATCCTAACATGGCTATGACCTTTAACCAAGTTTGAAAAACGGGCAATTCATACAATAGTATTATAAAGCTTTGACCTTTACCAAGTTTGAGTTCAAACAATCTTGACAAAGAGCTCACATTCGAATAAAAGAATAAAGTCATTCAGCTATCGAACCAAGTTTATGCTATAAGTACACCCATTTCAACCAAAGTTTCAAACATTAAAATAATAAAAATACGTAAATCTTTTTCATCCAAAGTCTTAGACCAACTTACGTTAATACAATTATGGTCTAGAGATGCATAATGTTTTACTCACGTAACAATGGTACACTAAACACCGTTGCAAACTCTCTTATGTCGAGTCATCTATAAGTCGTCGGTATAACGTTATCAGGGACTCGCCAAGGGTCAAAAAAGGAAGGGGAACCAACAGCTTCTCGGATTTTTCCTTATTGTATCATGAGGCTGTATTGAGGAAATACATCACTTCTTATACGTGGCTAGGGTCTCTCCCATTCCAATCATAGATCGTACAAGTTGGTGCTTAGTTTGAGGATTTTGTGCCTCGCTCTCCACACATCCCACTTTATTTGACGTTCCATGTCTATATAAGCCAGACAATATATTGTTCTTGTTGAGCATATGCCACCATCCCTTACACAGATGCGTCTAGTAACACATAGACGCATTTTGTTTGTGAGAAGTCAAAACCTAGGTGCTCAATAAACTCAAAGAATATCTTTAGACATATTTGTAAAGTCATGCGGGCTGAGGAACTAAAACAATATTTTTTTAGTCAAATACCAAAAGATAAAGTCATGTTTCTCCTTTTCATAGCCACCAAATAATGAGATAAAATAATTAAAAGCAATTTTCAACTAAATTTAACTACAAATCATTATAATTAAAACGTAGATTTAGAATTAAAAAACATTTTGTTAATGTTTAGGAAGTAATCAAGAAGATTAATAAGAAAGAAAAATGAAGAAGAAAATGAGTTGAAAATGAGCGGATTATTGTATTTTCAACTAAATTTAACTACAAACCATTTTTTTAAGGTTTTATTTTCGGTTCATTTTTAAAGTGTATAAAAAAAAATTAATTCTCGCTTCAATCAAAGTACAAGACATCTTTTAGAAAAAAGGAAAAAAAAAATAACAACTTGCAAGATCTTATATTTTTTGCAAGTTGTATTTGGTTCAATTATTTAAAGGACTAGAGTTGCCTTTTTTCTTGTGTACTTTGAAGTCGATATTCAATAATTACCTGTGATATTTTTACAATAACAGAGCAGGTAAAGACTGTTTCGTTGTTTGTGTATTAAACATTACAAAAGACTAACAAAGGGTAATTCACTGAAGGGGAACCAACGACTCTCGGGTTGTTCCTTTTGAAGATCCTCTTTGTCTCTACAACAAAAGGGGCCTTTTAGGACCTTTTCCTGCGACTCCTTTTTAGGCAGCGTCCTAAAAACACATCTAATATGACAAGCTAGTTTATGAGTCCTATTATCATATAACCTAATAGAACATTTCGTGTATTGGTCTTATTAGATGATTTTTATAAGACACTTACTCAAATGAGTCTCGTTATGATATAACATAAACGACACTTGCTATTTAGGTCCTAATATCCTAAGTTTTATAGGACTCTAAGCTGTAGAGGTCATATTATATATAATCTAATATGACATAGGTATATGCGTCCTATTAGATTTGATTTTATAGGACACTTATATAGTTTGGTCATATAATGAAGAATTTTAATAGGACACTTAGTATACATGTCGTATTAAATAAGTTTTATGGGACACTTATTTAGTTAGGTTTTATTAGGAAGAAAGCTTGATATGACACTTGATATTTTAGTCTTATTATCACAATTTTTATCAAACACTAGTTCGTTGGTGTCTAATTGAATTTGAACTTATAAGATACCTAATTTATATCTACTCTACACATTTTATATACGTTATTATCGTATTTTACAAAACTCAAAAGTATTACGTAGATTTATACTAACGTTGTGTTACTAGTTTTATTACAGTATTATAAAACCTATACCACTCTTCGAACCAATTAGGTTGAAAGTGTCATTTGACTCATTGTACTCAACTTCAAGCATGAAAGTGAAAGCTCGGTTGAACTCAAAGTGAAGTTTTGATCAATGAATTTCATAGTCAACTGAAGTTTTGATATTTCCCTCATATAGTCAAGTCAAGCTTGACAAGTTTGTACTACATTTGGGGAATACAAATATACAACGACTATACAACCTTTTTCAATTGAAAAATCTTTAAGTGACGTAAGTCTGTGTGACAATCTAAACTCTATTTTTTGTGAACTAGTTGATCAAAATGTCAAGCACCGTAAACTTACCATAAAAAAATTATGTGAAATTTTGTATTGTAATTAACTCGATTACGTCCGAAATCTAATAAAGAAACCTTCACATGTGATTTAAAATTTATATTGAATTACTCATTATAATTGTCAAACTTAATGATATAAGTTTTAATTAATAAAAATTTGATCAATATATCATTACTATTTTACAAAAGTTAAGTGTTTGTAAAACTAAAATTCTTTTTAGAAATGTAAATGGACTAAAGCCCGAGTCTTGAAAAGCCTGAAAAGTTCGGCCTAAAGCCCGGTCTGGCCCGACAGGCCTAAATGGTCTTTATATTTTCCACCAAAGCTCGAAAGCCTGGGATTTTGAAAAGCCCGTTAAAAAGCCCGAAAGCTCGGGCTTATGAAAATCCCGTTAAAAAGCCCACCATAAAGCCTGAAAAAGCTTGCCAAAAAGCTCGAAAGCCCGGGCTTTTATTGTTAGAAAGCTTTTATTGTGCAATTAATGTGCTTCTTTATAATTCGTAACTTTATTTTGTTATATTTTAGTAATGTGCTTCTTTATACTAGGCCATTTGAGCCGAAATAGGCCTAGTATTTTGATTAAGGCCAGGGCTGTTTTGCCTATAAAAATATTTAACATATATAAAAACTCATTTAATTATATCATTTTTAGTAATTTTGCAATAATAAGCATAAGCTTAAGCCCATTTAATAAACAATTTTACAAAAATACAAATTTCAACTTCGGCTTATAATAAAAGCCTCAACCCAAGCTTCAATCATTGCGCCAAACATAACCTTTGTGCACCTTTAATTCTTTTGATGAAACAAAATATATTTAGCACTTTCCCTCCCTCTTTTCCCCAATTTTATTTTTATTTTTATGTACATCCCGCCCTTTGTTAAGCCCAAAGCAAAACTATTGCTCTTCCCCTCTCACCATTTATACCACCACATTTGCTTTTCCCCTCCTATTATCTCTCGACACAGTTACAAGCACCAGCAGAACCATTCTCACAAAAACAAGGTAAAAAACTCTTTCGCATTCCTTTACCAACTATCTAAGCATTATTTTTATGATTAAAGTTGATGGAGATCTAGGCTTATCATAATTTTCGAAATATTGAAACCCTAGTTGTTTGTTCTTTGATTAATTATGATTGATTCTCTACGATTTGTGTAATTAATTGATAAAATTGAGTAAATGATAAGTAGATGCCCTAATCTTTTGGTTGTATCTCCAAGCTTATTAATTAAATTAGGGCAATAAAACCTATGTAATGGTATGACTAATAAATGTTTTATTTTTAGACGATGCCGTTAAGGAAAAATAATAGAGTTCGCACCAGAAGTGGCAACGACGGCCAACAAGTTGAAGATGTACTTCAGATGGGGTCAAACCATTCTGATGAGGATGAAGGTATGTAGTCATTTTAAGGTGTGTTTATATGTTTCCACATCTAACTGCATTATTGATTTTTTATTTATTATTATTTATTTTTCATTTTTTGTAGGATAAGTTTGATCTTCCTATGGGCTATGATGATTGGCTTTTGAAGTCTTTTGTAAAGAAGGTTAGGAACTGGAGGGCGAGAGTGAAGAAAGACTATTATGATTTGTCATTTCTTATCGTAAGCAAATTAATTCCAAGCCAAAACTAGTGCATCCGGGTCAATGGAAAAAGCTTGTTAAGACTCCGAATAAAGAAAACTCAAATGTATGTTTAATCGCTAGCGAGTGTTCCTACTAGTACTTGTTTTGCTTAATGATTCTTTAAATGACTAGTTCTGTTTAGGACTACTGATTATTTGCTAGAAATGAGTAGTGGCGATTTGATTAGGAGTATAGGATTATGCCATTGATCATAATATTAAATGTATATTGTGTTAATATTATTACTTTTTACATAGCGTTACTACTTATGCTATTGTTTTTATGTTTCTCACTACTACTGATATTAATATTGATGTTTGGATATTTGCCTACTTCTTTTATATATGTTTACAAATACTACTGATGTTTAGTTGTTTACTAGTGATTTACGTATTTGCCTACTGTTTTTATGTTAACTCTTACTGATGTCTCTACTACAATACTTTTTTTTTGTTTCCTGCCAATTTGAAAGTTTGGTACTACTTTAGTCTTTTTTTTATGCCTGGTGGTACTTTAGCATCCTTAATGGTTTGATTTTTCATGGTATAAGTTCATGGAACATGTTTACTGTCAAAAGGGGGGTTGGTTCTGACTTGCTGCTGCAGCAAAGGGTCGTTTGGTACTGAGTTCGTGGTGTTATAAGTTCATGGCTGATTTTGTAATGGTTTAATTTTTCATGTTATAAGTTCATCTGTTCATGTCTTCTAGTACTTGTTACTTGTTAAACAGCTCATGGTCACAAACTCACAATGTTAAAATTCAACCAAAAAATGATGCACACCAACTTATGCATCTTCTAAAGCTATATGACATGGTAGTATAATCTCCAAAATTATGTTAATTATACTCTTGATTTTGAGTTTTTTGTCGGTAGGTACAAAACTAATCATCTAAAACTATATGGCATATTTCGATACATAATTTGTTGCTGCTAAAAATTAAAATAGGCATTGGTATCTCTGTCGGAATTATATAACATGACTAATCATAAATATAAACAATAAACATCAAGTACACATGCGGAAGCTTATAGGAAAGATTAACGAATAATTAATTAACATAAACAAGAATATGCGTGCCTTTCTTGATTCTTGCCGAACAAGAATCAAATCCACAAACTAGCAATTAGGATGAACCCTAATTAAGGTTTATAAGGATTATGTGAATTACCCCTTACCGTTTTGTAATTCAATCCAAGATACAATCAATAGTGTGATTGTACCACGTTCTTGTACACACGTACTATTAACAAATTAAAGTAAATGCTAGTTTAATTAACATAAAACATTTGTTAAGGAAAAACAAAAGTAATTGATCCCTAGGTGTAGAGATCCGATCGTATGGACTAAAAAACACACAAACAAGTTTAGGTTTTTAGGTTTAGGTGTACAAGAGTAAATAACAATGACCCTAAGCCTTGTATTTATACTTGTAGAAACTTAGATTCCAAGCTAGGGTTGGATTGGGTTATGGTAACCCCCTACACGATCGGTTATGGAATCCCCATGGGATTCTAGAACCTACTTGACATCTAATTTCATATCTAGTCCTTTCCTTTAACATTTAACGACCGTTAGTCCATTACGTTTAATTACTTAACGTTCGTTATACGTTTCGTGTAAATAATAACGAAATATAACATTTTATATTTAATTATTATAACTTTAATTCTCATACGTAAAGTGTGCAATCCCGTGGTCTCGAGTTCGATCCTAACACACTTCTATTAATTTATTGTCCATTAAACCAACAACTCCCACTTGGACATATCTTAATAGAGTGATCACATCGGTTAGCGTCTAGCAACACTTCGATGCCTCTAGTACAACTCGAGCAAGGCTCCTGGAAAACCTTTTAATGATTTCTTATTATTATTATCCTTTTGTTTCTAATACCATGTTAAATAAAGATATGGAATTAAGTCATTCTTTATTCAACCATTCTGTTTCTCGTTATAAATGATTGAGCAAGATTACCAAATCTTCTGAACATATTCATGGGAGATCTTGGGCATGACCATGCAAACATCTTGTCAACCCTACGAGGGGCCCAGCAGTATTAAACTCCAAATAAATTTGAAGGAGCAAATTCTATCTTGACTACGAGAATAACCCACGAACTTTGCAACACTTCAGGAAACAACCCTTATGACTACCAGTTACGTAAGCGTTAAGTTGTTCCACAGAAGTGCACTACATTCATGACACTTATCTGGTATCTCAAGTCTGAGGATAACTATTCATGATTTACTTAATAACAATATCCATAAAGTAAAATCATGTAGTTGGGATAAGTCTTATATTCAATTCATTGAATATCATCTGAAATTGGTATGCTTTCTCATCAATATACTTTTAAGTATATTCTACCAAATCACTCAGATTTGTCTTAATTTAACAATACTCCCATATCATTAATTGACAACAGACGATTTAGAATAAATAAATTTATTCACGGATTAAACATGCAAATATAGGATACAATATATCATCAAATCAAACATACCAAGTATTTGATTTATTATAACAATTGTTTAACATCCCTTATCCAAATACCAAATAGATCAATGCATGAAAATTCCAGTTGATGAATTATGCCTTAAGTAATGACAATCATACTTGTTGACAAGGCATAAATCAACCAACTTGATCTATCGTAATTTTGAGAATACTTATTTCAAGAATACAATTAGTGAAGTTCTTGTATGTGTGCATTCACCAATCCACATAATAATTCATAAAGTGTGTGACATCCTCTATCACCAATTTATGACAATTTAAACTTTCAAACATTTTTAAGTTTAAAGTATTCTTATTCTTTTAATGTATAATGCAACTGCTATCTTAGTAGCACAACTAGTTTACATGGCCATTAACAAGGATGAAATCAGCATCATTGTATACAAACAACAATATGCTCATTAAAACTCCGTAAACTTTAATATCTATTGTGTAATATTTGATGTCTTCCAAACTTTCAAGTTTGAAGCTGATGACAATTTTCACAACAATTGACATATTGTTCATCCATAGAATCTAGGAGCAATTCCAGGCTGAGGATGTAATTCTATTAGAATATTCATTACACAAGTTATCTAATAACTTTTAGTTAGATATCAATGTTGTCATATCACTTCTTATTCAAGAATGATACAACAATTTTAATATATACAACATGATGTACATGATGAATCTACATGTCAAACTTAGAATTCATTCATGTTCTATCTTGTCAAAAGATATTTATCCATTTCCAAAATGATATATCATGTTTTATTAGAATCATTTATTTTACTGCACATTTTTATTAATAATAAACATGTATTCCAAAGTTGTATGTTTTAATTCTTAAATCTTATAAGTGAAGTTTCATTCCAATCTAAGACTTAACATTTAGCTTACAAGGAATGTTAATTCTCATATGTTATACAACATATAAGATTTGAAACCTTAACATAATACTCCCACTAGCTTTCAGGAATACTTAAAATTTATCTTATTTTAATTATAAATCAAAACTAGGATTTAATAATTAAACATAAGAAGAATTTCATAGATGCATGCATTTATCCATTCATGAATTATTGCACTTCGTACGCTTCCAAAGATTATATGAATTCAAAAAACATTTCGATTACTTACCGTCCTTGCTCAAATAATTTTTCAAGAAAGAGTTTTGATATTCCATTGTCATATTTCATATTAATAAAAAAAAGTATGACAATTATCATCTTTATATATATTTAATGTCTTTAGGAAAGAATATTCAATCAAAATTAATTGCTTAAGTATGATTAATAATCTTGTCATAAAATATGCATTAAATATGTGTACAATATTGTCCATATGATTTCTACATAGAAATTCAAACCACTAGGGTTTTTCATCTCTTTGAAGAAACTCATTTCCATTCTCTAGTCTAACTATTAAGATAAACCAAATTTCCAAAATTGATTATCTTTATGGACAACATCTTTAACATTCATAGTATGAGTAATTTACCCAATTCAATATTTGGTAATCCATCATAATGGTTATCAAGTTTACTATAATCCTGTTACTCATGTTCTTCTCAGCATATAAATCAAATATCTGAGATATCCTTGCAGATCTATAAATGAAAATTCCATCATCATGAGGTCTATCATTTACATGTCTAACCCCATCATGATATTTACTAGTGTGTTTTAGAAGATTATGTATCTTGTAATTTTATCTTTCAAGAAAAAAAAAACTCCCATTTGCCTTTTGTAATATATAGACTATCTATATATATACCTAGCAATTAGAGCAAAACTACATTGTTCTCTTTTTGGGACATTACAAATACACATTGATAATTCCTGACTTAAGTTTGTTAATAACCTATTCATAAGTAGTTTAACAAATTCAGAATCTTCAATTTTAAAACTTAATGTGATTCATCACATTCCATAATAAAATGGTGTTTTATTAATCTTCTAGGTTCGAGTCATATTGAGTATATTCAATCCATACTCAATTTTCTAACCTTGTTACTTTTTAAAAAAGAAGTAATGGTTATCTTGAATCAAACAAATCAAATAGAGTTTGATTCTTCTAACTGAACTTACCATCAACTTGTGGTATTCATTAGAATTTAATATTGTAAGACAATCTAACAATATATAAGATAAACATATTCCTTTTGGCTTACCTATTTACCAACTAAGTCAACTTAATGGTATAATAGACTTTTCAAGCCAATTTCATGCTTTATAACACAAGTACTTTTTAACCAAGGCACTTCATTTCCATGTCTCATCAAGAAAACATAAACTATTATAATCCCATTATACGTTATAAATCATTGATCAACTCAATGACTTCTCGTATATGTCTTTAAAAAAAACTAACAAGTTAACGTCTTACTTTATTATAAGTCTAAAAAGACTTTATGTTTATGTCTTTACAATGAATCATAAACATGTTTGACTAAAGTAATTATGAACACAACTCTTTGTTTCAATAGTAATTTCAAGTTAATTTATTTACTTCACAATAATGTAGGACTACATTATTTTTCATTTATGTCATTTCAAAATACATAAATAAACAAATTGAAGTAGTATTAGATTACTTCATTTATTTATGTCATTCTAATAATATATAAATATTTAATTTGAAGTAGTCTTATATATCATTTTGACATATGTTCTAAATACTTGTCTAATTTAGAAACTGCAAATATGTCCATGCAAGGTCTGAATTCACATAGAGATTTACTTTGTTGTTGCAATCTCGCCAAGTTCTCACATGACGTAAATTGCAACACCAAGTGTTTCTTGAATTAGATATGTACAAGTTATATTAGAATGTTAGTCTCTTACCTTGCAGTCAAGAGAATCTATTAAATCATATACCTATATGTTGTACCTTGCACACAATCCCACTTGTGCATGGAACAACATCATGTAGCAGATAAACAACACGACATATGTTTGTTTATGTGACCAATATGATTGTGTCATTGATATTAGTATACCTAGTAGATGTAGAACCACTTCATTGTCTAATAAGGAAACGTACATGACTATCCTTGAAAACATAAGTGTCTACAAGAGGAAAGTAATTATCTTAAGACATTCTAGAGATAATCTGGGTTACTACCAAGATGACAAAGCTTGTAACTCCTACTGAATTAGAGATCATTACATTAATTCCTTATTCAGTAATGAGAACAATATACTCCCACTGGATTTGACAACATTGTAAGTGTTGCATTAATCAGTGAAAGAAAATAGCGTTCTATTTACTTCCCTACACCTTTGAGAAAGTCCATACATAAAAATTACTTATGTACTTAAAAGAATGTATTCTACTATGTAGATGATGAATTTATCCATCATTGCTATTAACTTGAAAAATTGGGCATGCAATTTCTTTCTTAATAGTTCTACTATTCCAACAATTGTAAGTAGTACTTTTAAATGGTCAAAACAAAACAACTGGATAAAATATGCTAGTTTGTCTTTTACTAATTATACAGTAATTAGTCTAGCTTCTAATTTAATAACTCAGAAAATATGCAATTTTCTTAACTATTAAAATTTGCTTACGAGTTATGAATTTAGAATGTAGATAATTCTAATTGTCCTATCATACCTGTCTTCATTCATGAAAAGGAATAGGATTGAATCTCACTCTTTTCTTATGAAAAGAGGACTAGGTTTATTCTTTTAGTAAGGTTGACTCTACCAAAAACCCTTGCAGGTGTAGATCAATTTACCAATACAGGAATAACCTTCGTTTACGGTTTAATGTTGCATTAATACATTTAAAGAATTAGCAAAATTCAATTTTAGTATTTTTGATAATTAAACTTTTCAAGAAAATAAAATACCCAAGGTAATATTCATATAACCATAGAATTTTCTCGAAAACTAGGATCCAAATTATCATAGGTTCATTACATCAGTTGATCTGCTAGTAACGAAAGCATATAATAAGGTAATCTGCCGAACAATGATTGGCAAACAATTTCCAATTCCTAGATCATTATGGGATTTATATTTTCCAACGCTATTGCAAATATAAACATGTTTCATCTCATCTTATGCCTTGAGTCCAGGTCTCACTTCCTACTCAACTTAAGTGTCTAACTTAAAGAACTGCAAATATGTCCATGTAAGGTCTGACTTTACATAGAGATTTACCTGTCCATCACAATCTCGCCAAGTACTGTCATGACGTAAATTGCAACTTCAAGTGTTCCTTTTAATTAGATGGCATATTAACTTAATTTAAAAGGGTACTAGTTTTGATTTTATGAGATCAAATCAAATATGTACAAAGATGTCATGCATTCATCTTGTAGCATAAATTTTATAAAAACTTTTTATTACCAATTCATAAAGATCAAATTATCAAAGTTTTGATTGAGGTATTGGGTTCACAAATCAAGGAATTTAGCGATAATTATCGTCTATTATACCGTACTTTTGCATAAGTGTAAACACTTAGTGTTTCGGGTAATTACCACCGAAGTGGCGCATGGAATTAAAACTAATTCGCCCTTAAGCTGAGTTTGTACATTTATGGCTTACTAAGTAGCTCCAATCGAACTCACAGGGGGTAGAGGACCAGGTAAGCGCAAAAGCATAACCTTAGACATCCTTTCAGTGTGACTGTGCGCACTTCTTTATTAACCCCTTTATAGTTTGTTTTAGTGGGTGAGCCGTTCAGACTATTTGTACCAAAATCACCAATCAATTAAATTATTAAAAACTTAACTCTTTCAAAACAAATCAAATTTCTCCATTGTTTAGTCCGTATTATTTTTCTATTCAAAATTACACTTTGCTTAAAACTGTCATACATAATAAACAAACAAGTAACCAAATAAAAAATAAACAACTAAAAAAAATGCGCACATAACTAACAATTAATATGTGTAAACAAGTAGCCACATGCAACTTATTCGATAAAACCTATTAATAATTAATGTCTAGGTTAAATTAATGTATATATTAATTAGGGTTTCACTCTCTCAATTGAAAGTAAGCCACATACATCGACGAATCGATTGCGTAAACCCATAATTAATGATATACCAAATTGCACATAATTGATTCATTAATGTATATAATTGGAGTCTTCCCCAATTCAAGATTTATCATAAATAAACATGTGATAAAGATATCTTAACAATTAAACAATATTCAAGCAATTATCCATGACAAACATGCATGTATTATCATGGTTATAACGTAACAATTATATAAATAGTCACAAGATCGCATATAATAATTCCATGTCACATAAAAATTATTCACGAATTAATTCACGTAACATATATACAATTCTAGGTTTAGATATCGATTAACAAAACAATTTTATAAACCTTAAAAAAATTTATATAAATCGACCAAAAAAAAAATTTAGGTCGACATAAAAAAAATTTGAAAACCAATTAGGGCAAAAACCCTAACCATAAAATTAGGGTTTACATAATAATAATCAAACCCTAGAATTAATCATATCAAACACAATACAATATCCGTTTTTTTTTCGTGTTTAGTAATTAATTACTCATTAAACCAAGCTCGTGATGCCACTATTGGAATTATATAACATGACTAATCATAAATATAAACAATAAACATCAAGTACACATGCGGAAGCGTATGGGAAAGATTAACGAATAATTAATTAACATAAACAAGAATATGCGTACCTTTCTTGATTCTAGCCGAACAAGAATCAAATCCACAAACTAGCAATTAGGATGAACCCTAATTAGGGTTTATAAGGATTATGTGAATTACCCCTTACCGTTTTGTAATTCAATCCAAGATACAATCAATAGTGTGATTGTACCACGTTCTTGTACACACGTACTATTAACGAATTAAAGTAATGCTAGTTTAATTAACACACAACATTTGTTAAGGAAAAACAAAAGTAATCGATCCCTAGGTGTAGAGATCCGATCGTATGGACTAAAAAACATACAAACAAGTTTAGGTTTTTAGGTTTAGGTGTACAAGAGTAAATAACAATGACCCTAAGCCTTTTATTTATAGTTGTAGAAACTTAGAGTCCAAGCTAGGGTTGGATTGGGTTATGGTAACCCCCCTACACGATCGGTTATCGAATCCCCATGGGATTCTAGAACCTACTTGACATCTAATTTCACATCTAGTCCTTTCCTTTAACATTTAACGACCGTTAGTCAATTACGTTTAATTACTTAACGTTCGTTATACGTTTCGTGTAAATAATAACGAAATATAACATTTTATATTTAATTATTATAGCTTTAATTGTCATACGTAAAGTGTGCAATCCCGTGGTCTCGAGTTCGATCCTAACACACTTGTATTAATTTATTGTCCATTAAACCAACAATCTCATGCTTGTGGGTTGTATAATTGCAGGTGGTATTTAAGGATGATGCGGGAAGTGTCCTAACATTTTTTACACTTAATACAACGCCTTTATATGTGACACCTATGTCATTGGTCCTATTATGCTAAAGGTCCTATAAAGTAACCTGATAGGACACAACTCGGCGTCCTATAAGACCTGATTTCTTGTAACTAAACCATCAACGACAGAATGTTGCAAGGGCTAATTCACATCCATTACAAACTTCAAAATCAAACAATTGACGAACTGATATATCTAATATGCTCAACATGAAACATAAACTATAAAGATGGAAATAAGTTTGGTTTTGTCCCACATTGGTAAATGAGTGAAAATTTTCTAAGCATTTGAGTTGTATGTCTTAAAGTTAAATACTTCTTTCAAAAAAGAAAATCTCACTCATAACCTTTAGGCCTTGGTTGTAGTGTTTGAGTTTGGAAAAAATTGTATAAACTTGAAGTTTTTGTAACAGAGGCTTTCAAATTTTACTCTTCTTTTGTAAAGATTATGAATAGTAATGGCTTTCAAAATTTTACTCTTCTTTTATAAAGATTAAGAATAATAATCCACAATGACTAAAACAATAAAACTAGCATCCTCACTCCTAAATGAAGAGTTTTTAGTCATATGTTTAGATGAAAATTATGATAAATTATTCAACATTATATAATCAGTGGCTAACCAAACGTTTAACATGCATATCCCCAATTCAGCATTCAATAGGAAGATTTGTATATTTTTTTGTTGAATCTTCTTATGAGATGCTCACTAGTTATGAGAAAAAGGGTCAGTTTATTCAATAGTTTTAGATAAAGCTATGACCTTTAGCAAATTTGAGTACATAAATAAGCTCAACAATTAAGCTCAAATCGAGTTTGCTAAAATGAAGTATAAATTTAACAGATAACTTTGAGCTATTCCAGCTGTACAAACAATCTTGACAAAGAGCTCACATTCGAACCTTTAAATACCAAAAGATAAATCATCTTCATTGCAAACTCTTAGACTAACTTACGTTAACAGAAATTGTGGTCTAAAGAAACATAACATCGACTCGCTTAACTATGGTACACTAAACACCGTTGCAAACTCTCCTATGTCGAGTCATCTATAAGTCCTCAGTATAACATTATCAAGGGACTAGCCAAGGGTCATTGATGCAAAGGGAACCAAGTGCTCGCGGGTTGTTCCTTATCGATATCATAATGGTGTTTTCGTCAACCTGAATTGAGTAAATATATCATGTCATCTGCCTGCCTTGCGTCTCTCCCACTCCAGTCACATATACTACAAATTTGTCAATTCTACGTTTTGACTTCGAGATAACAAGGAAAAGCTGCTTTTTATTAGTTTTGAAATTTATTTCATCTTCGTGGCTAGAGCACTGCACCAATAACTCTCCCAGGAAAAGACCTTGGAGGACAAAGGGCAATTCAGCCATATTTTGCGAAACATATCCCAAACCCCTCCACTAGATATCTTTTGCATGTATCGGTACTAACAATTACGAGCAATGATGTGCGTATTAGTGTATTACTAACATATACCAAACCCATGCACTTTATTGATTACTTGTATTGTATATCATCACACAACAGGTCACTAATATTACTGATCCTAACCTTAATGTGTTATGTACGGACTGCTAAGAGGTTTGTGAAAGAAATTCGAAAGCGGTTAAAGGCACGGGTTGAGACCCATTGGGGAGTTGAACTTTTTTATTTATCCCACATAGGTAAATGAGAGAAACTCTTCTAACTTTATATACAATATTGACATTTAAATCACTCATTTTTCAAACAACATGAAAAACTCCGTTGAAATACTATTTTTAAAAATTTAAATATCTCATAAATCATTGATCGTTAAGTAAAATCAGTTCACCGTCATTTCGAGCAAAAAATCATCTTTCATAAAAAGGACACTTCTATTTACTTTTGATGATGTTTTTATCGGTGTTGAAATTTACGTCCTAAAACATCAAATCGCATGAGAGTTGCAATATGGAAATCCACATGTGATTTTTGTGATCACATGTGATTTGTGATTTAATTTGTAATTTGAAATTTAAAATTCGCATCACAAATCATGTGTGATTTCGTATTGTCTAATATTTAATACTCGTAAAAACCAATTTTTTTTTTTTTTTTTTTTTTTTTATCGAAAGTATGACAAGTGAAATCACATACACTATCCAAGGGGCAAATTAGGTATGACAAATGGCATGAAATAATGGTGTTTATTGTGAGAAAATGGATAGATATTTAGAGAGTCTATGGTCAGTTGTGTACAGGTTATTGTTTAGTCTAAAGTGTTTATCGGTCGTAATGCATTTATTGGCCGGCTTCAGTTGTGGCTGGTTGTGTACAGGGTCATGACATTTATTTTATTGATCAGCCTAAACATATGGATTTACTCATAACTAGATCGAATAGAAAACTAATCCATTAGTATCTTATACAACATATTTTTAGGTATATGGTATTAGTAATAGTTTATGCATTCAGTTGGCTTTTGTTTATGCTAATCGCTCAAAATGAATGTAGCTTTTTGATAGTTAAACACGGTAGAGTGCGTACACACTTAGGGTGTGTTTGTTAAAAGTGTAAGAATGGTAATGATAATGATTGAATGATGATTTGATTGATTCATTCCATGATAATGTGATACAATATATATGATTACAAAGATCATTTTAGAAACGGGCTTGAACCCACGGGCTAACACACCCCCGCAGTCCGATCGGTGAAATCGCGAAAGCTCGGACTGGAGTAGTGAACTAGACTTGAAAAAAAAAAACAAAACTTTAAAATAATAATGTGTGAATTTGTGACCTTAGCACAAATCACCAATACACATGCTCGTGACCTAAAGCACGAACAACACAATAATAATGTATGGATATGTGACCTTTGCACAAATCAGCAACATAACAAAGATGAGAAAACGAAAGTTGATTCTAAAACTTCAACCCTTAAAGAACCTTCCTAACAAACGGGCCGTGTTTTTCTTTAGAAAAACATAAACATCCACCATTTTTTTTTTCTTCTTATTTTAAAGTCGAACAATGCTGAATTGAACCACTAACAAGTAATGGCAGCGAAACAAATATAATATACTTGTAAATGAATTTTTCAGTACCAATCAAATCCTCTTCATGCATATTCTTTAATTAGGTGACCAATTAAAGAAAACATACTAATGATGACAAGAGACAAGATGAAGCAAACATACTAATGATATGGTTTATATGCTCAGTCAAAGCAAACGGTTTTTGACAGAGGTTAAGGTTTAAAGGAAGTCTTCCGAATCTCTGGCGTGTAGCCAGCGGCCGGAGGCAGCAACTGAAGACTTTAAGGTTTTGTGGATCTTAATGGTCTGATACCATGTAAGAATGATAATGATAACGATTGAATGATGATTTGGTTGATTCATTCCATGATAATGTGATACAATATATTGATTACAAAGATCATTTTAGAAACGGGGTTAGCCCACGGTCTAACAAAATGTAGCTGTGAGCAGTAGCCACAGCTCACCGCTTCTTAAAGAAGCATTGAAAATATGAGCTTTCCTAAAAAATAGTAATGCTCACCGCTCTTTTGCCAAACGAAGACTAAAAATCAAAAAGCTCATTGCTCACCTCTCATTGCTCCAAAATGCTCCAAAAAGCTCTGCGCCAAGCATACCCTAGTTTTGTATCATTAGCTTTGTAAATTCTTGTTTTTAGCCTTGCAGAATGTTTGTGAATTAGAATTTGTCCAATCATTTCATATGAGGTATGAAATGTGGTTATAGCAAACCATTATTATCATTTAGTTTCTATATTAAGGAACGGAGGTAGGACCAAATATTACCGAGTGCATAAATTTTTTTGAACTGTAATATTAGAAACACATTTCGAAGGACCGGATGCATTTAAGAAAAACCAGTGTTTTTTCAAAAATTAACACTATATCAAAAAAATCCATAAGGTTCTCGGACACCCTCGGAACCCCCTTAACTCAGTCCCTGCCTACATGATCGAACAAAACTATAAAATCAAGATGAGATAATGAGAAACGCTATAATATAATGTGACAATGACAAAGTTAACATCTAAATATAATCATCATCTATCTAAAATATACTTACCGTATCTAAATTGTTTATTTATCTCAAAACTTATATCATAGGTAATTATACTATTCATATGTATGTTATATACGTAAAGCTCGTTTAGGCTCGCGAGATTAATTGAACTCGATACTTGAAGCTTGAGTTCGTTTATTAACCGATATTCATGTTAAGCTCTGGAGCTTTTTTTGAACATTTACTGATATGATCCTGAGTAACTCACGAAACATAAATCAAGAAGCATTTTTGCTGATGTTTTAAAAGTAGGAAGATTAATAAGATAAGAAAGAAAATTGAAGATGAAAAGGCTTGAATGAGCAATTTGATGCTATCCCACATCGATGGTTTGAGCAAAGACGAATGGATAGTGGAGTAATATAAATTTGATATTAAGTAAGTTTACCTTTGACTAACTTACAATACAAATTTGATACAGTATTAAGTAAGTTGACCTTTGACTAACTTACATTATAAAAAGAAGAGTAAATTACACCGTTCGTCCTTGTGGTTTGCGTTGACCGCAGGGTTTAGTCCTTTGACCAAAAAAATTGCACCGTACGTCCTTAAGTGTGAAACGTCATGCGTCGTTCGTCCCTCCATCCAACTGGGCCCACTAACGGTCGTTAAATGGCCACACGTGATTCCCACATGAGGGTATTTTGGTAATTTTACCCTTAGACATCATCTTCTTCTCTTTACCTTATCTTCTTTATCATTATCTCAAAACACTTTCTCACCCACCTTCATCTTCTTCAATATCTCCATCTTAAAAAAGACATCATCTAAAACACTTTCCCCTCATTTTTTATTCCATCTTCTTCCTTCATACACCATTATTTCCAACCACCATCACTCATCACCATTTCTTTTCTTTTCTTTTCACAGCTTTTTTAAGCACACAAATAAAAATTATACTTCAATATACAAAATCAAAATATACTTCAATATACAAAATCAAGATCCGCACAACCTACCAATCCCTTGCCGCACTCCACCACCTGTATCCACTGCCACCATCAACCGCCTATATTCACTGCTACACCATCTACATCCACCGCCACCACCAACCAGATCCACAACCTCGTCCACCGCCCATATCCGCTGCTACACCATTTTCTTGTTGCGTGTATACATTATAAAACCATTTATCATAACATCATGTTACATCTATTATTTCGATGGTGTTTGGATTGCTCAGTTACATCATTTGCGGTTTTTTTTTTTTTTTTTAAAGATAATTTCAAAGTTTAATTGTGGGATTTAGATACGGATTTGATAATGATTTGGATATGGATTTTTATTGTGATTAGTGTTTTGGATATGGGGATGGGGGTGTTGGTGTTCGTGGCTTTTGATTTGGCCGGAATATTGGTATTTGGTCGGGTGAGTTTGAATCTGAGTTTGGAGCTGCTGTTGTGCAGTTTGGAGCTGCTATTGTGCGTGTGTGTGGGTTTGATGTGTGTTTTGAATTATTTGGACCAACGCCTCCACAACAACTCGGTTTTGTTCATAATTAGATGTTTGATGTCTATTATTGTTTCCAGATTTTTTGTTTATGTGTATAATTTATGATGATAAATATTTAAATATCTTTGGGTAGATACTTTTAGGAATGGATATCTGGAAATTGGTTGGAGTGATTGGGTGGTGGTGGATGAAGATGGGAAAAAAATAGAGGAGTTTGATTAATGGTGGTTGGGCAAATATGAATACTTTAATATTAAATGATGATTATTAGCAGTAGTGGGTCATAAGGGTAGAATGACCACTTAACCCTCACTTGCAGACTCAAAAAGACATAAATACCCTCATGTAGAGTGACTTAACGACCGTTAGTGGGCCCAGTTGGAAGGAGGGACGAACGACGCATGACGTTTTACAATTAAGGACGTACGGTGCAATTTTTTTGGTCAAAGGACTAAACCCTGCGGTCAACGCAAACCACAAGGACGAACGGTGTAATTTACTCTAAAAAGAATATTGCTAAAGGTTTCTACAATATTCTTCTGCTAATCTTTTTAAACACAAAATAATATTATAAATTTTTTTTCACTCATTTTTTCTCTGCATTCAAATTGTTAGTTCTGACATTTGTCAAAATATAAGTAGGAGAATAAGTAAGAACAATTTGTAGGAGGAACTATCATTTTTCTTACAAAAAACATATAGAGATACATAATAACCGACTCACTCAACTATCACTATATGGGATAC
Organism: Chrysanthemum makinoi; assembly: GCA_910596185.1. Lineage (NCBI taxonomy): Eukaryota > Viridiplantae > Streptophyta > Magnoliopsida > Asterales > Asteraceae > Chrysanthemum > Chrysanthemum makinoi. The sequence goes on along the minus strand of OU343221.1, from coordinate 3,929,746 downwards.
ACTATTGGAACCCTCCCTATGGAGTCACATCCATAGGGAATATTCCTTTGTCCCCCCATTTTTTCAGTACAACGCAGTTTTTTGTCAGTTTCTGTTTCGTATTTCTGACAGTTTTAAGCGTTTGGCTTATTAAACTTTATATTTACAGTTCCGCATTTTCAGGTTTATAGCTTTTTGATATAAACAAAATTATAAAAATAAAAAAAATATAAAAAAAATATAAAAAAAAATAAAAAATAAAATAAAAAAACTAGGGGAGTCTATCTAAAAAACTAGGTACCGTCCTAATAACTCAGCCCCGCTATATATATTAAAGATCGAGAATGTGTTGTTTACACAAACAGTGTAACACAATTTCGTGTCTATCTGTCATTGGTTATTGAACACGTGTGGTTGCGCAATAAATGCAACATTAAATGCTCCTTAGCATATATCTAAAGCCCAAGAATTTTTTATTCCATGAACAGTTCATGAATAGTGGTTATAACAGTACCCAAAAAAAAATCCAAATCCATCCGAACCAAAACCAAACTCAATCCCAAATCCTTATGCGAAATCCAAATCGGACCAAAACAAATTCAACCAGAACACACGCTAAATCAAACACACTATAATCCTAACCCTAAACCCTTGCCTCGCCATGACTCGCCGTGAAGGGTTTTACCAAAGAAAAAAAGCGAAGGGGAGGGGCTGTGGTGGCGGCGATGGTGAGGCGGTGGTGGTGGTGGCGCGTGGGGGTGTTTGGTGGCGACTCACGAGCCGAGAAGCTCCAGAAATGAAGAAGGTGAGCCGATCTATTGATTCGGCTAATAAAAAGTATTGCCGGAAAATATTCTGGCGACAGTGGTGGCCGGAAGTGACGGTGGTTGGCCGGAGGTGGGAGTGGCCGGCGATGAGGGGTGAGAGAGGATAGATTGAGTGTGTTATATGTGTGTGTTTAAGAGAGAGAGTGACAAAGAAATAAATGAAATAAAAACTTTGTTTTATAAAAGTTAAGGGACCAAACATGTGTAAATAAAACTCAAAGGTTAGTAGTGAAAGTAGGGACAGAGGGACCAAACTTGCCAAGATGGCTAAACTTTTCATAAAAACACTATAGGACCCATTAGACGTACCAAACGGGCTCGAAAAATAACGAAACTTGCACCATTGTTCACGAAATAATTTTTCTGATAAAAACAAGTATAAATACACATAACTTTCTTGAAATCAATTTTCTTGGCAATTACGGTTCCTTTTGTGCTTTCTAGGTTGTGCCGATTCAATCAAGGGACAGGGCAACGACGTTTACTATAACAACATTGTAGCTGCTATAGCGCTTGCTACAGCTGTCTAAACAGTGGACCAAAAAAAAACCTGAGGTTATGAATGCGTTGCAAAGTTAGTCCTTAACGGCCGTTATTTAACATTCGTTAGGACTAACTTTGCCACACTTTCAGAATTTTGCGGATCTTTTTGTAAAAAAACATATTAATTCCATAAATAATTTTAGAAAATAGTCGTTGGCTTTATTGGTCTTTTTCAAATTTAATCCTTAATGGAAAACTCTCGAAAAAAAAATAGCACAACATTCTTGCAGCAACGCGAGGGTTAATTAGTATGTATAGTCATTTAACAAAAATAGTCCTTAAGGTTTAATTATCTTTTCAAAGAACACATCCCGCCGCAACGCGCGGGTTACAACACTCGTTGTACTCTAAACATCCTTGCAAACCCTCATGGCTCATGCTCCAAGTCATCTACAAGCCCTTAGTATGCTGTTAATATGGGGTTACGTGATGATATACGCAAAAGAGAACCACAATTCGATGGTAATTATAATATATATATTATAAAGATGGAAATTGCTTTCTACAATTAACTAATTCTTAACCCCTCCGTTAGGTGTTAATCTCCCATACTATTGGTGCATTTCATGTTTTTGTGTTGTTAACAGGGCCAACAGTTAACAAGGTTCAACTTTGGCATAATTTGATTGGTCCATAGTAGTTTGCATTTTGACTGTACACGCAAATTGTAGGCTAATTACAATACAACCTCACATGTGATTGTTGACCACATGGAGACCTACTGTTTGTACTACTCAACATCCATTGTTGTACTATGCAACATCAATCGTCCAAGTGTATGCAAAAACTGTACTATTGCATTTGAAATTTGTATTAGAACTTTCTTGATAAAACTTGATTTCTCATTCTACCTTCATGAGTCAACAACACAGAGATAAAGCAACCAAAACCCATTAAGAGAAAACAAAAAGAAAAGATCACAGATTAAATATATATATATATATACACTACAAGTGAGATTCAGATGATGCATAAGAAGCTTCTTGAAAAAAAGGTAAACAAATTCACCAATAAAACCAATCACCCGACTATACGCAAACCACTCCTCCCAAAACCTCAAATAATCGAAATAGATCTCAACGACCAATCAGACGAGGTCTTGGGCATCCGTAAACTCGAAGACGCAATCCACAGCATCATCGTCAAACAATATGCTCTTGATTGGCTTCCTTTTTCACCTGGGTCGTCTTGCTGGGTCCCACCATGTCATCACCATCATATTCATCAGGCCAATAATGGGTTGTTTGGGTTGTTGAGTAAGTATGGTAAACCTTTAATGGTGTCAAGTGATGATGATGATGGTGAGGTTTTGGGTGGTGGGAAGGCTGGTAAGGTTAAGGGGTCTTGGCCTTCTGTATCATTTTTCGTTGAAGGTATTATATAATCTTTATAGATTGTTGGTTTACTTGATTTGAATGATTCGGGTTATGCGATGTGTTTACAATGTTGGTTTCCATGTTTTTTTAGGTAAAGTTTGGGTTTTTTTGTGTTTGATTAACTGTTTAAGGTATAAAGATTGTTGATTTGAATGATTTGTTATATGAGTTTGGGTTGTGGGATGTGTTTTCGATGCTGTTTTTGTGTTTTTCAGGTAAAGTTTGGTTTTTTATGTCTTTGGTTTAAGTGATGGCGAGATTATGAAGCTAATATGATTGAATTTAGTTAATTAGGAAGAAAAAAGGTTTAACTAGCTCTATCTCTATTTTATTTGAGCTGTTTTATGTTGTTACATACTGAATTTAATTAACTTATAGGTGTAATTATTGTGTTTGGATCGAATTTTATTTCGATTAGAAGTCGTATTTATACTGTTTAGCATATGAATTGGATGTTACATTTTTAAAGCTTCATACTATGATACAAGTATTGGTAGGCCTGGATCATCATGTTGAATATTCCAACTTTGGAAAAGATTTGGACCACAAATTAAATCGTCAATATCAACCCTGTTGTTAATAAGGTATCATTGTCGCTTCGACTACATTCTCAGTTGATTCATTATATATGTAGCAACAAATTCATCTGACCGCAACGTAAATATTCAGTAAGGTTACAAATTGTGTTATAGATGAAATTTCAATTTGCTACAGTTTAATTTTTACTTATTGATGAATTATGCATTGAGATTGTTGCGATTTGTTTTTAGTATATATATCGGTAGACAGCGGAATGTAGTTTAGATTACTTGAATTAGTATACAGGATTAGTTTTTTATTGTTTAATTACCTATTATGAGTAATCGTTTTTACGATTATACTATTTTTTAATTAGTACGCAGAATGCTAAAAGATAAATTGAATTAGTGTATATATCAGTAGACAACGGAATGTAGTTTAGATACCTTGAATCACTGTATAGGATTAGGTTTTTTTTTATGCTAAAAGAGGTTACCTACTGTACAGATGTAAACGTAATTGGGTTTGCATAGTATGTGTTACAACGACGTGGGTTCGTGTATTAGTTAGCTATTGCAAGTGATAGTAATAAATGACGTTAACTTTGATATTAGGTCTCGCTCTACATCAAATAAATTTTTGATTTTTAGTATTTGGTATCTTCAATTTAAACATGTAATGAATTTAAACACATATGGTTTAATAGGAGTGATTATATTTAGTGAATATACGATGTCTTTATTTTGGGCCATAAAAAAAGTGTGAAAAAACAACCTTGCCATCTTACTATTAACTACTTCATATATTGTTAGCTCAGATTATAGGTATGATATAAGACACTTTCACCGTAAGTACAGTAAGTAGACATTTTAACAATTAGGTGACCAACTTATTCGCTTGCCCAGAAACCGGTTGCTTATCATGATAATGCGGGTGTTAGAAACTTTCTTTGGTACCATATATTATGCATGCTTAATATACATACCTTCACACTAACAACGTTTCATTGACGATTTGAACAGGACACGTTGAAACTACTTAAAGAAAGCATTTAAAGAAGCATATGATGATGGTATCCAAAGGAATTGCTTGGTATTTATGGATATAAGTAGAGGGCTTCTTACAGCAGACAAAAACAAAAGATTGGTAGGAAATTTATACAACTTATGTGTAGGTAGCTTTCATCTAATTTCTCAAAGTTTTAGACGGTTGACATTATACCACAAACACGTCATTGTATATGATATATCGGTCTTTGAATACATAAACATAAACACAAACACGGCCGCCCCGCAGCAACGCGCGGGCGAACCTGTTCGTTTCGTATAAACAAGAACGGCCGATAAGCTAACAAAGTTAGAAGTCTAGAAACTGGAACAATTGTGGATGACAAACTTATGCCACAAGATTAAGCTGGTTATGTATTGTTATCGAATGTATAAAAAATATCTCGTAATTGGAAAGAAAGATCAAATGATGAAACTGGTCACCACAATTCAATGGTAATTTCGTCTAAACCAAGTCATCTATAGTTACTTTTTTACCATCTATTATGAAATTAAAGGAGAGTTATTTTAGATACCAAATTTTTCTTACATACCAAGGGACTCATCTTCACCATCCATCTAAAAAAAATCAATAGCTGTGATTAAAAGCATTCTATTATTTCACTTATTTTTTATAATTTAAATATCTCTTAAACCGTTGATCGTTAAGCAAAAATAATTACACAATCGCGACGAGCATTTAATTATCTTTCTATAGACGGGCACTTTGAAATACTTTCGAAAAACAAAAAAAAAATCGTTATTTCGTATTTTTTTTTTCTTCGAAACTGGAATTTGCATGAAATATCATATATGATTTAACACTAATTTGAATATCACATGTGATATTAGTGTTAAATCACATATGATATGTAATCATGGGATACTAGTGTTAAATCATATATGATAAATCATATATGATAAATCACATATGATATACATATCATATATGATTTAACACTAATATCACATGTGGTATTCAAATTAGTGTTAAATTATACATGATTTTTTCATGCAAATTTCAGTAACGTAAAAAACAAAAACAAAAAACGTGAAAAACACGAAAAAAAAATTTTGTCGAAAGTATATCAAAGTGTCTATGTATAGAAAGATAATTAAATGCTCGTCGTAATGGTATATTTTTTTTCACTTGACGATTAACGGTTTGAAATATATTTATATTTAAAAAAAGGATGAAAGTTGGTTTTTTTAATTGTTGAGATTAATCTCATCCACTAGATCTAATAAAAATGGAGGGCGTAGATTGATCTCTTAGTATGTAAAGAAGTTTTTGTCCTCAAATGATCTTCATAAAATTAATATTAACTTTTTACCTTTGATATTTAAACAATAATAAAGGTAGGTAAACTTTGTTTTATTGTTTGTGTATCAGTGAACCTTACAATAGACTAACCAAGGGTCATTCATAGATGGGGAATGTTGCAACGGATACTTCACATACTTTACAAACTTCAAAGTTATATGTTTTGGTTTTATACCACATTGGTAAATGAGAGAAATTTTCTAAGGTTATAAACCATGGTGCATATGAATGGTATGTAAAGTTAATACTATCCTTTCAAATTTAAACTTAACTCGCAGCCCATAAATTTGTTGGGAGTTGTATTTGAGTTTGGAAAAATTATATTAGCTCTTAAGTTTTTGTAACAATGACTTCAAACTTTACTTTTTTTTTGTAGCTTTACCAATAGTAATCAAAAGTAACAAAAACCAGTTACTCATTCAATAGGAAGATCTATACAAGAAAAAATTATAAAAATGAAAACTAGTGATGAATCGATGTCTTACTCGTAAAATACTTGCAGGGTACTAAATTGCAAGAATCAATAATGATGTCCCTTTTATTTAGATCTTTATGATATCAAACCAAGTATATATGTAAGGACTCCCATCTCGATAAGTTTATATTTAAAGACTCCCATTGTGATTAACAGTTTCGTATAACAAAGGATATAAAATTTATCATCATTTTATTGTGAAGTCTTATATACCATTTTACATTAGAAAGAGTATGGAATATAATGTGAGAATGACAAAGTTAACATCTCAATTTCTAATTATCATCTATCTAAAAAGTACTTACTGTAATTAAATGCAACGATGTAAATACCGAGCTGAGACCGAGCTCAACTCATTTATATGATTGTACATTTGTACTATTCATAAATATGTTATTTTGCATCTAAGTTGCTTATTTATCTCAAAAGAAATATGAAATCTACTTTTACTATTCACCAATATGTTATACTCCCTCCGTCCCAAAATTTAAGTCCAATTTGACTTTTTGACTTAAACTTTGATCTTAAATATTTTCGTTTGTATTATATAACACTTGATGAAAATTATACCAAATGAAAATACATTTAAAACACAATTTATTTATATATTTTGCATCAAGTATTATATAATACAAACAAAAATATTTAAGGTCAAAATTTGAGTAAAAAAGTCAAAATAGACTTATAATTTGGGACGGAGGTAGTATATGTAAAGCTTGCTTAGGCTTTCGTGCTTAATCGAGCTCGATATCAGAAGGTTGGGCTCGACCTCGATTGTTTAACGAGCTTTATGTTAAGATCGAGCTCATTAAGACTCGACTCATTTTGACCTTTCAACGAGTTAATCTTGAGTAGCTCACGATCAATTACACTCGTTTACAACCCTAACTAAATATGGCCACAAATCAATATAAGTAAAAATGTAGATATAGAATCAATAAACATTTGGCTAATGTTTTAGAAATAATCAAGAAGATTAATAAAAGAAAAACTCAAAGAAGGGAAAATTTTAATAACGAGCAGAGTATTAAAAAACAACCGGGTGAACAAATACTAATATTAAAAAGTCCATAGTCTAAGTGGCCCGGCATGGGTCATGTTCTGTTCATAACATTTTTTCTAAAAGTCTAGTGTAATAAAGGTTAGTTTCTACAGCTAAGTGTAGTAGTATCATTTCCAAAGGTTTTACTTTTTTTTAGAAGTGACTAGTGGTTTTATCCCACATAGGACAATGAGAAAAAGTCTTCCAAGCTCATATACTACAATGCACATGTAATGTATGTCTTAAAGTTAATATTATGCTTTCACACTTGTTCGTTTGTGTCATGTAATGTTAATATGGCAGAAATTTACGAGTTTCGAAAAATTTTACGAGCTTTAATTTTTAAGTTTTCGTAAAAGTGAATTCACGCTTTACTTTTAATATATGAGTTTGGAAAATCGTATGAGCTTTTTAAGTTTTCGTAACAGAGACTTCAGGCTTTACTTTTCTTTTGTAAAGACTATCAGAATATAAACCCACAATGAGAGTCCTCACTTCTAATTGGAGAGTATTTAGCCATATGTTGTCGTAAATGAGGATTTGCAAAGATAATTTGACTAGAAACTTCGAACTTGACAGAATGTAATGTAATGTCTTAAAGTTAATACTATGCTTTCACACTTGTTCGTTTGTGTCATGTAATGTTAATATGACAGAAATATACGAGTTTGGAAAAATTTTACGAGCTTTAATTTTTAAGTTTTCGTAAAAGTGAATTCACGCTTTACTTTTAATATATGAGTTTGGAAAATCGTATGAGCTTTTTAAGTTTTCGTAAAAGAGACTTCACGCTTTACTTTTCTTTTGTAAAGACTATCAGAATATAAACCCACAATGAGAGTCCTCACTTCTAATTGGAGAGTATTTAGCCATATGTTGTCGTAAATGAGGATTTGCACAGATAATTTGACTAGAAACTTCGAACATCAACTGAAAGATTGACTGCAGATATGCCAAAGTAAGATGTTGCCCTTCAATATGTATATCATAGAATAAAATTTGTAGTTTACTCAACTTCTCAAATCTGTTTTAGGTGCAATTCCTTTATATCATATGTCCATTTTTAAAGTGCCTATGAAGGTGCTTCAAAATATGGAAGCCATTCGATCTCGTTTCTTTAATGGTGCAGAGTGAAATTCTAAAAAACAAAGCTGGGTTGGATGAAACAAGGTCTTGGCTTCTAAAGATTCAGGCGGTCTTGGGGTGTCTAGTCTTTTCGCGTTAAATAAAGCTTTAATGTTTAAGTGGGTGTGGAGCTTTATTTCTCAAAAGGCTTCTTTATGGGCGAGAGTTATTAAATCTTTGCATGGTGAAGACGACAAAATTGGTAAAAGCTAGCTTTCCGTCTTTATGGCTTAGTATTATTAAAGAAATTGAGGCTTTGAAGCTGCATGGTATTGATTTGTTCAGTTTTATTACTCCGAAGGTTGGCAACGGGGTAAATACTTCGTTTTGGGATGTAGCGTGCTGTGGGGAAGTGGCTTTTAAAAGGTTAGTTCCTCGGTTGTACGTGCTTGAAACGATGAAAAGTATAGAGGTTGCTTCAAAGCTGTCATATGGAGGTTTGGATCAGTCGTTTAGATGTAAGCCGAGAGGAGAAAGGAAAAGGTAGACGGGATTATTGTAACACCCCCAATTTCGTGATACGCAGCGGAATTCAAACTGGGTGTTACTTCATGGCACAACAGTCATAACAATAGAAAACGATCTCTAAAGGAGTCGTTTAAAAAGGATTTATCATTCGATTTATATAAATATCAGAGTTTACAAAAATGAGGTCCCAGTTGGTTCCATTGTTTACAAAATATAGTAAATAGGTTTTCGAATGATAAGAAAATTTATAGCCTTCTTCATATCATTGCTCTTCGTGCCGCTTCCGACATTATGGACCTGAAATACATGCTTAAACTGTCAACACAAAGGTTGAGTGAAATTCATAGAGTTTTGGAAATCAGTTGAACACATAATGTTTGTAGTGTGAGTTATAAATTCACACCAATGGTTTGAAAACCAAAAGAGATATTATTGCACTAAGCTCATGATACCGAAAACGTTAACAGCTGTCATAAAATAGTAACCGATGCCCTAATAGGTAATTTGCCAATAAACCTATAGATGTTCAAATAGAGTGCGTTTGTTTGCCTACCCGGTCAACACAAACGGGATTTGTCATTCCCGATAGATCTATCCACATTATTCGCGTTCACTCGCAAGTGATTAATGGTTCATGATAATAGGGACTTTGGCAATAGTAGTACTTAGTGCAACTAATATATTCAAGTATAATTTGAAAGCAATGTGTTCGATTTAAAATAAAGCATGTATCTCCCCCAAAGGTTTGTAAAACAATTAAGTAATAGAAAGTGGGGCTATGAACTCACCTCAGAGTAAATGATATCAAATGTATAATGAGCATGATGGATATGCCGTGAGAACTTCTACGAGCAACCTAAAATAGGATGTTGCGACTTAGGTTTGGAACAATGTTTAGGAAAACATAAACCATCCTATATACGTCTCTATGTTGATCATGATGTAGTACATGGTATTTGTGTATGTCATTTATAGAAATGGTCTAGTTGTGAAAACGTATTTAGTTTATAGATATCGTACTACTGTTCGGGCCATCATAATTCAGAGGTCATGCAGTAAACGTTCGAGGAGCTAGGACACTTTAAATCGTAAATCCAGCAACTCGTCGATACGTTTTACTCAAATGAAACCCCTCACATGAAGATCCCTACTATTGTAGCACTTAGTAGATATAATATATGTTTTGAGTGAAGATTGTTATATAAATAAGTTTATCATGTTCTTACAAGTTCTTGTCGTTTCATAAATATAATTACCATAGTTAACGGTCTTGGGCAAACAAGCCTTGAGGCTTTAGCCATGGCCTCGCCGTGACTTTGGTCTTGACTACCATGGTCTTGAGACTCAACCTTGACCTTAGCCGTAGCCGTGGTCTTGGCTTATGGCCATTAGGCCTCTTGGTTTGCTTTTAGTTGTGACAAAAGCATAGTTGCGAGGCTATATTTACGGCAGTTTCTGTTTTTGAAAGATTTTGGCCTATTTATGCGTTTTCAAGGCCCGAGCTTCATTAAAATTAAAGGAAAACGTCGTTCCGGACAACTTTCGTGTTTTAACTTTTTGATGATTCGGACCAGAAGTACCACTTTTAAAAAGACAGAACTGAAAACAACTTGTACATGGTAGTTTTGGCGTTTAGGTTTCGCTAACTTCTTTTACTTATAACTTTTGACTTGTTTGTCCGTTTCGGGTGATTCAAATTGCTATGTTTACCTTTTTATCTTGTCTACCATATTATGTAAGTTAGAAAGTCCTTATGTTACTGTTTTTAATGGTCTCACATGTGTAGAATATGACTAGTTTACTAGTTTGTTACCTTTATGACAATATGTGAATTAAAACAAGTGGTTGAGTATATGTACATCATGAATCAACATAGTAACTATATATATAGCATGAAATAGTTAAGATTATGAATAATAAAGATGAGATGATGGTGGTGATAAGTTGCTTACAACTTTTGGCTTTCAATAAGAAAGGAGTAACTTAGTAAGGATCGGACTTTGATTGATCGCTTAAGACTTTAGATTGAGCTAGCTTTCCACACCTTGGCACCCTTGCAAACTTGAAGAGTTGGTGATGAAGTACTAAGTGACTTGAGTGGATTTAGACTTAAGAAGATCACTTAAACTTGCTAGAGATTTGATGTAGAAGCTTGATCTTTGGAACTTCCTTTCATTAACTTGGAGTTTATGGATCAAATGATGGAAGATATGTATGATTTGTGATATGAACGACCCAAAACAGATTGTGAGGGTTCTTAGGATGCATATCACTTGCTATTTATAGGAGGGTAAGTTTGGTTAACAATATATTGGGTTAATTATTAACCATGGTTAGGTTAGGACACTTGTAAAGATCTAAATGAACCATGGTTAGGATGATGCCACCAAAATGATGACTCCCCCCCCCTAAGTCGGCCAAGACATGATAAGATGACTTAGGTGGTTCTTTTTTATCTTATCTTGAGTTTAGAGTAAGTTTTGGTTCCGTTAAATGTCAACCGTAAGTCGTTAAGGCATAAAACGTAAAACCGGGTATCGTAAAAATACGAAACTTGTAGGAATAATGAGACTCATCATTATACTCCATCTAAAAATATAAAATGGGTGATAAGTCTCATTGGGTGCAAAAACACTGCTTAAAGCTGGAAATACGGGTCAAAAACGCGTAATTCGCAGTTTATCGGAAAAGAACTAAATTTCAGGGAAACGACCGTGAATTTATTTAGAGTAGACTAAAATTAGTCTAAAAGTGATATGAGATGTCAAAGTTTGGTTTTCTTCATACACGGGATAACTTTACAGTTATTTGTGAAGTTTAAAAGTTACGCGATTTAAGCAAAAATGTAGAACGTACACGGTTAATTCCTTTATGGTCAAAGGAGGAGGGAAATATGTTTGACTTTTCCAAAAAATGTTAAAGTTTCAAAAACATATTAGAAACATAGTGCAGGAATCGTTAAGTCTGGATGTAAGTAGAATTGTTTAAAACGTAAGTTTAGTTTTGTTCTGCGCTGGGTTTATTTGGTAATATTAAAAATAATAAATCTTAAAAATTCTCAAATTAATCATGAGTGATCTAAAAATTTATCTGATGCGAGGAAAATTGTCAGAGTTGATTTTCGTTATGCGCGTGATGTTTAAACGGTGGATCGTCTAAAATGAAACTTTTAAAACGATGTTTACTTAATAACTTTTGCGAAAATGATCTAACGATGGTCGAACTCTTAGGTTATTACTAAAATAATTTATCTTACGAGAATGTGGATTAAAAATTTTACGAGATGAATAGTGAATATGAATAGTAAAAGTGAATAGTAAATTCTCGAAAATGAAAAGTAACCTAAACATGCGGGTGGTTACAGTCTCACCCCCTTAATGGGAATTCCGTCCCGGAATTCAGTGTGTGTTATCCGATATTGAAATGTCTAGGAAAATGAGGATGTATACGCCAAATTCTAATCTTTGTGTTCTCAAGTTTCTAGTCATAGAATGTATTATGTATCATGTGGCTTAAGTTGATAATCTAAAGGGTTTTGTTAAAATCTTATTGAGTTCTATACACCTCAAGTTTGGCTTTTCTCGATTCTCAAAATGAATCATATCTTATTGTATCGAGGCTATCAATAAAACCTTAATTTCTAACACGGAGTTTTTGGTGATAGTGTACGGCATGGAGCCTAATTTATATTTGTATGGTTTCCTTAGTTGTTTCGTGGGCGATCTCTGAATACCTTAGTCTAGCAAATGGTTAACTAACACTTTCGTCTATATAGTGTCTCAAATGGAATAGTTTTGTTGTTGTTAGGTTAACTGTTGTTAATCAAAGGTGTAAGATATTGTTGATATGAAATAGTTTATAATGATGTTGTAGGAAAGTATTGCTAGAGGCAAGTGGTTATCCAAACCATTTCCAAATTTGATCATATCTTAGGTGGTTTCGGGGTGAAGGCTATATCGTATAGTGTTTATGTCTACTAGTGTTTGAAAGAAACGTGGTACTGTGAAGTTTTACAAATTGAATTTCAATGGGGTTCAGATAATAATGTGATATGTTGACGATTAGAAGAGTGTAGCGTATGTTTACCATTTTTCTTAGGTAGAGATGTCAAGTTTGTTTTAAAATCAAAAGTGAATGACGGAATGATATCCTTGAAATCTTATCAGGCTAGTACTTCTAAGGAATGACGAGAAGATTTGACGACTATCCCAAGATAGTAGTTCGGATTATCTCATAAATGAAAACTTTCAAGAATAAATTTTGGTAGTATAAATAAGATGTTAAGATTTTGCTAAGTGGTAAGACACTATCGTGTCTCTATTTTTAATGAATTATGGTGGTTTATCGAGTTTAAGTAGGAAGTTAACCTGAATATAACCCATGTATAACTATTCTCAGTGTTTGAAAAATTTAAGTCGAACATAGTTAATCAGACTATGATCCATTATCCCAAGGTTAAATATAGGTTATTAGGCTATATTTAGCCGAGGTTCGATAAATTTTTCAAATACCTAAATTAGGTATACTTGTGATATGTTCATAGCTTTTGAGAAATTGTCCACTAAGCAAAGGCGATATCAAACCATCCAGTTGCAAGTCCTGGCCATAAAAGACTTGTAACCTATGTTTTCACATTTCTTTGCATAGAAGATAGTATGGGTAGATACGTGTGGAAAAGAAAGGAAATCTTAAGTAATTCTAAGATTCACGGACATTTAACAATGAAGGTTTCAAAAGAGAATTTTGATGAATGTTGAGAAAGTTGCTGAACTTCAGCTTTTGTAGATGATGAGTCACTTTGTCCTTTAGAAATCCCATTTCTTGTATTTTCATTAGGGAAATTGATAGACTGTGACGGGTTTCATGTAAAACAATATCATATAATGTTTATAAGATAATTTTTAGAGACTATTGTATAACTTACAATATCTGAAGAGTAGTTGAGACCATTGTGCAACTCACAATGTTTGAGAAATAGTTGAGACCATTGTGTAACCCGCAATGTCTTGAGAAATAAATGAGACCACTGTAGGATTTACAGTGTCTGAGAATGTAACTGTAGGATTACAGTGTCTGAGAATGTAATAGAGACTACTGTAGGATTACAGTGTCTGAGAATATAATAGAGACCACTGTAGGATTACAGTGTCTGAGAAAAATGAATGAGAACATTGTATCTCACAATGTCTGGGAAGGTGGAAAGACCATTGTAGTCAGTTACAATGTCTTGGATAAAGTTTCGTAATCCTAAAATGCACGAGTAGATACATGATTGGGAGATTGGAAAAATATGATTGTGCTGTAATGCCTTAGAATAGGCATACGGAGATATGTTGAGTACTTTGTTTATAATTGAAATTATGTCAAGTGTATATATCAATATACTAGTATGTTTGTATAGCTTAAAGAGCCTAAAAGTCACATAATCGTCAGGAGGATGGAAGGCACGGAGAACAGAAGGCTATAAAATATTTTTGTTTGTAAAAGTAGTTATAGTTTAAGTCTCAATTAGACCCGTTTCTCTATAACTGTGGCTCTGATACCAATCTGTAACACCCCTAATTTCGTGATACGCCGAATTCAAACTGGTGTTACTTCATGGCACAACAGTCATAACAATAGAAAACGATCTCTAAAGGAGTCGTTTTAAAAGGATTTATCATTCGATTTATATAAATATCAGAGTTTACAAAAATGAGGTCCCAGTAAGTTCCATTGTTTACAAAATATAATAAACAGGTTTTCGAATTATAATAAAATTTATAGCCTTCTTCAGTATCCTTGCTCTTCCGTGCCAGCTTCCGACATTATGGACCTGAAATACATGCTTAAAACTGTCAACACAAAGGTTGAGTGAAATTCATAGAGTTTTGGAAATCAGTTGAACACATAATGTTTGTAGTGTGAGTTATAAATTCACACCAATAGTTTGAAAACCAAAAGAGATATTATTGCACTAAGCTCATGATACCGAAAACGTTAACAGCTGTCATAAAATAGTAACCGATGCCCTAATAGGTAATTTGCCAATAAACCTATAGATGTTCAAATAGAGTGCGTTTGTTTGCCTACCCGGTCAACACAAACGGGACTTGTCATTCCCGATAGATCTATCCACATTATTCGCGTTCACTCGCAAGTGATTAATGGTTCATGATAATAGGGACTTTGGCAATAGTAGTACTTAGTGCAACTAATATATTCAAGTATAATTTGAAAGCAATGTATTCGATTTAAAATAAAGCATGTATCTCCCCCAAGGGTTTGTAAACAATTAAGTAATAGAAAGTGGGGATATGAACTCACCTCAGAGTAAATGATATCAAATGTATAATGAGCATGATGGATATGCCGTGAGAACTTCTACGAGCAACCTAAAATAGGATGTTGCGACTTAGGTTTGGAACAATGTTTAGGAAAACATAAACCATCCTATATACGTCTCTATGTTGATCATGATGTAGTACATGGTATTTGTGTATGTCATTTATAGAAATGGTCTAGTTGTGAAAACGTATTTAGTTTATAGATATCGTACTACCGTTTGGGCCATCATAATTTAGAGGTCATGCAGTAAACGTTCGAGGAGCTAGGACCCTTTAAATCGTAAATCCAGCAACTCGTCGATACGTTTTACTCAAATGAAACCCCTCACATGAAGCTCCCTACTATTGTAGCACTTAGTAGATATAATATATGTTTTGAGTGAAGATTGTTATATAAATAAGTTTATCATGTTCTTACAAGTTCTCGTCGTTTCATAAATATAATTACCTTAGTTAACGGTCTTGGGCAAACAAGCCTTGAGGCTTTAGCCATGGCCTCGCCGTGACTTTGGTCTTGACTACCATGGTCTTGAGACTCAACCTTGACCTTAGCCGTAGCCGTGGTCTTGGCTTATGGCCATTAGGCCTCTTGGTTTGCTTTTAGTTGTGACAAAAGTATAGTTGTGAGGCTATATTTACGGCAGTTTCTGTTTTTGAAAGATTTTGGCCAATTTATGCGTTTTCAAGGCCCGAGCTTTTTTGCTATTAAAGGAAAACGTCGTTCGGACAACTTTCGTGTTTTAACTTTTTGATGATTCGGACCAGAAGTACCACTTTTAAAAAGACAGAACTGAAAACAGCTTGTACATGGTAGTTTTGGCGTTTAGGTTTCGCTAACTTCTTTTACTTATAACATTTGACTTGTTTGTCCGGTTCGGGTGATTCAAATTGCTATGTTTACCTTTTTATCTTGTCTACCATATTATGTAAGTTAGAAAGTCCTTATGTTACTGTTTTTAATGGTCTCACATGTGTAGAATATGACTAGTTTACTAGTTTGTTACCTTTATGACAATATGTGAATTAAAACAAGTAGTTGAGTATATGTACATCATGAATCAACATAGTAACTATATATATAGCATGAAATAGTTAAGATTATGAATAATAAAGATGAGATGATGGTGGTGATAAGTTGCTTACAACTTTTGGCTTTCAATAAGAAAGGAGTAACTTAGTAAGGATCGGACTTTGATTGATCGCTTAAGACTTTGGATTGAGCTAGCTTTCCACACCTTGGCACCCTTGCAAACTTGAAGAGTTGGTGATGAAGTACTAAGTGACTTGAGTGGATTTAGACTCAAGAAGATCACTTAAACTTGCTAGAGATTTGATGTAGAAGCTTGATCTTTGGAACTTCCTTTCATAAACTTGGAGTTTATGGATCAAATGATGGAAGATATGTATGATTTGTGATATGAACGACCCAAAACAGATTTTGAGGGTTCTTAGGATGCATATCACTTGCTATTTATAGGAGGGTAAGTTTGGTTAACCATATATTGGGTTAATTATTAACCATGGTTAGGTTAGGACACTTGTAAAGATCTAAATGAACCATGGTTAGGATGATGCCACCAAAATGATGACTCCCCACCTAAGTCGGCCAAGACATGATAAGATGACTTAGGTGGTTATTTTTGATCTTATCTTGAGTTTAGAGTAAGTTTTGGTTCCGTTAAATGCCAACCGTAAGTCGTTAAGCCATAAAACGTACCACCGGGTATCGTAAAATCTGAAACTTGTAGGAATAATGAGACTCATCATTATACTCCATCTAAAAATATAAAATGGGTGATAAGTCTCATTGGGTGCAAAAACACCGCTTAAAGTGAAAATACGGGTCAAAAACGCGTAATTCGCAGTTTATCGGAAAAGAACGAAATTTCAGGGAAACGACCTTTAATTTATTTAGAGTAGACTAAAATTAGTCTAAAAGTGATATGAGATGTCAAACTTTGGTTTTCGTCATACGCGGGATAACTTTACAGTTATTTGTGAAGTTTAAAAGTTACGCGATTTAAGCAAAAATGTAGAACGTACAAGGTTAATTCCTTTATGGTCAAAGGAGGAGGGAAATATGTTTGAATTTTCCAAAAAATGTAAAAGTTTCAAAAACATATTAGAAACACAGTGCAGGAATCGTTAAGACTGGATGTAAGTAGAATTGCTTAAAACGTAAGTTTAGTTTTGTTCTGCGCTGGGTTTATTTGGTAATATTAAAAATAATAAATCTTAAAAATTCTCAAATTAATCATGAGTGATCTAAAAATTTATCCGATGCGAGGAAAATTGTCAGAGTTGATTTTCGTTATGCGCGTGATGTTTAAACGGTGGACCGTCTAAAACGAAACTTTTAAAACGATGTTTACTTAATAACTTTTGCGAAAATGATCTAACGATGGTCGAACTCTTAGGTTATTACTAAAATAATTTATCTTACGAGAATGTGGATTAAAAATTTTTCGAGATGAATAGTGAATATAAATAGTAAAAGTGAATAGTAAATTCTCGAAAATGAAAAGTAACCTAAACATGCGGGTGGTTACAATTATTCTCAACAATTCACAAGATAGTTGGAACTGGTCTTTAGTTGGTTCGGGTTAATTCTCCGTGTCATCAGTTAGGAAACTTATTGATGATGCCCTTCTTTCGATGACTAATACGAAGACTAGATGGATAAATGTGGTTCTCATTAAGATCAATGTTCACGCTTGGAAGGTTAAGCACAATTGTTTACCCACTAGATTTAATTTATATCCTAGGGGTATGGAAATTGATTCCATTTTTTGTTCTATGTGTGATTGTTCGGCTGAGTCGTCTAGGAACATTTTCTTCTCATGCAAGTTCGTTAGTGGTGTTATGCGTAAGATTACGCGTTGGTGGGATATGGATTATCGGGAGATCAGCTCGTTTTAAGACTGGTGCATATGGATGTCGACCCTTTGACTTCCTTCGAAGCTTAAACAAATTTTTGAAGGTATTTGTTATATTGTGTGGTGGTTTGTTTGGAATTGGCGCAACACAAGGATTTTTGGTCAAGAAGATCATGCTAAGGCGAATTTTTTGGATGAAGTGACTTCGCTTTCTTTTTTATGGATTCGTTCTAGATGTAAGGCTAGTTTTAGTTTCATTGATTGGCTAAAAAACCCTAATCTTATTTCGTTGTAAGTTCTAGCATCTTGCTAGTTTTCTTAATAAAATCCGCCATTCAAAAAGAAAAAAGAAATACAAAACGAGTTACTCTTTAATGTTTAAAGATTGCCATTTCGACTAAAGATATCATATAACTAAAGAAATATCATTTAATTTTGAAGTCTTTATACCAATTCATATTACGAAAGAACCAAAAATGGAAGTCTTATACGAATTCATATTACTAAACAACAAAACCTACTTTGAAAAAACAAGAGAAGTGGAAATGGAGCATGGTGAGTTTACTCACTTTGCAAATGACACAAGAAGGGTCGGTGTGGTAACATGCAAATGGCGTCGCCATTTTCCTTGCCACATAGGAAATGGTGAGAAAAGTATAACCATACCCTTTCCTCTAACAAAGACTTCAAACTTTACTTTTCTTTGGTAAGTTTACCAAAACGAGTTACTCATTTTGAGGAAGATCTATACAAAAAAAAAGGTTATAGAAATGAAAACTAGTGATGATTCATTTCCTGAGTCATAAAATACTTGCAGGGTATTTACTGTAAGAAGCAATAATGATATCCCTGTTATTTAAATCATTATATCAAACCAAGTTCATATATAAAGACCCCTATGTCGATTAACAGATTCATATAATAAAAGATAAATCATTTCATATCATCTTATTGCAAAGTCTTGTACCATTTTGTATAAAAAAAAGTATGGAATATAATTTGAGAATGACAAAGTTAACATCTTAATTGCTAATCATCATCTATCTAAAAAGTACATACTATAATTAAATGAAGGGGTGTTAATACCGAGCCAAGCTCGAGCTCAGCTCGTTTAGCATCACGCAAGTTTGAGTTCGAGCTTATTTGGTTTAATAAAGTATCTAAATAGCTTATTTATCTCAAAAGATATAGGATATATCATTGTATTTCTCATAAATATGTTATTTTGTATCTAAATTGATCTCTTATCTCAAAAGAAATATGAAATCTACTTTTACTATTCACCAATATGTTACATATGTAAAGCTTGTTAAGGCTGGTGAGCTTAATCGAGCTCGCTATTAGAAAGTTAGGCTTGAGCTCAATTATTTAACCAACTTTATGATAAGCTCGAGGTCGTTAAGGCTCGGCTTGTATCAAGCCTTTACCGAACTGATCTTGACAGCTCATACGCCCATATTTTATTTTATTTTTTTTTGGAAAAGGTAAAATAGATTATCACCGAACAATAATGCTACCAAACCATGGCAACCATGAACATTTCTCATGGGGCATAACAGGCTAATACAAAGAGGTATAAACAAACCAAGATAGCAATACAATCAAAATACACTATGCTGCATAATTAAATATAACTAAAAGTCAATATAATTAAAAATGTAGATATAGAACTAATGAACATTTTGCTAATGTTTTAGAAGAAGTAATCATGAAGATTAATCTCAATTACTTATAAAACAAATTCGTCTATTTATGAAAACTAAAATTTCTTAAAAATGAGTAAAGTTGATTCTCCAAAACACCCTTTAAAATAAGAGCAAATATTTTAAAAATGTATCATGTTTGTCACCATTTGTTTTTCTGAGTAACGAACAATTTTTTTTGCTTATACGAATACTTTTTCTTTCAAATTAAAAATTTTTAAGATACTATATAACCTCTTTTTTAACACTCTATTGTAATAAAGGATAGTTTCTAGAACTAGGCGTGGTAGTAGTAATATAATTTTTTCAAGTTTTTCTTTTTTGTTTATTTTTTTTACTTTTTTTTATTTTTATTTTTATTTTATAAAAAAAAATTATAGCAAGAAAAGGTTAACCGTATAAACAGTTTTTAATAATCGGTTAAGTGAAAGTTAAAACATTTTTAAGCAAAAACAACTTAAAGTCGTCAAGACACTCATGATTGACAATTTACACATCCAGATTATGTGTATTTATTTAGTTACCTGTATTTATTTAAAACATTTCTAACCAGAACAACCGGCAAGCTAGATTAAGAAAAACTGCAGAAGACAAACTTATACCACTAAAGCCAAAAGATTAAGTTGGTTATGTATTGTTATCGAATGTATACGCAACATCCGGTAATTGTCAAGAAAAATAAAAATTTAAGAAAGAGAACAACATTACTCCTTCCGTCTCAATTTAATTGTCCATATTTTCTTTTTTAGATGTCTCAAAAAGATTATCCATTTTCTTTTTTAGTAAAAACTAGAGAATCTAAATAGGAAATATTCTATTCGTGTGGTTGAAAATTAAAGTGGCTCTACTTTTATTAAACTTTGTGATTTATCTCTCGTGACAATTAAATTGAGACGGAGGGAGTAATAAAGAAGCCTTGTATTAAAATCAAGAACAAAATATGTCACATCCATTTGAAACCATTGGAACATTTTGTCCCACATAGGCAAGTGAGGGAAAGTCTTCCAAGGTTATATAGCATAGTGCATATTGATTGTATGTCTTAAAAGCTAATCCTATAATTTCAGATTCATGTACAAATCTAGCCAGTTTAGTGGGTTTAATATTTGAGTTCGGAAAAATTATATAAGCTCTTAAGTTTTTTAACATATACTTCAAACTTTACTTTTCCTCTATAAGTTTACGAATAATATTCCACAATAACGGACACTGGTAACTCATTCCACAGGAAGATCGATACATAAAAAGTTATAAAAATGAAAACTAGTGAGGATTTGTTCAAATCTTTATGATATCAAACCAAGTTTATATTTAATGTTTTAAACACCCTTGCAAGGTTATATAGCATAGTACATATTGATTGTATGTCTTAAAGCTAATCCTATAATTTCAGATTCATGTACAAATCCAGTCAGTTTAGTGGGTTTAATATTTGAGTTTGGAAAAATTATATAAGCTCTTAAGTTTTTGTAAAAAATACTTCAAACTTTACTTTTCCTCTATAAGTTTACGAATAATATTCCACAATAACGGACACGGGTAACTCATTCCACAGGAAGATCGATACATAAAAAGTTATAAAAATGAAAACTAATGAGGATTTGTTCAAATCTTTATGATATCAAACCAAATTTATATTTAATGTTTTAAACACCCTTGCAAACTCACATTCATCTAGCCATCTATAAGTCCTCTGTATCATCAGAATTCAGTAACGGTATAAGAGATGATCCACAAGTCATTAATTGAAGGGGAATCAACGGCCCTTGGATTTTTCCTTATTAGGATCCTCTTCCTCTTATTATTTATTTATTTATTTATTTATTTTTTGAGATAATAATATAAAGATGGTGCTTAGTTTTTAAATTTTATTTGATCTCTGTGGCGAGAACATTGAACCAATGAGTTGAGATCCATGAGTCACTTTATTTTGCATACTCAAAAATCCTTGCATATTAAGGGATAAATCCTCAGCTTACATCTAGTTTGATCTAATGATGGTAATTAACCTAAGATTTATATGTCTAAACCTAAGTCCATGTTTTTTTCTTGTCTTTATCTTTTCTTTTTTATCTTTCTTATTTATTTTCTCATTATTTGTATTTTTTTGTCACTTTTATTAATTACACGTTTTTTTTTTTTCGTTTTCGTCAGTTTTCATACGTTTTTGTCCGTTTTTCCGCTTTTTATACGTTTTCGTCTGTTTTCATACGTTTTCTTACGTTTTCGTCCGTTTTCATACGTTTTCTTACGTTTTCATACGTTTTCGTCCATTCTCTTACGTTTTCGTCTGTTTTTTTACGTTTTCGTCCGTTTTCATACGTTTTCGTCCGTTTTCTTCTGTTTTCTTACGTTTTCTTCCGTTTTCATACGTTTTCGTCAGTCTTGTTACGTTTTCGTCCGTTTTCTTACGTTTTCGTCCTTTTTTGTCCGCTTTCATACGTTTTCGTCCGTTTTCTAACTTTTTCATACGTTTTCATCCGTTTTCTTTCGTTTTCGTCCGTTTTCATACGTTTTCATCTGTTTTCTTACATTCTCATACGTTTTTGTCTGTTTTCTTATGTTTTTGTTCGTTTTCTTACGTTTTCGTATGTTTTCTTACCTTTCTTCTGTTTTCTTACATTTTTGTCCGTTTTCTTACGTTTTGGTCCGTTTTCTTACATTTTCATACGTTTTTGTCCGTTTTCATACGTTTTCGTCCGTTTTCGCTTGTTTTCTTACATTTTCGTCCGTTTTCCTATGTTTTCATTCGTTTTCTTACGTTTTCATACTTTTTCGTCTGTTTTCTTACGTTTTCGTCCGTTTTAATACGTTTTCATGTGTTTTTTTTATGTTTTTGTCCGTTTTCATCGGTTTATATACACTTTCGTCCGTTTTTTACGTTTTCGTCCATTTTTAGACGCTTTCGTCTGTTTTCAGACGATTTCGTCCGTTTTCATACGTTTTCGTCCATTTTCATCCGTTTTTATATTTTCATCCGTTTGCAGACGCTTTTTTTCCGTTTTCATAGGTTTTTATACGCTTTTCATTCGTTTTTATACGTTTTTGTCCCTTTTTTTTGCAGTTTTCATACGCTTTCGTTTTTTGCGGAAATTTAAAATATCTATGATTGAATCAGCAAACTAAAGAAGTTATGGTTGAAGAAAGCACACATCTTTATAAACAAACTGAGTAAACTCAAACACCTGTGATATCACCTCACTTGTGATATCACAGGTGATATCACATGATATCACAAGTGATATCACTTGTGATATCACAAGTGATATAAACTATGATATCACACATGCTATCACCGGTAATATCACACATGATATCATAGGTGATATCAACGGTGTTATCACACATGATATCATGTGTGATATCACAAGTGAGGTGATATCATCTGTGATATCACAAGTGTTTGAGCTTCATCAGTTTGTTTATAAAGATATTTGCTATCTTCAACCATAGTGTATTTAGTTTGTTGATTCAACCATAGATATTTTCAAATCCCGCTATAAAACCTATCGAAACATGCACAATGTATCCATTAAATAGAAAAATCCACCACAAGTCTAACAAAAGTATCATAACATCTCTTGTTTTCAGTTGAACAACTTTTCTAATATTTCATAATATCATAAAACACAAAAATCTTTCTAAATATTTTCAAAAACATAACCATCACATTCTTAGTTGAGTATCACAACTGATAACACATACATGATGAAAAATGTAATATTTTTCGTCTTCCTTACACTGTTATATCACAAGAGATAAATAAGTGTCACTTACAAATAGCAAAATGAAAACGTTTGAAAACAGACAAAAACGTGTTAAACCGAATAAAAGCGTATAAAACAGACAAAAACATATAAAAACTGATGAAAGAGTATGAAAACGGACGAAAACGTATAAAAACGGACGAAAGTACATGAAAACGTAAAAATACAGACGAAAACGTCTAAAAACGGAGGAAAACACATGAAAAGCTAAAAAAAGAGACAAAACATATGAAAATGGCCGAAAACGTAAGAAAACGGACGAAAATGTAAGAAAACAGACGAAAACGTATGAAAGCATAAAAACACTTCTGAAAACGTATGTAAAATGGACGAAAACAAAAGAAAACGGACGAAAACGTAAGAAAACGGACAAAACGTATGAAAACAAACGAAAACGTAAGAAAACAGACGAAAACGTATGAAAACGGACGTAAACGTAATAAAACAGATGAAATGTATGAAAACAGACGAAAACATATAAAAACGTCTGAAAACAGACGAAAATGTCTAAAAATGGATGAAAACGTAAAACCGGACAAAAACGTCTAAAAACAGACGAAAACGTATATAAACGTATGAAAACGTACAAAAACGTCAGAAAACGTAAGAAAACGGATGAAAACAGACGAAAACGTCTGAAATCAGACGAAAACGTAAAAAAAAGAACGAAAACATATGAACACGAATGAAAACATATAAAAACGAACGAAAACGTATGAATACAAATGAAAACGTATGAAAGCGAAAAAAACTTGAATAAAAAAAACGTGAATTAAAAAAAAAATCATGATTTTTAATAAAAACGTGAATTCCAAAAGAAAAAGAAAAAAAAAAAGGAAAAAAGAAAAAACAAATGTTAATAAATAAAAAAGACAAAAAGACAAAGAAAAAGAAGAAAAAAAAAACATGGACTTAGGTTTCCATATTAAATCTTAGGTTTATCCCCACTATTAGATTAAACTATATGGATGGTGGAAATTTGTCCCTTCGTAAGCACCAAAATAAGAGTAAGCATTTGAAAATTCCTCTGAGATCTATATAGAACTAATATTTGTCATAGAACCAATGAACCAATCATAGCCATCCATTTTTTATCCTAATTAATAAAAAATCATTTTTCACTTTTTTTTTTAAAACAAAATATATTGCAAACGGTAAATCTTCAAGCTACAAAAAATACACCATCGTGACGAGAATTAAATCATCTTTCTATAGATATGCATTGTTATATACTTTCGACGAAGTTTTTTTTTTTAAATTTCGCCCAGAAAAATCACATGTGATTTGTAAAAATCACATGTGATTTTTAAAAATCATGTGATTCGTAAAAATCAAATCACATGTGATTTTTCTGGACTAAATTTAAAAAAAAAAAAAATCGTCGAAAGTATATAACAATGCATATCTATAGAAAGATAATTTAATCCTCGTCGAGATGGTATGATTTTTTTGACGTAACGATTAACGGTTTGTGAGATATTTAATTTTTAAAAAATTGGTGAATATATTTTAATAAAAGAAATGAGTGACTATGATTGGTTGATTGGTTATATGACAAATATGAGTTCTATATTGAACTTTTCTCTTAAACCAATAACTCTCCTAACAAAGGACTTGGAGGACAAAGGGCAGTTCAACCATGATTAATTAACTCTCTTGATATTGTCGATTTTATTTATTATCTACACTGATTTAAATTTATATCCATTCACCTTATTAGTCATCAGAATGGGAATTTAGGCATTTGCAACAAAAGCTTAAAGATGGAAACGAGTTTTGTTTATATGTGAGTTAACAAAGCACTAGATCAGTTGATAAGTATAGCTATATAAGGGATATTTGCCACTTCATTGTCATAGATAGATATCATAGTTGCTACTTTCAACGGATATGGGTTTGTTGTGTCCAATACGTGATTGAAGATTAGTTTTTAACAAATAGCTTCGATAATTTTGTTTATACTAATTTTTATAACAAGAAAATGAAAGTTCCGAATGACCAACTTAGATACTGGTTCAACAAACTGATTCATCCATAACCAACTAGCGTGTTCAAGTTCTGAACGACACTCTAACATTGTATCTTAACCAACTGATCCAAAACAAACCAGGCTACACGCTGGAAGCCTTTGCAACTTTTCTCCAAGCTTTTATGCGTGAAAGAGGTGATTTATATATGCACCACTAATTAGCTTTATAGTTTTGACCAATTTTATCTCACTACGTAAAACTTTCTTAACATTTTTTTTGGTAATTGGTACACCACCAAAATCTTTTAATACACCATCATACTTTATTAGTCACCAGGTTTCACCATTTTAAGGATGGTGTATGTTCTTGTGGAGACTATTGGTGATAATCGTTTTATAGATTTCAGAATTATTGTTCATAAGTTTACATAGATCAGGTTTATGTGTATCTGTTCTGGCCTTAAGGTCTTTTGCCCCAATTGGGAGACTTATATGTATATCCTTTTTAAAGTTCGATATTACGTAAATATCCTTCTCATTTACATATATATCATTCCCACTTTTATAATTACATCAATGTCATTCTCAAACCTTTGTAATTACATAAATATCTTTCCCGAACTTTTAAATTCTCATATATATCGGTAAATCAATTAAATTATAATTATATTAATTTAAATTCAAAAAATATTATCTATCTCTTATTTATCTCTGATATTCATTATAATTATATTGTTCATATATATATTTTTGCCCTGATTGATAAAAGAACATGATGACGTAATTACAAAAGTTTGGATATGTATATATATATATATATATATATATATATATATATATATATATACACACACACATATATATATATATATGAAAAACATATTGTTCATATATTATTTGTTAATAGATACTTTTTAGCCTCGAGTGATGAAAGAAAATATTGATTTTATTATATACTATCATTAAAAGTTTGAGAAGGATTTTGATGTAATTACAAAATTTTGAGAAGGATACTCACGTAATTACAAAAGTGAGAAGGACATAAATGTAATTGCCTCTTTGCAATTTATAAGAAAAGAAAAAAAAAAACCTATATGTACTTGATTAACACTAGCAACATAAACATTGTTCAAGGTAATATTTGAATCTAGTAGGACTTTGTTCATGGTGATCATAACAATCCACTTATTTTAGTTTCTATATAACAACTTTATACTTTAAGTTGCTTTACTAATTCATAAATGATCATGAGTCGATTTAACTTTAATTAACTTGAAAATTGAACCTTTAATAATCAAGCCAAAATATGTCTAGCGTGAAGCTAACGAGGATTTGAAATTAGGCATTTGAAACAAAAGCTTAAATATGGAAATGAGTTTTGGTTTTATCCCACATAGGTGAGTGAGCAAACATTAGTAGATTTATAACTAAGACCATTGAGATTACTTACATGGATATGTTAGAAAGCTGAATGGTACTTATAGTCATAAGCCACTTCAGCTTGTCTATCACGTCTTTTTTGATAACAAAGACTTCAAGCATTACTTTTCTTTAAGAATCTTTTTTTTTGGGTAAAGGGTTTCCTCGGTAAATATATTAATCCAAAAATCATTTACGTAAGGATATGAGTTAAGTCTCATATCTCAGCCCGTTACATAGGTGGAAAAGCTAACATAACAAGACACTTCCTATCCTTAAAACACTAAAACAACCACTACTCACTAAATTACATTTGACACAAAATCAAGCATAACCTAATGTCTAGATTGCTTATTACCACGACCTTGGAGCTTGATATCATACATGTCATAATAAGCATCCAATTGCCCTGGTAAATCATAGACCTGATCCGCATAATCATCATAATAATATTCAAGCTCATGACCGCCGCCTGTTGATGCGAGAAATTTAGCCATAGGATTATCCGGCTCAAGCACCTCCTCATCATCACTGTCAGAAACAATCACATCCCCCACTTTAGAGAATGGGTTACCCACCAAAGAATACGGAGAGGAAGATGAACTAGGCTTAGTAGCCGTATCATGCGCCTTTTCTTTTAAATTAACCTGTTTAAGAGGTTTACCATCATCATCCACAAGAGTAACTTTCCTCTCAATAATTAGCTTTTCAAGCTCCTCAATTTTTCCAACAATTGGAGTAGTACTAGTGCTACCATTTCCACCCTTAGCAGAGCTACCATCTTTTGTCAAGTCAACAGTAACACTAGGAATATCAGCCTCATCAGTATTAACCATATTAAGAGCATCAAACGGATTTGATATAGCAATATTTGTCCCAATTATACTAGCCATTTCAATACTCATTTCCTTTGTAGCATCCGGCTTATTCGACACAGGCTGATACACCTGCTTCTTATGTTTAAAAGGGCTAAATTTAGCCCCTTAAGAATCTTTAAGAATCTTCAGCTTGTCTAATGCGTCTTTTTTGGATATGTTAGATTGATTTCGAGCATTACTTTTCTTTAAGAATAATAATCCAAGTTAAGTATTTACTCATGTATGATTGATTTTATCACATACGGATATGTTTTCTTTAAGAATCTTCAACTTGTATAATGTGTCTTTTTTTTGTAACAAAGACATCAAGCATTACTTTTCTTTAAGAATAATAATCCAACTTGAGTATTCACTCATGTATGATTGATTTTATCACATATGCATATGCTAAAAAGCCGAATGGTTCTAAAATTAGGTATTTTGGAAGAAGTGTTCAACAGTGTTATACCTTACATACACAATGCTAATGACCGTAACTCTATCTCCTTACTTTCCCGTAGTTTATATAAACTCGATTCCTTAACGTGTAAGCACATAACTGTCCATGCCCATTACGCCCCGAACCCGTCTTGTGTAGGCCATAGATTTCCTTTTATCGAGTCCTTAACAATTAAGGGAGCTCTCCATAAGGATTTTGCACAAATATTGGATATTGGCATCACCCAATAGATTGTATAAATATACGTGAAGTTTAAGTTTTTGAAAGCTCTTCAGATCCATGGTATGCTTGTTGGTGATGAGGATTTTGAGTTATTAGCGAGAACACGTGGTAAGGATTTAAGGAGTTTGAGGATTAATAAGTATGAACTGTTTTCCGATGATGGGTTGATGTATGTTTTTAGGTATTGTAATGAGTTAAGAACGTTTTGTTTGGAAAATAATACGGTGGTTGGTAAGGTGAATGGGAATGGTTAAGTGAATTGGCTTTGCGTAACATGGTTATTGAAATGTTCCATTTTGGGTACCCTTTTGATAGATATCATGTGAAAATTTTACGCTTCTTGCGAAAAATTGTAGCAACTCTTTAATATCGTTGAATATTTTTCCTCGCTTGCTGATAAGTGATTTAGGAGACGCTTTTAGCCATGCTATTAAGTTGAAATATTTTGAAGGCGCTATTTTTGATTAAAATGGAGACTATAGTAGTTTCAAGTTTCCCCTAATTATATGTGGTTTGCATATTGTTGACTTGCCTGAAATATCATTCTTGTTTTTACTCCCTTATGTGAATTAGCTATGGGAATTATATTATCCGTGTATAGATTTGGAAAGAAATTGCCAGTGTTTCTTGTTTGAGAGGTATCCCAATTTGGAAGTTCTATATACCGAGGATATATGTGGAGACACAGGATTTCAAGTTATTGGTTCGTTGTGCAAGAAATTGCGGAAACTTACCTATGGTGGGTGGGTGATGTTGGATTATGTGAGTTGAATCCGCATTGAAACGACTAAAAGTGTGTGAGCCGATTGGGGGCACACACGTTAAACACGAGAGTACGATTATATGTTTATACTTGAACATTGACCCGTTTATAGTAGGTCCGATTACTCTATAATTAAAACCCATTGTCTGGTTTCCAATGTGGGTCGTTTGGGGTAGCTTTGGGCTAGTAATAGTTGTAATCGAATAAGGAAAGAGGTTAGCTTGGAGCTCAAGTTTAGAGCCCAAGCAAGCTAGGGTTCGAGGGTTATATATACCCATTCCCTACCTTATAAACCTTACGTTACACACACATATTCTCAGAAACATCTAATCGATCAATCATCATCATAATTCAATACCCGATCGGAATTCTATATCCGATTAGGGTTTGGTTTTTCGAAACCTTAAATTGCATCCACTCAATCCAATTCAGATCTAGGGTTCTTCATGATTGGTTTTCTGGAGTTTTCCAAGTTGATTTGAATCCAGAAATTTTAGTTTGGATACTGTTTTTCTCGGGCTATGAACGAATTCTTATCGGATCTCTTTATCCGATATCGGACAAAAGAGAACTTTTGTTCTCGGGTGTTTTTGCAGATCTCGGATAGAAGGGTTTTGGGTGTAGGGTTTCTTGTTGTGATCTCGGACAACACTAACTCAGGTTCTAGGTTTTTTGGTTCGAAGGTTCAAGTAATACAAGGGTTGTTTTAGTTAAACGTGTGAGATTAGTTTTATCGGGCGTATTCGTGTTAAAGTATTTGTGTGAGCACTCGTAGAGGTGATCGTTTTGATCACTTAGTTTCGTTGTTTGATAAACTTGCGGGTGACTACGAGCCTTTTTATACTTTATTGTTTATTAATTACGTGTTAACTTGATTACATTAACTAGATCCATATTCCGCTGCGTAATCGTAGTGTTGCTTGGTTAACTTGATTATAAAATCCCAACAGTGGCATCACGAGTCAACTCGTTTTTGTGATTATGGACTTGGAGGACAAAGGGCAGTTCAACCATGATTAATTAACTCTCTTGATATTGTTGATTTTATTTATTATCTACACTGATTTAAATTTATATCCATTCACCTTATTAGTCATCAGAATGGGAATTTAGGCATTTGCAACAAAAGCTTAAAGATGGAAACGAGTTTTGTTTATATGTGAGTTAACAAAGCACTAGATCAGTTGATAAGTATAGCTATATAAGGGATATTTGCCACTTCATTGTCATAGATAGATATCATAGTTGCTACTTTCAACGGATATGGGTTTGTTGTGTCCAATACGTGATTGAAGATTAGTTTTTAACAAATAGCTTCGATAATTTTGTTTATACTAGTAATTTTTATAACAAGAAAATGAAAGTTCCGAATGACCAACTTAGATACTGGTTCAACAAACTGATTCATCCATAACCAACTAGCGTGTTCAAGTTCTGAACGACACTCTAACATTGTATCTTAACCAACTGATCCAAAACAAACCAGGCTACACGCTGGAAGCCTTTGCAACTTTTCTCCAAGCTTTATGCGTGAAAGAGGTGATTTATATATGCACCACTAATTAGCTTTATAGTTTTGACCAATTTTATCTCACTACGTAAAACTTTCTTAACATTTTTTTTGGTAATTGGTACACCACCACCAAAATCTTTTAATACACCATCATACTTTATTAGTCACCAGGTTTCACCATTTTAAGGATGGTGTATGTTCTTGTGGAGATTATTGGTGATAATCGTTTTATAGATTTCAGAATTATTGTTCATAAGTTTACATAGATCAGGTTTATGTGTATCTGTTCTGGCCTTATGGTCTTTTGCCCCAATTGGGAGACTTATATGTATATCCTTTTTAAAGTTTGATATTAAGTAAATATCCTTCTCATTTACATATATATCCTTCCCACTTTTATAATTACATCAATGTCATTCTCAAACCTTTGTAATTACATAAATATCATTCCCGAACTTTTAAATTCTAATATATATCGGTAAATCAATTAAATTATAATTGTATTAATTTAAATTCAAAAAATATTATCTATCTCTTATTTATCTCTGATATTCATTGTAATTATATTATTCGTATATATATTTTTGCCCTGATTGATAAAAGAACATGATTACGTAATTACAAAAGTTTGGATGTATATATATATATATATATATATATATATATATATATATACTAGTTGCAAAACCCGTCCGATGGACGGGTATGACTTGTGATTTTTATTTTTAGGATTTAGTAGTCAAATATATAGTTAAAAGTAATTAAAAGTTAAATGAAAGGGTTAAGATATATAATTGATGTTACCATAAACCATTAAACGACTAAAAGCAGGTAAGTTTTTTTATTTGTGGTTTTTATTTTTAGGATTTAGTAGAACAAATATATAGTTAAAAGTTATTAAAAGTTAAATTAAACGGTTAAAAAGTATAATTGATATTACCATAATCCATAAAATGGCTAAAAGCAGGTAAGTACTCTTATTTTTAGTTTTTATTTTTAGGATTTAGTAGAAAAAATATATAAAAAAAAAGTAATTAAAAGTTAATTAAACGGTTAAGATCTATAATTGATGTTCCCATAATTCATAAAACGTCTAAAAGCAGATAAGTATTTTGATTTTTGGATTTTACTTTTAGGATTTAGTAGAACAATTATATATTAAAAAGTAATTAAAAGTTAAATGAAACGCTTAAGATCTATAATTGATGTTACCATAATCCATAAAACGACTAAAAGCAGTTAAGTACTTTGATTTGTGATTTTTATTTTTAGGTTTTAGTAGAACAATATATATAAAAAGTTATTAAAAGTTAAATTAAATGGTTAAAACTATAATTGATGTTACCATAATCCATAAAACGGCTAAAAGGAGGTAATTACTTCCTAACATGTTGTTCTAAACAATATTAATCCTGAACATTTTTTACATTTGATAATATTATTAACATTTATTATTATTATTTTGTTTTTGTTAATTATGTTTATTTACTTATTGTATATAGGTGCTTTTGATAATGATATTTATAATCCTTACAGAGGTGGTTTTCAAAAGGGCGGCTTCTTTAAGGAGGCTCCAACTACCATTTACTGAGTTAGAGCAGTGTTAGTGTTTTTGTTCAGACTTCTTAAATTTTATTGTTTAAATTTGATTTTATTATTTTGTTACAGAAAAAAGCAAACGTTTATAAAATATGGGGGAATGGTATGTAAGAACAAAGTATTCATCCAAATAGTAGGACGTCGAGTTATCACGTTTAGTATATGTGAATAACACATTTAAAGAAGTACAAACACACTTAAAGGAAAAAAGAAATAGCAATAAATCCTAATTTTTTACTAACATATAGTAAAAAAAATAAAAGCTTGCACACCAACCACATTCATAAACGTTGAGGCAGATGCAATGTGATCCTTTATGTATACACATATAATGTACTCAAGCATTCTTGCATAGCTTGATATAAATTGAATTTAAAAGATAACTCAATACAAATATTCAAAATATATAAAAAAGTCCGTTTATGTCATACCAAAACATTGTTATAACATGTTCTATTATATGATTCTAGCTTCATTATCCTCGATCTAAAAATAATCTATTTCTATCTTTCCTAATTTTCACCAAAATTTATGATCTTGAAACTATTCTTCAACCTTTAAAACGAAAATAAAATGGTGCACTCGTTCCTTTCAGCCATAAGTTTCCTTGAACAAATGCTCCAGTCCTGCATAGCATCATTCCTATCTTAAATCACCTTAAACCCTTTCCACTTAACCCTCATATCCATATCAACACCCCCAACCATGTTTGCATACTCGCCTTAAAAAACATGTATCTAATGCGGAATGAAGGGCTACTATTTGAGCTACCTCAGGCCCTGGGGTATTTCGAAACCCCATTGGCTTTGTAATAAATCCACTTCCAATTGCAACTACAAAAGTCAAAGATCACACTTTCCTGATATTTGTGTACTCATTTATAAATAATGTAGTTTTCTTATTATTATATCATTACATAAATAATGTAGTTTCTAAAATTTTACTAATTATATATAAGATTTTAAAAAGATGGGAAAATTATGTTTCTGATATTGAACCATCTTGACCCCACCATCCCGATGCTCAAAATAACGTATTTGGATCCTCTTTTCTTCCTCAGAATGCATGTTGGCAGCATACAGGCTTTATATATTGGTGCAATGAGGCATCTTATGATTAGTAGCACAAATAGTAGGCCTTAAATCTTTGATCATACGGAGTTTCTTCTGGGATCTTCCACACAAGTCCTCTATAGTCAGTTCTTGTTGTATCTGAGGCTCTCTTGAATCTCGGGCATGCTTAACTACAGGATCTGGCATTGCTGGCTCCTCAACTATACGTCCTAGTGTTGCCAGTTCTTCAATAACAGGTTTGCAATTCAAGGCTATAGAAAAGATTTAAGTACACAGAATTCACATTTTCTTTTGTTACTAATGGGACTCTAAGAACTCGACACTTTAAGACAATATTCAAGGAATGCTGATATTGTTAAAAAAAAATGACATTTATGTTCATTATCCCCATGAACAGTCACAAATTTCATT
>OU343221.1:3847660-3895964 GCA_910596185.1 Chrysanthemum makinoi | reverse complement strand
TAAATATACATGACGTGCGGGAATGGTCCAGAAAAACCAAAGGAATAAATCGTTTAAGGCTACTACGAGGAGTCAAGGGAAGAGCAAGTATAAGCTAGCTTATGCTCCTGAACATAAACCACCTTATGCCCCCAAGCCTAAGATTCCTCCACCACCCAAGAAGGATAATCCTGCTAAGGACGCGACCTACCACTAGTGTGGTGAAGTGGGTCATTGGAGTAGGAACTGTCCCGAATATCTCGCCGAGTTGATGAAAAAGAAGAAGCAGTCTCTTGCAGCTAGCTCTTATAGTATTTTCACTATAGAACTCTACTCTTTTCCTAGTACATCCTTGGTATATGACATGGGTTGTGGTACTCACATCTATAATACTACTCAGGGTCTCAGGGGAAGTAGAAAGCTGAAGCGAGGAGCTTTAAGTCTGTAGGTGGGCAATGGTCAACGCGCAGGAGTTGAAGGTATTGGTGTTTTTCATTTATGTCTCCCTAGTGGATTAGTGATTGTTTTGAACGATTGTCATTATGCTCCCTCAATTTCTAGAGGAATTATTTCAGTTTCTTATTTGTATGACGATGGTTTTGTTAATCATTTTGAATCGAATAATGCAATTTTAGTTTCTAGAAATAATGTTGTTTATTTTAGTGCTGTCACACTGGATGGTATTTATGAATTGATATGTCTTGTTCTTATACAAATAGTAGTTCTATGTTTGCTGTTAGCAATAAAAGAGCCAAGTATAACTTGGACTCTGCTCTATTGTAGCACAGCCGTCTTGGACACATTAGCAAGAAACGCATGAAAAAGTTGCAACATGATGGACTTCACAAATCAACTGACATTAAGTCATTTGAAAAGCGTGTTTTATGTATGTCTGGCAAGAAGGTAAGGAAACCCTATTCACATCAAGTGAAAAAGGGCTAAAGATCTACTTGGACTAATACAAACGGATGTATGTGGCCAATTTAGAATTGAGTTAAGACAAGGAGCAAGTTACTTCGTCACTTTTACCGACGACTATAGTCGGTATGGTTATGTTTTCTTGTTGAAACATAAACATGAAGTGTTTGAAACATTTAAGGTGTTTGAAAAGGAAGTAGAAAACCAACTTGGGAAGACCATTAAGTTACTACGTTCTGATCGTGGGGGTGAATATATGAGTCAAGAGTTTTTGGATCATCTAAAAGAGCATGGGATTATTGCCCATCGAACTCCGATCCTCCTAACACTCCACAACATAATGGTGTGTCGGAGAGGAGAAATCGAATACTGCTAGACATGGTTCACTCCATGATGAGTCAAACTACTCTTCCAAAGTCCTTTTGGGATTATGCCCTTGAGTCTGCTGCACGCATTCTCAATATGGTTCCAACTAAGAAGGTTGATAAGATACCATACGAAGCATGATACACTTACCAAACCTGACAAACTTGAACCCAGATCTATTAAGTGTATCTTCGTAAGATGCCCAAAGGAAATAATGGGATATTCTTTTTACCTTCCATCAGAGAACAAAGTTATTGTTGCTCGAAATGCTAAGTTCTTTGAGAATAATCTCTTGGATCAAGAAGTAAGTGGGTGTCTAAAAAATCTTGAAATTATTCAAGATGAAGATACAAATCCTTTTGTAGACACTAGCTTACATCATGATGAGGATGATCAAGAAATTGATGAACCTCCAAGTGATATTATTCCAATTCGTAAGTCCGCTAGGACACGCCGTGCTCCTGATCGAATGTGCTTATACATCGATGCTGAGGAACATGAGTTAGGGTATCTTGGTGAACCTAATAACTATAAAGCTGCATTGCTGGATCTTGAATCCAAGAAATGGCTTGACGCGATGAATATGAAAATGCAATCCATGAAAGACAATGACGTCTGGGTTTTAGTTGAGCTTCCTCCTAACTGTAAAATAGTTGGTAGCAAGTGGCATTTCAACAAGAAAACTGACATGGATAGTAAGTTATACACCTTTAAAGCTCGTCTCGTAGCAAAGGGCTTCACTCAAACCTACGGGATTGATTATGAAGAGACCTTTTCTCCTGTTTCAGACATTAGGCTATAAGGATTCTCATAGCCATAACTGCATTCTATGATTATGAGATTTAGAAAATGGATGTCAAGACCGCTTTCCTCAATGAACATCTTTACGAAGAGGTCTATATGGAGCAACTTGAGGGTTTTGTTGATCCTAAATACCCTAACCGAGTATGCAAGCTCAAGCATTCCATTTATGGACTTAAGCAAGCATCTAGGCAATGAAATAAACGTTTTGACGATGAGATTAAGAAATTCGGATTCTCTCAAAATCAAGATGAGCCATGTGTTTATAAGAAAGCTAGTGGGAGTTATGTCACTTTTTTAATTCTATATGTTGATGACATATTGCTTATGGGAAACAATATTCCAATGTTACAAGATGTAAAATCTTATCTTGGAAGATGTTTTGCATGAAAGATTTAAGAGAAGCTGCATATAATCTTGGAATCAAAATCTATAAAGACAGATCTAAATGATTGATTGGTTTATGTCAAAGTGCTTACATTGATAAATCTTGAAGAGATTTTTCCAGGAGAATTCCCAACTGGAGCTATCCCAAGGCACGAGGAGCCTAAGGTAGTAAGTCACAAGGGCTGGACAAGACCACCTCTTTAAAAGAAGCGCATGCAAAGAGTTCCTTATGCTTCGGCCATAGGATCTATTATGTATGTTGTGAGATGTACTCTTCCTGATATTGCGTTCGCTCAATATGACAGCAGATTTCAATAGAACCAGGTGAACTTCACTGACTGTGCGTAAAATATTCTTAAGTATTTGAGCAATACTAAGGATATGTTTCTGGTTTATGAAAAGATACGAACAGAGCTCAGGTTTCTTGCTACATTGATGTTTCTTGATATCTGCCAGTGCTGATGACTTAAATCTCAACTGATATGTGTTCATTTTAAATGGATGTGTTATTGATTGGAAAATCACAAAGCAAAGTATTTTTGCTACTTCATCTAAAGAAGCTGTATGGGTTCGTAAATTTATTTCTGTTCTTGGCATTGTTCCCACAATTGAAGAACCTATAAATATGTATTGTGATAATACTGGAGCCATTACTATAGCTAATGAAAGTGGAATCACCAAAGGTGCTAGATATTACACGCAAAATTTCATTATCTTCGAGAGACCATTGAGATGGGTGACGTGAAGACATCAAAAGTTCACACAGATGACAACCTAGCTGATCCATTTACGAAGGCTTTAGCGTATCCTAAGCATTCTAAATTGACTAGAGGTATAGGTTTAATACCAGCTAGTAGTCTCATGTAAATCTGTGTGTAATAGTATTTGTATAATTTGGAATTGTGAGACAGTTATTACTTTTTGATAAATAAATATACGAGGTATTTGTTATTTCATTCATATAATCTGTTATTCAATATTTGCATGTTTAATCAATGAAATGATTTATCATTCTAAATATGTCCATTGTCGGTTAACAATATGTGATATTGTTATGTAAGGAAATGTGAGTGTTGGTTATATTCTAACGAGAATGTGGATTGTTTCCTCAAACTCATATGTATTCACAAGGGATGTATATTGGATACCCCAACTTTCAAACATTTACTTTTGGATCCTTGTCATAAGTAAAATATTGAAAATGGTTTTTTAAATCGTCCTTGACTTGAGATACAAGCAAGTTGTGTTATGTGTGGGTATCACTTTTATAAGTATAAGCCAAACGCTATCCTGAATAAGTTAGTTATAAAAGCTATATTTCGGAGTGATGTGAAGCAGCATGCACAACACTCGTAGTCAACAAAGGATTTGTTACTCCACTTAATATGTGCTGAAAGATACCATGGCGCATCTCGAGATTTAATCAGATAATTGTTTGGCCAAACCCAAAGGGTAATGCAAGATGATTCTTGATTACATTTGGTATATCTTAATTAAATTCTATAACGAGAATCTAAATGGTTAAACTATATGGAATGAGTTAGGATCCATATCCATGGTTTAAAGGTATCTATAATAAAGGATGATAAAAGCAATACATAAATGACCATGTTACTGAGAAAGATTTAAGAAACTAGATCTCATACACTTTTAGTTAAATAACGAGTGAGAGCGTTGCTAGGCATTTCCGTCGTTGGTTTTTGTGCTATCTGCTACTCCAACTCCCAAGTGGGAGCTTTTGGATTATGTGAGTTGGATCCGCATTAAAACGACTAAAAGTGTGTGAGCCTATTGGGGGCATACACGTTAAACACGAGAGTACGTTTATACGTTTATACTTGACCATTGACCCATCTATTTTGACCCGTTTATACTAGGTCCGATTACTCCATAATTAAAACCCATTGGCCGGTTTCCAATGTGGGTCGTTTGGGGTAGCTTTGGGCTAGTAAGAAATGTACTCGAATAAAGAAAGAGGTTAGCTTGGAGCTCAAGTTTCATAAACATCTAATCGATCAATCATCATCATAATTCAATACCCGATCGGAATTCTATGTGGGAAACGGTGTACAGTTTTTATTAATAAAATCAGAATACTATGACAGATTAAATTAACAGAAAGAAATAGTAAAATAAGCGACAGAACGGGGTAGAAGCATAAGACAGACACTATAAACAGGTAAAGACCTTCTACGAGGCTCGTATTGAATACGATTCCCCTTAAAACGATTTGCCGTCTGGTTACCAGGTTACAACGTACACAGCTGTTGCACGCCGGACCTGACTCACTTGCCTGAAAATTCACCGAAGTTTTGAGTGTTTCTTCGATCGAGAGAAGGCTGAAAGTATTCAGTATTGGAGCTGCGTTTTTTCTGTATTATAAAACCGAATGAGATGTGTTTAATATATAGGCTAAACCTATCTTGGTCACCAAGAAAAGATATTCGCCTGTATATACACAGAGGTCGCGCATGAGTTCAGAAGCTTCGAACCCATTTTGGCCCAGAAATCCTGAAATCTGCACCCCCCCTGCGCGCGCGCACGTAGGTGTTGGAGTAAAACCAACAAATCATTTTGAATGAGATGTGTTTAATATATAGGCTAAACCTATCTTGGTCACCAAGAAAAGATATTCGCCTGTATATACACAGAGGTCGCGCATCCCATTTTGGCCCAGAAATCCTGAAATCTGCACCCCCCCTGCGCGCGCGCACGTAGGTGTGGGAGCTTTTGGATTATGTGAGTTGGATCCGCATTAAAACGACTAAAAGTGTGTGAGCCTATTGGGGGCATACACGTTAAACACGAGAGTACGTTTATACGTTTATACTTGACCATTGACCCATCTATTTTGACCCGTTTATACTAGGTCCGATTACTCCATAATTAAAACCCATTGGCCGGTTTCCAATGTGGGTCGTTTGGGGTAGCTTTGGGCTAGTAAGAAATGTACTCGAATAAAGAAAGAGGTTAGCTTGGAGCTCAAGTTTCATAAACATCTAATCGATCAATCATCATCATAATTCAATACCCGATCGGAATTCTATGTGGGAAACGGTGTACAGTTTTTATTAATAAAATCAGAATACTATGACAGTATATAAATTAACAGAAAGAAAATAGTAAAATAAACAGACAGAACGGGGTAGAAGCATAAGACAGACACTATAAAACAGTAAAGACACTTCTACGAGGCTCGTATTGAATACGATTCCCTTAAAACAGATTTGCCGTCTGTTTACCAGGGTACAACGTACACAGCTGTTGCACAGCCGGACCTGACTCACTTGCCTGAAAATTCACCGAAGGTTTGAGTGTTTCTGATCGAAGAGAAGGCTGGAAGTATTCAGTATTGGAGCTGCGTTTTTTCTGTATTATAAAACCGAATGAGATGTGTTTAATATATAGGCTAAACCTATCTTGGTCACCAAGAAAAGATATTCGCCTGTATATACACAGAGGTCGCGCATGAGTTCAGAAGCTTCGAACCCATTTTGGCCCAGAAATCCTGAAATCTGCACCCCCCCTGCGCGCGCGCACGTAGGTGTTGGAGTAAAACCAACAAATCATTTTGAATGAGATGTGTTTAATATATAGGCTAAACCTATCTTGGTCACCAAGAAAAGATATTCGCCTGTATATACACAGAGGTCGCGCATCCCATTTTGGCCCAGAAATCCTGAAATCTGCACCCCCCCTGCGCGCGCGCACGTAGGTGTTGGAGTAAAACCAACAAATCATTTTGAAGGTTCATATCAAGATTTCTATATAAACACACTCCCACTTCCTTTTCTAGGCGATGTGGGATGTGTTTGTTTTCCCAAATTTGTGTTTCACGTGTCCCATTTTGAGACACGATATCTCATTCATATTAACTCCATTTTGGACATACTTTAGCTCGTTGCGAAGCTCTCGTCGAGGAGAACGCAAAGCTATCAAGAAATATAAATATATATAACATATACATATATTAAATAATGTCCAAAATTTGCAAAAACTCATTTTACAAAACTATTTTTCCAACATTCTATATCCGATTAGTTTTGTTTGGTTATTGTTTTTCTCGGGCAAAAAAGAATTCTTATCGGATCTCTTTATCCGATATCGTACAGAAGAGAACTTTCGTTCTCGGGTGTTTTTGTAGATCTCAAACAGAAGGGTTTTGGGTGTAGGGTTTCTTGTTGTGATCTCGGACAACACTAACTCAGGTTCTAGGTTGCTTGGTTCGACGGTTCAAGTAATACTAGCTTTATCGGGCGTATTCATGTTAAAGTGTTTGTGTGAGCACTCGTAGAGGTGATCGTTTTGATCACTTAGTTTCGTTGGTTGATAAACTTGCGGGTAACTACGAGGGTTAGTTTTTTTGTTCCCTTTTATACTTTATTGTTTATTAATTACGTGTTAACTTGATTACATTAACTAGATCCATATTTCGCTGCGTACTCGTAGTGTTAATTGGTTAACTTGTTTATAAAATCCCAACAAGTGACTCATATGGGACTGATTGTTCTGGCACAAGGATGTTATAATTTGGATTATTTACATGTTATACTCACAGATTTTTCAAATGAAGCTATGGAGTGCATAGGAACTCATGTGAAGAATCTGCGTGATTTCCGGATGAGTTTGGTTAAGAAGAAAGATGGGTGTATAACATATTTACCTCTTGACAATGGGATCCAAGCTATGCTAATGATTTGCAGCAAACTCAAAAGGCTACATATCAGCCTTTGTCATGGAGGATTGACGGATATGGGTTTGGGGTACATCGGGAAGTATGGTCCTAATTTAAGATCTCTCTTTTTCGATTGTATAGCTGGGTCTGATGTAGGACTTCTGGAGTTATAGAAAGGGTGCCAAAATTAAGAAAGCTAAGAGTTAAGGGTTGTCCCTTTAGCGAGCAAGCAATTGCCACTTTTGTGTTTAATATACATTCGGTATGGTATTTATGTGTTAAAAGTGATTATCGTATTTTGGCACACACTCGCCCACTGGTTCCTGCTGAGGTAATACTTCATAAACCTTCATTTATATAAACTATCATGTAAGACAATAAAGGTTGTATGCATTTTTTACTGAATCACTGTAGTCCATTTTTTTCTGTTATTTTCAAAAGTTAACGCATTACTTATGATTACAAAAACATTATTATCAGAAGAATGGGTAGCTGGTGCATTAATTATTGTTATTGAGGGTGGTGATATAGATAGTTTAGTTGGTCTAAGAGGGTGTTTGGGATTGCTTTCAAAACTTGATTATTTGATTATCACGTTTTCAAAATCTGAATAATCAATTTATGGTGTTTGGCAAACAACTCTAATAATCACTTATCTACGTAATATACCATCCAAAACGTGGTTTTGCCACTGCATGTTTGAGTTACTTTTGCATAACGTTGTTTTGTTTCATCAGTTTCAAAACGTGATAATCAATCCCAAACACCCCTGGAGTAACGGTTAGAACAGGCCGGTTAGGTTTACTGGCATAATAAAATAATTTTATAAAAAGAGTAAACTACACCATTCGTCCTTGCGTAATACGTTGACCATCAAGTTTCGTCCTTTGACCAAAAAAATTGCATCGTTGGTCCTTAACTGCGAAACGTTAGTCATCGTTGGTCCCTCACACTAACTGGTTGGACTAACGGGCGTTAAGCCTTGTTAAGTGGAGGGTATTTATGTCTTTTCCCACCCACACCACCCACACCAACACTTAAAACCATCTCAGTCTTTCTGATTCTTCCTTTTTTACTTTTCTGCTTCTCTCTCCTCCATTTCTGCCTCTCTCTCTCTCTAGAAATAATCCCCAAACTTGCAAATCAAAATCAAACTCAAACACCAACACCATCTCGTCATCATCTCCTCATCTAAACTACCACCACCCTTCT
The DNA here is from genome assembly GCA_910596185.1 of Chrysanthemum makinoi. NCBI lineage: Eukaryota > Viridiplantae > Streptophyta > Magnoliopsida > Asterales > Asteraceae > Chrysanthemum > Chrysanthemum makinoi. Next base: position 3,887,626 of record OU343221.1, on the reverse strand, counting down.
TAACAAGCACACAAGCACCACCACCATTATCATCTCATCTCATCACCACCATCACCATCTTCATTTTCTCACCCCACCACTGTCACCAAACACAAAATCAATTTTCAAAATCAAACTCAAACACCAAAACCATCTTCATCTACTGAGCCTTCATTTTTTCTTTTATCTTAGTGATGTTTATAAGTTTTAGTGACATCGTACAGTGTCCAGTGACCTGACCAAATACCAAATAAAGACTCATGGACACTTGAGATTTATCTCATCACATGTCCAAACCGTTTAACAAGACTGTTGTGATTAAATGAAGTTCACCACAGCCTCGACCAATCCAAACTCAACCAATTCAAATACTAACATAATCCCATCTCCTACTACTCCACCATTAAACTCATTCAAGACTCGGACAAAAAATGAATACGAAAATCAATTCATCTCAGATTTTTTTTCGTGTTTAATCAAGACAACTCATTGTCTATACACACGAAAATTATTATCATCATCGATGTGTGAAGTATAACTTCTTTATTATCTGAAACACTTTAAAGAAGAAAAAACAAAACTTTCAGTTTCATTTTTTCTTTCCTTTCGGTTTGTTATCAAAAAAAAAAAAAAAAACAAAACAAAACAATTATCATTTACCTACCCGCGACCCTCAAGGATCTTGAAGCCTTTAACAAAAATTCTTGATTCGGATTGAGATTAAATGAACAAATCAGTGGTACGTGAATCGTTTTTGTGGTTTCTTTTGATTCGGATTGATGTGGATATCGGAAGGAGCTTGGATAAATTAAGAATGAATCGATTGATGATGAGATTTAATTATGAGTTTGATTATAGATGAGATGAGATATAAGTTACATGTGTTTTGGTGATGTAATTTACCAGATCTGTTTTTTTTTGGAGAGAGAGTAGGGGAGGCGGATTTTATCTGTGTACAGTGTCCAATGTGAGTTTGTGGATCTAATTTATTTAAAAAGATGGTGGGGAAGATGAAGATGGTGGGTTTAAAAAGATGGTGGGGGGAGATGAAGATGGTGATGGGGGAAGATGATGATTCAAGAAGAAGAAGTGCTCGCAAATATAATTGAGGGTGTGGTGTGGGTGGGAAAAGACATAAATACCCTCCACTTAACAAGGCTTAACGCCCGTTAGTCCAACCAGTTAGTGTGAGGGACCAACGATGACTAACGTTTCGCAGTTAAGGACCAATGATGCAATTTTTTTGTCAAAGGACGAAACTTGATGGTTAACGTATTACACAAGGACGAATGGTGTAGTTTACTCTTATAAAAATTAGTGCGTTATGAGCTAAGACAAAAACGAGCAACGCCCTAATGAGGAGGAACATACTCGAACCGGGTCAATGAATAATTAAAAAAAGTCCATAGTCAAAGTTGGTGAGCAGCTTGTTTAAGGTCGGTGCAAGTGGCCCCTGACCTGTGAATTAGTTGAGACCTTTTTTATTTGCTCAACCCAACGATGTGGGAAAGGATCAATATTTTTCCTCCTTCCATCTTCTTTTACGGGGAATTGCATATATATCCGACCAAAGGTGAATAATTGTATATATATCTTTGGTATAAGTTTTTGATGCACATAGTACAATGATTTTTATGCATGCCAAGAATATATGTGCAATTTTACATCTTTGGAAGGATATATATGCAAATGACCATCTCTTTTATTACTGTAATAATCTTCTTGATTATATCTACGTTTTTAATTATATTGATTTGTAGTTTTTTTTGCGTAAAAAGTTAAATACCCGGTAAATATATTACTCCAAAAAATGTTTACGTACAAAGAATATGGAGCGAAAAAGCTTACATAACAATATACTTCATATTTTCTAAACAAGAAAATAAACAACTACTCAAAAGATAACATTAGACTCCTAGGAAAACAAAATTACTTTCTATCAAGGCCTTGGAGCTTGATACCATAAGAAGCATCCAAATTCCCTGGAAGATCGTAGACCTGATCCGCATAGTCATCATAATCATCTTCACAATCATGACCACCACCAAAATAGCTTCATTGACTCATCAAAAGTGTTCACAACCTCCTCTTCATCACTGTCGAAATCAACAATCTCTCACCTTAGAAAATGGGTTAACCCTCTTAGTAGAAGAAGTAGACGGAAAATCCTTTTTATTACCCATATAGTGATTTGTAGTTATATTTAGTTAGAGGTGTATACAAGCTGAACTGGGCTACTCATGATCGGCTCTGTAAAAGATTGAAACGAGCCGAGGTTTAAAGAGCTCGAGCCATTTACGAGCCTAAAATTGTATTGAGCTCGGTTACGCTTGCAAGTCTAAAACAATTGATTTTGCATGAGCTCAGCTCGGTATTTAGTACACCCTTGTACTTACTTACAGTAACTATTTATTAGATAGATGATGATTATAAATTGAGATGTTAAATTGGTAGTTTTAGTTGATGAATCTAGGATTCGAATGATAAAAATGGTTTGCTATAACCACATTTCATACCTCATGTCAAATGAAGGGTGAATTCTAATTCACAAACATTCTGCAAGATTAACAACAAGAATTTACAAAGCTAATTATTCAAAACTAAGCGTGTACGAACTCTACCCTGTTTAACCATCAAAAAGCTACATTGACTTTTAGAGATTAACTTAAACAAAATCCAACTGAATGCATAAACTATTAACCTAAGAAGTATCACCAACAATAATGCCCAACCTGAACCGAAAAGAGAACAATATGTTCTATAAAATACCACCGATAGTAGTTATAAGTACTTATATTGATTGGGTCGTTTTTACAATAGTTTATTTTACCTCATTGTTTACTCTTGTTAAAATTTGTGGGGTTTAATTCCTAAACAATTTGGGGGCTATCAAAACGAAAAACTATTCTTCTACTTTCTGTTACTAACAAAATATTGTTTTAGTTCCTCAGCCCACAGGACATTACGATTACCAATATGTCAAAGATTCTTTAAGTTATCGGGAACCTAAGTTTTTACTTACTAACAAAATGCGTCTATGAGTTACTAGACGCATTTGTCTAAGGTATGATGGCATATGCTCAACAAGAACATTATATTTTGTGGCTTATATAGACATGGATCGTCAAAGTGAAGTGGGACATGTGGAGATCGTTGCACAAAATCCTCAAACTATACTAATCTAACTAAGTGGTCCTTTGTCCTCCCAAGTTCCATTTCCTAGGAGAGTTATTGGTGCAGTGCTCTAGCCACAAAGATGAAATAAAATTTGGAAATTAAGCACCACCTTTACCTTGTTAACTCAAAGTCAAAACAATTACCAAATTTGTGGTATATATGACTCGAATGGGAGATGCAAGCCAGGTAGAAAACATGATATATTTCCTCAATTCAGCCTGATGAAAACACCATTATGATATCGATAACAAACAAGCCACCAGCTACTGGTTCCCCTTGCATTTAATGACCCTTGGCTAAATTTTAATAAATTTTTTTTTTATTAACCAATTCGTAAAGACCAAAGTTTTGATTGAGGTATTGGTTTCGCCAATTAAGGAATTTATTTTTAATTATCGTCCATTATATCGTACTTTTGCATAAGTCTGAAGACTTAGGGGATGTTTGGTACGATGGAATGGAATGCTAAGAAATGGAATGAGATCGTTTCCTTAGTTTGGTACCGTAGAGAATGGAAACAAAGAATCAAAATAGGATTCTCTTTCAACAAAATTCATTCTTTAAAAAAATTGAAGAATGCTGAGAATCAACTTAATTAGACAAAAATATTCAAGGCTCCATTCCACGTGAGAATCAAAAAACTATGAATAAAAAGGGAACAAATCATGTGCGTTGCACATGCTACTCATTTGTGGGAAAATATCAAGAACCCTAGCATAGTTTCTCTCTAATTTCATATTCATCTCCAATTCACCCTCATCACCAACGATATTCGAATTTTCAGATTACCTTCATCAATTCAATTTTTTTTTAACAAATACATAACTATTTTAATCTTCTTTATAAATTTTTAAATTAACATTCTTTTGTTCTTAAATTTATGCTTCAATTCTGTATTTAGGTGCATTGATAAGGCTAGAACAAAAAAAGATCATGTAAATCATACTTGGTGTATTTCAGCGAAAATTATATACAATTAATTTATTAACAAAACCTGCAGTCCATGAATATGGTCAAACATGCTTCGTATAAGTGATTGCTATGAACTCTCATTTTGAAAATTACTAAATTAGTGCATAAACAATTCAAAATGTGAATATAATAATTTCATTATGAAATTCGAAGAAGGATGGGAAGCTGATGACGTGATCTTGAAAAAGAAAGTATAAGATTAATCAAAATAATATAGTACTCGTATTACTTCTTCATTATGTTGAATTTTATTTTGTTCCAAACAAGAGAATTGTTTTCTATCATAACTTTTTACTATGATTCTTTGTTTATACCAAACATTGGAATATACTTTCTTTCTCTTGAGCTATTCTCTTTCTTTATGATTTCATTCTCAACTGTATTTTCATTCTATACGATTCACTCGTACCAAACACCCCCTTAGTGTTTCAGATAATTACCACGGAAGTGGCGCATGGAATTAAAGCTAATTTGCCCTTAAGATGATTTTGTACATTTATAGCCTACTTGGTAACTCTAATTTGACACACAAAGAAGCGGAGAATTTGGTCAGCGCCGAAGCAATAACCTCCTTCTTTCGGGTCCCAATTTAATGTACTCCCCTCCTTGTACCCCTCTTATAGTTTTTCAAAATTGGATGAGCCGTTCTCACTATTTGTACCAAAACCATCAATCAATTAAACTTATTGAAAATTTAACTCTTCAAAAAAATAAATCAAATTTCACCATTGTTTAGTCCAATTTATTTTTCTATTAAAAATTCCCTTTGCTTAAAACTTGTCGCACATAATAAACAAACAAGTAACAATAAAAAATAAACAAATAAAACAATGCGCACATAACTAACAATTAATCCGTGTAAACGAGTAGCCACATGTAACTTATTTGATAAAACCTATTAACAATCAATATCTAGGTTAATTAATGTATATATTAACTAGGGCTTTCACTTCAACAATAGAAAGTGAGCCACATACATCGACGAATCGATTGCGTAAGCCATAATTAAAATATACTAAATTACACGTAATTGATTCATTAATATATTTATTGGAGTCTTCCCCAATTCAAGATTTATCAAAACATATATGTGATAAAATATATTAACAATTAAAAAATTCAAGCAACCATTCATGACGAACATGCATGTATCATCATGGATATAACATAACAATTATTCAAGTAAGTCACAAGATTGCATACCATTCCATGTCACATAACACTTTATTCATGAATTTATCACGTAACAAATATATTAATTCTAGGTTTCAATATGGATAACATAACAATTAATATAAACCCTAAAACAGTTTTAAAAAATCGACTAAAAAAAATTTAGGGTATCGACCCATAAAAAAAATTTTGGTCGATCCAAAAAAATTTTAAAAACCAAATTAGGGAAAAACCCTAACTCTAAAATTAGGGTTTACATAATTGTAACCAAAACCCTAGAACAATCATATCAAACAGCTTACAATATTCGTTTTTAACGTGTCTAGTGATTAATTACTCATTAAACAAGACTTGTGATACCACTGTTGGAATTATATAACATGACTATCATACATAAAACACATAAAACATCAAAGAAACATGTGAAAGCGTATAGAAACGTATATTGAATAATTAACTAACATAAACATAAAATATGTTTACCTTTTTTATTATAGCTGAAGAAGAATCAATTTCACAAAATTAGCAAGTGATGAACCCTAATTAGGGTTTGTAGGATTATAAGAATTACCCCTTACCAATTTTGTAATTTATTCCAAGATACCAACAAACCTATGTTAGTACCATGTTTTTGTACACACGTACTAAATCAAATTAAAGTAATGCTAATTTTAATCACACGAAAATATTTGTTTTGGGAAAAAAAAAGTTTCGACACCCTTGGGAGGTGGTCGACCGACTGGAACAAAGAAACACACACAAAACAATTTTAGGGTTTCGACAATGAGTACAAGAGATGCAAAATAAAGACCCTAGGCGTTGTATTTATACACAAGATAACTTTGTTACCAAGTTAAGTTTGGGTTGGGTTAGGATTCCCCTTGGCCGATCGGTTTGAGTAATCCCCAAGGGATTCCGGAACCTTCCCAATCTCTATTTTGCAATTTAGTCCTTCCATTTAACATTTAACGATCGTTAGTCCGTTACACTAAATTAACTTAACGTCCGTTATATATTTCGTGTAATTTATAAATAAATATAACATTTACATTTAATTATTAACTTTAATTCTCATACGTAAAGCGTGCAATCCCGTGGTCTCGAGTTTGATCCTAACTCACGACTACTAATTTATATCGATAAAACTAACACTAACACGACAAAAAGTAGTTGAATGCATCTCTGTACAAGAAAATCAATGGAAGAAGAAAGAAAAGCAATTTTAAAAATCAAGAGATTGCATGGTTTTGATCAACGTTTTGGGACTTTCATTAAGCTATAACATATCTTTAGACCCCGGTTTTCTATACTCTTTATACAGTAAACTCATATAATACTTCGCAATAGAATGATACATCTTTTGTTATATGAAACTGTTAGTCGAAATGGGAGTCTTTAAAATAACCTTGGTTTGATATCATAAAAAGTTGAATAAAAGGGACTACGTTATTGCTTCTTGCATTTAAGATGTTTGTAGCCTGAAAGTACCTATTTTGTGACTCAAACAACAATTCAATACTAGTTTTCATTTTTATACTTTTTTCTTGTATCGATATTCCTGTTGAATGAGTGTTATTGTGAAATATTATTCGTAAACTTATAGAAGAAAAGTAAAGTTCGAATTAAAAATGTAAGAGCTCATACAATTTTTCCGAACTCACATACAAGATCCCAATTCTAATATTGAATTTGAAAGCATAGTATTGACTTTAGGACATATATTCCATATGCACCACGCTATATACATGTGACAGCCCGTAATTTTTCGGACTTATTTTAATAATAAATTATGTTTATTTTTACTCATATTTCATTTTTGAAATTTTCCGAACTTATTTGGCTTGAAAACGAGAGATTATCTCGTATACTGTAAAAACCACACTCAACGCGTACCGGCACAACCGTAACCTAATAAAAGTTTTAATGTGATTTCTATATCATTTATAAGATACTAATCGTATAAATACTCGTTTTTCATGAAAAATTTATTTTAAACACAACGGCATAAATTGCGTTTCCAAATTCGATTGTTATCGAGCCTAAAACCCTCTCCCAACCCCCTATACTATTCAGAACTTGTCATTTCCGTTTTGTAACTTTGGGCTATATAAACGAAAGTTTGAGGTTTTCATTTCTCATTTGTTATAAACACAACCCTAAATCCCCCTCCCAACCGGCGCCTCCTCCACCGCCTGCCATCGCCACCACACCACCAACCACTGTCGTCCACCATCACGAGACCAAGAAGTAGTTTATGTATACCGGGTATAGTGTGAACGGTTCACATTAGGGTTTGATAGTGGTTTTGGTCCGTATTCGATTCGTGTGTTCATCTCCACGCCTCTATATCTCTCTTTCTCTTCCGTCTATCTTTGTTTATCCTTTTTAAAAACCAAATATAAATCGTTGTCATGTTTTCGTGGATTAGAACTTGGAAAAATACGTTTTTTTCTTTACATAATTTCGTGTGGTTTAAACCGCTTAAAAAGGGTTTTGGTTGAATCGTTTTGGTATACGGGTCCATTGGGTTTTGGATTTGATTTGTATTTTCATATTTAACTTATTTTGTTTGTGGATATTTTGATCTTATGAGCCTATTTGGTTTTGGTTTGTCTCGGCTCAATGACACAACCACAAGGATATTGCAACACCTTAGATTCTATGAGGAACCTACCTTGAAACACTTTCCAATTTGTTCATAAAGTTTTTGGTATAAGTGTATAAATTTATATGCTAATCAATTGACAGATAACAATGGTCGTAAGAAAAAAAAATAATATAGTCTTCTAGTTGCGGTAGAAATGCGTCATGAATTTTTCTTTATCTGATGTGGAGTGGTACGTATTTGATTTTTCAGACTTGTGTTTTGATTCTTTTGAACTGTATTTGATTCAAGTATTAAAATTTGCAGGATGGATGGGTCATTTGCTCTTCTAATCCATTTTCCAAACCTCAGGTTTGTAACCACTTTGACTTCCATGTTCCAAGTCTTAGTTTGGAGCTTGTTTTTCTTGGCAAAATCCGCCCCTATGATTGGGTTGTGGCGTCGCTTATCAAGCTATATATATCTTTTAACAATATCATTCAGCTTTTGCAGGTGTGCTTAAAAAATGTATGTAAATTATAGTTTACATGATACTTTCTTATTTAAATGTTTGGATCGGACCCCTTTGATTAGTTGATTTGTAAGAGAAAACTTACTGTAACGGTTCAGTAATACTACATGAACTAAAATGAACTTGTTATCGTTGTTCCTAGCTTCCTTCCATTCTACAAGTCATTAGTTTAGTGCGACCAGGAATTGCTCTTGTTAGTTAATTTGATGTATACTCATGATGACAATTCTCTTTTGCATCTAATAAATAGGTGGTTCCGAAGGTTTATTTGCTCAAAAAACTCGTGAAATCACAGATGATGTCCTTGCACCTACAAAAATCAAGGTACTTAGACGCAAAAATACATTTTTTTATATGCATGAATTTTTTTTCCAATTCAGTAGTAAATACATTTAAGTTCTTTGAAGGTGGTTATTATCTGCTTGGACGGACAAAGGATCTGTTGGATATAACTTTTCACATACACATCAAACCATAACACAAAGTAACATATAGATGGAATTCTAGAGAGAGAAAGTTAGAGGTTTAGGGAACTTAGTGAGAGAAAGTGAAAGATATTATTATGAGCTCCAACTCTCTACCTTGGGAGGTAGAGAGTATTTATAGTCTTACATAAATCGCCACACATCGGGCTGTGGATCAGGCATACAGTGGGTAAAGACCCGTCCGTCCTCCACGGTGTTACTTAACTAAATATTACTATGACTACGAGCTTTCTAACGATTACATATACTTGAGGTGACCGACTCTTTAATACCGGGAATTTCTAATTCCTAACAATCTCCCCCTAAGGGAGGTCACCTCAAACATATACTAAAATGACATTGAATACAATCAGATATTACATTAACAATTGATCTTGCATTCTTGATGTAGTACTTTGCTCCGAAGCTCGTAGTCATTGATTCCACTCATTGCATGTTTGGTTAATCCAAGTGGAGGTCTTTTACTGATCCACGTGATAATAATGTTGAGCCAGCTTTTGAGATCATCAGCTAGTAGAAAATCTCTGATACATCCATTGTGGTGTTGGTATTATGTGATGTTGTGACATTCGGACCGACATGCTCACATTCTGGATCATGATATATTCTCATCAGAGTAGCGGAAGCATTTGTTGATTCATGATATTGGCAGCAGCGTAGCAGAAGCATGGAGTAAAAATATCAGAGTCATTGATGCACTAATCATGATTTCTTTTGAGATGAATGTGTTAGGTGAGCATGCGGCTATGGATTGACCGCTTCATTCTGATCAGCTGCAAACGCCGGGGTGTACCTGCATAAGACAGTTAGCAATAAAGCGCACGAAAGTGTCTTTGATCACTTTCGATGAATTGAGGTACACGGCCCACGGTTCCCCGTTGATCAGTACAAGTACTGCCTGTGATCAGGTATAATTCCGAAGAATTTCCTTGACAGGGTTTCGCAGCTGCTCTAGCTGTTTTCAAACCGGAACGTCTCAAAGAAGACAACACGGAGTGAGTGAACCAGCGAATTTACGTCCACTGATTGTTTAAAAGAAATTTGAAAAACAATCGTGTATTGCTCAATAGAAATTGTTTTTGCAATATAACGAAGGTTTTAATGAAAATCAATTATCAATCATAAAACACCTTTTGATTTGAAAAATTAGTACACGGTCGACATGCTAATGAAAAGAGTTTTTAAAGCACAAAGACCGGTTTTTCAAAGGTATCCGTCAATCCATAACCTGAACCAGGATTGATTCAAAAGAATGAATCGCCCCATTGTTTCTGTTCAGTTGTCACATGGTTGATCTGTATAATAGATCTCTCATGCCACCTACCAGGAGCTTGTTAGATGTTGGCTCCAGAAGGCTTTCCATCTTCATTGTGAGTATGTTTGCATATCACTCAGATGTTCTGGCAATACCACAAGGATAATGCGTAGGACTCAAGATATAATCTCTCTTTCCACATTGTGTGAAACAGAGAGTCTTCATTGAAAGTGTCCTAATGAGATTTATTGATGATCTCGTGGCTCTAGACTCAATTTGTGCATATTTGGATCCTATATCGGAGACTAGGGAGAGGGTCTCCTCCTTCAATATCAACAATCTCTAAGAGAAAGTCGATAGATAATGTCGGTTCCCCGTGAGAATGAAACAAGTCCTTTTAAGAGGAACTTGAGTGGTTTGGGAAGTTGTAGTGCAGTGCGTCACTGGGTCCATGACGTCTTGTCTTCAATACCGATGTTACCATCAGTAGCATATGAATTGAACCCGGTTTCTGCCCTAAGGTTGAATAAATGGAGGGCTATTTGTTTTCACCCTATTCTCATTCAATTCTTTTTAATTCTTCAACCCCTTCAGTGCTTACCGAGACTTCATAACTAGAACTTTGTTGGGTTTATTCCAGTACTAGCTCAGTCTTAGTCCGCACTCTTCCCATATCTCATTTTTCTCCTTTTATCATCATACCTAAGGACTTCTACACTAACTAGTGGATTGTCCCTGGGTAGATCCCTCCGGTTCTGGCGGATCATGGGAACCAATACCTAACCTTAACATCCTTATATCATCGTACATAAAGTAAAGTTGGTCGGTCTATTTGGTATTGTTCATCTGCCATTGGAACCAATTGAAAACCATTTGAAAGTCAATTCAGATACTTGTGATATATTATCAAAGCATTTTGTACCTGAATTGTTTTTGATATTTTTAGAACGAGAACTCCCCCTCAACATGTGCATCAAGTATTTGAAAATGTTTTGCACACGGAGGCAAGAGAAAGAATTAACTTCTTTGATTACCATTTTCTAAAAGATATCAACATCACTTCCCTAATCGAATCAAGTAGATAAAGCATTTTGGGGAAGGATGAGGTTTTCATGATTTTGCTCCCCTCAATATGTGCCTCGAGATTTGAAAAGAGTTTTGCACATACTAGAGGGAACCTGCACATTGAGATAAGTGATCACGTTTCAAATCATTGTGGTTTAATATAGATGCTCCCCTCAATGTGTGCATGGAAAATTTGAAATCGTTTGTCACTTACGGGGAGGCAAACATGCTAATCACTTAAGAAACCATTTATCGAATTATCAGTTTAAATCCTATTTAAATCACAACTTCTCCCCCGATCACAATTATTAAAACATTTGAGATTTGTGATCTCTGTAGATTTAAATTGATTTTGAAAGCTTTTAAGGAGAATTGTGACTTGATTATGAAAGCGTTTTAACTCCATTGGTTAAACATGCATGTACATCTTTTGAAAACAATTTAATGCCAAATAACTTTTTAATTTAATTGAAATCATTCTCCCCCTCAATCAATGACATAGGTTGTTGATTGAGCGATAGAGATTTTGACAAATAAGTCCTGATGATTATCAAAAATAGAGACCGAGTTATTTTTCAAAGCATTTAGTTTTCAGCAGATAAATGTTATAGAATCAGAGCATGGAATTTGAAAACATGGTAAAACATGGCTCTGTTCTTTCTTTTAAAACCGGGTTATTGCCTGAAAATGACAATAAACCATTTTTTTCTCTTTCTCTCAAACATAATTTTTTGATTTTTTTTTTTATTTCTAAACATAATTTTTGATTTTTTTTTTTTTTTTGAATTCGACCAACATCTAAAGTCCCGTGTCATTCTTTGAATGACAGCACAAAGACCGTAGATATTATCGAACCGAGAAAACGCATGACAAAAAGACAATATTTTTTGAAGATTTTTTATAATTTTGTATTTTGATTTTTCGAATAGATATATACAAGAGATAGATGAAGATAGACCTTTACTCCTCGTCTTCCTCCTGAAGACGTTTGAGTGTTTCTGGTTGAAGGCTTTTCAAGCCAAGTCGAGGAAGAATAAACTCAAAACGTTCTCTTGGAAGAGCTTTGGTGAAGATGTCTGCTAACTGATATTCAGATCTCACAAAATAGAGTTCCACCACACCTTTTTCCACTTGTTCCCTGATGAAATGATGTCGAATGTCGATATGCTTTGCTCTTGAGTGTTGAACGTTGTTGCATGAGAGAGCAATAGCACTTTTATTATCACAGTACAGAGGGATTTTGTTGAATTCAAAGCCATAGTCAGATAATTGAGATCTCATCCATAAGATTTGAGCACAACAAGATGACATGGCTATGTATTCAGCCTCTGTAGAGGAAATAGAAGTACTCATTTGCTTCTTTGAAGACCAGCTCACAAGCTTATCACCCAAAAACTGAGCACCTCCAGATGTACTTCGACGAGTATCTTGACAACCTGCATGATCAGCATCTGCATAGGCCGTTAGTGACATACCGGTGTCCTTCGGGTACCATAGTCCCATATTGATGGTTCCTTGGAGATACCGAAAGACCCGTTTAACTGCTTCAAGGTGCTTTTTAGTAGGCTTAGCCTGGTATCTAGCACACATGCAAACAGCGAACAAGATGTCTGGTCTACTAGCTGTGAGGTACATCAGGGATCCAATCATACTACGATATTTCTTTTTGTCAATCATGATCCCTGAGTGGTCCTCATCTAGTTTGGTTCGATCAATCATGGGGGTGTCAACAGGTTCACTTGAATCAAATCCAAATTTCTTTAAAATCTCTGTTGCATATTTAGATTGATTTATGAAAATGCCTCCGGGACTTTGTGAAATTTGTAATCCCAAGAAAAATGACATTTGTCCCATCATTGACATTTGAAACTTTGAACTCATTTCATTAGAAAAACGATCACATTCCATTGGGTCTGTCGAGGCAAAAATAATATCATCAACATAGATTTGAACATGAGTTAAATGTTTGCCTGACTTCCTGGTGAATAAGGTAGGATCAACTGCTCCTTTGCTGAATCCGGTTGATAGAAGAAACTTTGACAGTGTATCATACCATGCCCTTGGAGCTTGCTTTAAACCGTAAAGAGCCTTCTTCAGACGATAAACGTGAGTAGGATGCTCTTGATTCACAAATCCTTCAGGTTGGCTGACGTAGACGACTTCTTTAAGATCTCCGTTCAGAAATGCCGTCTTCACATCCATCTGATATACTACCATGTTCTTACTAGCAGCATTAGCCAGAAAGATTCTGATTGCCTCGATTCGAGCAACTGGAGCAAATGATTCTTCAAAGTCTATACCCTCCTCTTGACGATATCCTTTAGCAACTAATCGGGCCTTGTTTTTCAACACATCACCATGCTCATCAAGTTTCACTTTGAAGATCCACTTTAGAGCAATAATCATAGCACAGTCTGGAGCAGGTACTAACTCCCATACATCAAGTCGATCAAACTCATGAATTTCATCTTGCATGGCATTGAACCAGCTGTCTTCATTCATGGCGGTTTTAACATCTTTTGGTTCGATCTTAGATAGTACGGAGTTGAAGAAACACCATAAGGCATCGGTTGCAAGTTGTTTCCGGGTTGATACAGGACGAGAGGGATTTCCAATGATATTGTCTAATGGATGATCGTGAGTCCATTTTCTAAGGTGTTCATGTGGCAGTTGTTGAGGAACTGAGGTAGCTGAGTCGATGTCTTCTGAAGAAGATGGTTCAGATGATGATTCAGGAGTAGCAAATATGTTTTCAAATGGAGCATCTTCGGGAGTAGCAAAGGGATTAACTTCATCATTGATGCCAGAAACATTTCCATGATGTACATTTGAAGAATGATGATTTGTTGATGAGACTGAAGGATCAGCAGCAGGTGCTTCTTGACTTAAAGATATTGAGACTGAAGGATTGTCTTCATTCACAGGAATATGAGCATCTTCTGTTGTAGGAATCAATACCTCATTAGTAATTGAATCATACAGTTCATCAAACATAGGATCAAACAATTTCTTTAAATCATCTTCAGATGGAGGTACATATGGAGTTTCTTGAGAAGAGTTTGGAACAAGAGATGAACCAATGGGACTGTTTTGAAGTGCGGGTCCTGAGCTGGAGTGTCCAGGAGCCATTTGACCGGTCAGCTCATCAAACGTAACGTGAATGGTTTCCATGATATTTCGGGTTCTTTTGTTATAGATTCGGTATCCCTTTTTGTTTGGTGCATATCCTACAAATACTCCAATGTCAGCTTTAGCCCTAAGTTTCCCTAAGTCTTGACCCTCATTAGTTGGATAACACAATGCACCAAACACACGAAGGAAAGAGAGATTAGGTTTTCTGTTGTGGACAAGTTCATATGGTGTCTTTCCATGAACAGTGTGAATCAGGGAACGATTTTGTGTGTAGCATGCAGTGGCAATAGCTTCAGCCCAGAGAAACATTGGAACTTTTGAGTAAATCAGCATTGTTCTAGCGGCTTCTACAAGAGTTCGATTTCGTCTTTCAACTACACCGTTCTGTTGAGGAGTTCGTGGAACACTTCTTTGATGGCTGATTCCAATGCTTTCATAGAATTCACTAAGTTGTTTGTTAACAAACTCAGTTCCATTGTCTGTCCGTATAATTCTGACGGTTTTGTTAAGTCGAACCTGCAGCTGTTTGATGAGTTTGATGATGATATCAGGAGTTTCATCCTTTGTCCTTAAGAACTTGACCCAGGTGAATCTAGAGTAATCATCAACTATAACTAACACATATTTCTTCCCAAAGATATTCTGCACTCTCATTGGTCCACATAAATCCATATGAATTGTATGAAGAACTTCTGTGACAGAGTTAGTAGGTTTGGGTTTATGGGCATACTTCTTGCTTTTTCCCAATTGACATGCTGAACAAAGATGATCCTTTTCATACTTTAAACGAGGTAAACCTACAACTAAGTCCTTTCTGGAGAGATCATTGATGGTGCCGAAGTTCAAGTGATTGAGACGTCGATGCCATAACCATGACTTTGTTTTAGAAGCCTTTGACAGCAAGCAAATTGGAGAAGACTTCATCATATCATCTATGGAGATGGTGTAAAGATTTGAACCACGAGTTCCTTTTAACAGTTCCTTGCCATTAAGATCTCTAACAAAGCAGGTATGTTTTCTGAAGGCTACTTCTAGATCAGAATCACAGAATTGACCAATAGAGAACAGATTATGACCCAAACCTTCCACATAGTATACTCTAGAGATAACACTATCACCAACAACATAATCACCATAACCCTTAATTGCACCGAAATGATCATTACCGAATCTAACAGTCCCGATGAATTTGCTCACGAAGTTCATGAGCTGCGACCGGTCCAGGTACCACATAACGATTTGAATGATCTGCAGTTGAACACAGACAAGAATGGATAACTGGATAATTGGGATCCCCATGCAAGAATGGGTTCCACTTGGTTAGTAACAGTAATTGGAACACCCACATCAGAAACAGAAACATCCATATCAGAAGTAGAAGCAATGGAATCATTGGGAATAGATGCAATGCTGGTGTCTATATTTGACCTATTCAAAGTATGTTTACTTCTTAAGGGAATAGTTCTACCAGTAGGCATCCATTTTCTAGTGGGCATAATCTTAGCAGTTTGAGAACAAAACTGATTATTCTTATGGCCAAAAGGTATCCAATAATAACCTATCTTTATAAAAGTTCTTCCTGTGGGTTTCCACTGTTTTCTAACAGTCTTTCGTTTTTGCCTTTTTGCCTTATTTGCACGATTATTAGCATTAGCAATTTTAACTGGGCATTTGACAGCATTAGACAAAGCATTCACACCACATTCATGATTAGCAACAGAATTCAAGCAGACAGCATTACAAGGTTTGCAGATAGTATCAGAATTCGAATTAATTACAGTACGCCTAAGGCTAATACTAGAATCAACACGATTCGTTTTATTCAACTCAAGCTTAAAGTTCCTAGATTGGTCTTCTACTCTCTTCCAATGCACATTCTTAGCTTGCAAGGTCCTATCATTCCTTGTATTGTCTTGAGACTTTGACCTGCTTGCTTTAAAGTCACTGATTACTCCTGTAGAGGGAATGGGAACATTAGTTGGTTGATCTAATTTTTGCATTCCTGAACTTGATGTGCAAGGATCTGAAGTACTAGAAGGCACATTAGTGTATACTTTAAGACTGTGATTTGAGCTTTTTGCAGGCACACTAAAGTTCACTTTCTTAGCACTACCATATCTGGAATCTGAACTACTTGAAGGCACATTAGTGTTTCCTTTTTTAAGACTGGGCATAGAACGGATTTCCTGCTTGGCACTAGGCATAGAACAAGGCATCACAGCTTTGCCTTTTGCACCTAAGGTTAAGGATTTGGGACATGTGGCAATTACACATTCTAGCAACTCTTGAGATCGTTTGGCCTGGAGGCAAGCAAACCTAATTTCACTATCAAGAGGTTTGTTAATGAAATCCTCTTCGACAATCTCACGGAGACATTCTAGACTATCCTTAAGGTGAGCACAGTATTCATGAAAAGCATGTTCATTATTCCTAAGATGAGGAGGAATATATTTAACTGTCACAGTGTATTTGCAGTCTAAGGGTGACTTTGAGACAACATTCTTATTGAAAACAAGTGGCAGTTTCCCATTTCCCTGACTTCTCAGATTCTCAATTTCCTTTTGTAGAGACGTTATTTTTTCGTTGTTTTGGTCACGGGTGACTTTTATTGAATCATATAACTCTTTAAAATGTCGTTTAACTTTTTCATTTTCTTTTAGAAAACTCTCGTTTTCCTTTTGTAAGGCATCAACTAAGTTTTGAAGATGAAAAGTTTGAGAATTCTGAGAATCTAAAGGAGGAGGGATTTGGGAGCCTGTCATATTGTTCGTTTGACCCTTTAATTGAGAGATTTGGGCTTTCAACTTTCTGATCGTGTTGCACTGAGCTTGAATCTGTTCATCACGTTTGTTAATTTGAAAAACTGCATCAAACTCTGGAGCATCTGACGATGTCTTGATATTTGAAGTTTTAACATTTTCTTTAAGATGTTGATATTTTAGTTGTAAATTAAAATGCTCAACTTCCAGTTTAGAAAAATGTTTAACCAAATTGTCGTGATCATCCAGTTCAATTTTCTCGTTTAGTTTAGAATTAGTTTTTTCAAGCTCAATGACACGATCATGGGAGACTTTCAGGGCCACAGATAGTTCATGAAATTTGGAAGCATTAATAGAGCAATTTGAAGCAGTGAAAAAGATATCTTGAGCAACACATTCAGTAATAAGAGTCTCATTTAATGTATGCAAGTTCTTCCTCTCAATCTCATTATATTTTAGTGCACGCTCATAATCACTAACTTCAGCTACCATTGCATCAAATTCCTTTTCCATTCCCTTGATATCAGTTTCTATTCCCTTTTTAAGACTCTCAAAGTGATCTTTCAGAAGTTTAAAGAAAGGCATGACCTCAGTTAAATAACATTCTTTCATTTGCTCAAAACCCCTTTCTCCTTCCGTTATACCAGTGGGTGTGATCCTTTTCTTGCAAGTTTTCTCAAAATCAACAAACAGTTGAAATATAACATATTGGCTAATTAAGGTCTTGCTTTTAGTGGCAATTTTTCTAGGAACAAGATGCATTGGTGTATTAGGAGGATACACAGTCGCTCTAGGCATTTTCCATAGGGGAGGGTTTGTTTCAACAATATTATCAGCTTTCTGCTTATCTAAATCCTTTTTCCAGAAAACTTGTTCGGGAGTCAACAATGTCTGAGGCTTAAACATGTTCAAGGAAATCCAGTTTTCCTTTTTGTAGTCATGGGGAGTGATAATTATTTTTTTCTCTTTGCATTTAGGATCATCTAATTTTTTGTTCATTCTTTCCCTAGTGACTTCATCTGATTTCTTATCCTCCTCAGTGCACTCAACGCAACTAGGTTTCTGTCTAGGTTTAAGAATCTCATTGCCATCATAGATCACACTTTGAGCTGCTTTTGCTATCTTTCCGTACTCAGGGTTGGGTTTATCTATAATGGGAACACTATGCTTATCGCTTAGGACTCTATGTTTAGTGACCATGTGAGCAGTCTGAATGGTGTTTCCTTGTATGTACAACTTGTTTTCAAGTTTGTTTTTCAAAGTTTTCAGATTAGAAAAATCTCTCAAGAGTTTTGATTCCTTTGCATTAAATTCCTGCTTAAGCATTTTCACATTTTCTTGAAGTTCTTGTTTTTGCTTAGCTGTTTTAGAAAGTTTTTCTTGCAAGGAATTTAATTCTTGTTTCAATACTTCTTCTCTAAAATTACTTTTTCTAATGACTGTACGCACTTGGTCATCCATTTCCTGCTCACGAGTGGTCAACTCAAATTTAGCACGTTGTTCATAAATAGCAACACGTTCTTTATAGGCATTTAGTTCAGAAATTACAGAATCATCAGGGGGCAGATGCAGTGTATTCATCAAAAACATAGTCATTGTTGACTGCAGAAGATGCATCACTTGGTACACCTTCACTTTCACTTTGTTTCACGTATTGATCGTATGGGATAATATCGATATTACCCATATTTTCAACATTTGATTCAATAGTTTCAGTTGAATGTACTTTGTCATGCATCTTTTGCACATCAGCATTATCGTATAGTTTTAATACCTCTGAGATGAGTTTGTCTCTGGATTGGCCAGCTAGTGGTGAAGAAGAGACCTTGGGAGAGACCATTGGAGAAATGCTAGCCATAAAAATTGTGTGTGCCGTAGGTCCATCATCCACATCAGAGTCGTATGCATCACAATCAGCGACTTGAAAGGCATTCTGATGATTGTGACCTGTTTCCTGAATAGGCTGCTCATCCACATCTGCATCATAGGTCTTGGCATTGCCCTCAGCAAGAAACAGCAATTCCTCTTCATCCAAAGTAGCACCATTGTCCTGAGCTTGTACCAGCAGCATCTTATCTCTGAAGTAATCAGCATTCTGTGGACGCTTTGGAGATGTACAGTTCCTTGCAATGTGTCCCTCACCACCACAGTTATAACATTTGATTGACTTAGCTTGACCTTGGTTACCATTCCTTCCTCGATACTGGTTACCAACATAACCTCTACCAGCTCCACCTCTTCCCTGATCATACTGTCTTTCCTGAACTGGTTGCACCACGATCCTTCCATCTTTAACAGTAGCTTGATTGTGTGGGTTAGATGCTGTTCTGAGGTTGTTGTTGGTTTGTGGGAGAGAATTCATGTTTTGACTAATCAGAAGAGCTAGTTGATTAATGAAGTTACCCACGTGTGGATCAGCATCAGCTTGTTTGAACATAGGATCAGGAATGAGTTTGTGATTACCATTACCCAAGGGTATGACTTGTGACGCTTTGGTTGTGATTCCGATGTTTGAGTAGAAGGCAGTTGAGTCATTAGACGAGCTTGTCTCTCCCTGGTTGGTTTTGAACTGATTGAGAATCAATTTTTCAAACATAGCATGTCTCTCATTCTGAAGGAGGAAGGCATAGAGTTGCTCATAGTTTGTATTCTTCAATCCTTTAGTGAGCTTCACAGCGGTGACAAACTTGTGCCATTCGGGATTCATGTTGTTCACAAATTTTGAGTTCAGCTGAATGTTAGGCATAGTCATTCTGATGTTCCTCATGTCATTCACTAACTTATGAAATCTCACATAGTACTCATAGACACTCTCATCTGGTTTCATCTTGAAGTGTTCAAATTCGTCATAGAGTTGGGATTCTCTGTCTTCCATAGTTAATTCTGAACCTGAGAGAAGCATCTTAACATTATCCCATACTGCCTTTGCATCAGTGTTATGATTGATCAGCTTGTAGATGTCTTTAGGAAGACCTTGAAGAACAATGTTTGAAGCCCTGATATCTGCATCGAATCTCTTTTTCTCCTTATCCTCAAGCTCATCATACATTTTAGGTCTGTCCATTCCGTAAACAGAAGTACCATCTTCATTAGTATCAAGTATGTCTCTAGTCGTCTCAACTCGATATGGTCCTTCATCAATGGATTTGAGAATGTTGACACCATTTTCCTTCCCAAGGCAGTACAATCTGATTCGTTGAGCCCAAGAATCGTAGTCAGTTCTGTCAAGCATGGGTGGACGAGTATCTGAGCCAGCTGCTTGAACATCCTCGCAACAGTGGAGATGAAAGTAGGAACGTTGGTAGACATGTTTACAGTTTATACGGGATTTTATAACTCTATGATTAAACCGGGAAATAGATTCTTTCACGGATTTTACTAAATCAAGAGAAAACCGTAAACAATCACTCAAGTCGCTAGAAGATAATGCACTAAGTCGCTAGAAGATAATGCACTAAGTCGCTAGAAGATAATGCACTAAGTCGCTAACGCTTAATTCGCTACACCACTAAGTCGCTAGATTCCCAAGTCGCTAGACAAATGCAAGTCGCTAAGTAGTAACTCGCTAACCTCAAGTCGCTAGCGAAATTTTGGCAGCAATTCGCTACTCAAGTCGCTAGGAATACAAGTCGCTAAAGAGCAACTCGTTACAGACCAAGTCGCTACCACCAAGTCGCTACCCGTAGTGGAGAGTCCACTACTTGTACTGTAAATCGCTAGGTAAGTCGCTAGCTACAAACCTGTAACTCGCTACAAAAATGTGAAGCAAGTCGCTACGAAGAAACTTTTCCGTGGCTCAAGTCGCTAGCATGAAAAACACATAAACCCCACTTTTCAATCCAAAAACAACCCAACCACTATGATTCAAACCTTCTAGATCAAAACCTAAACACTTGTGATGATTCTAAACACAAAAGTACAACCAAAATCAAAACTTTAACACTAGAAATCAATCAAATGATGCAAAAACCACTAAACTTTTTCAAACTCAAAAACCACCTAAAAACCACTAGAAATCCAAAGATGTGCAAGATATGATCTAACCATGGCTCTTGATACCAATTGTTGGATATAACTTTTCACATACACATCAAACCATAACACAAAGTAACATATAGATGGAATTCTAGAGAGAGAAAGTTAGAGGTTTAGGGAACTTAGTGAGAGAAAGTGAAAGATATTATTATGAGCTCCAACTCTCTACCTTGGGAGGTAGAGAGTATTTATAGTCTTACATAAATCGCCACACATCGGGCTGTGGATCAGGCATACAGTGGGTAAAGACCCGTCCGTCCTCCACGGTGTTACTTAACTAAATACTACTTAACTAAATATTACTATGACTACGAGCTTTCTAACGATTACATATACTTGAGGTGACCGACTCTTTAATACTGGGAATTTCTAATTCCTAACAGGATCAGATAAGAACAACCGATTCAGTAGTTTGTTTTGTTTGTTTCGGTACAAGGAGAAACACACCGAGAGGTGTGTTTTTGTCGTGGTCTCAGATTTGCCAGTAAACCCGTATAGGGTATGCATTTGGTTTTAAATTTGCTAAACGAGTATTAATATGGTTTGTCAAAATATTTAACTTGTGATGATATACATTTTTTGGGCTATTGAAGGTTTAACTAACGTAACTTTATTGTTTTGATTTTTTATTCTGATCATTGGTACGTTTCGGATAACACTTTGGGACTTGATACTTGGTTTGGACATCGGATTATATAATTACATAACGAACTTCATTAGATGGATTGTAACTTGACATTACTGGATTTATACATGATTTATAACATTTGGACGATTCAACTTATCTTGGACTTATATCAGACACATCGGACTCGAGACGGATGTAATATATTAGACTCATGATAAATTTAATATATTAGACTCGTAACATACCTAAAACATTGAATTGTACTTATTGGACTTTTATCGGGCTATAAAGCCTAATAAAAATAAACAACTAAAATGTGATTATTACTAGTTTTTACTTGGTTTAAATTATTATTTGTAACATGTTTGGATTAACAAACACGAACATGTGTTCAATTGTAAATTGTCAAAAAATATTGTTTCAGAAAACTTGAGTTTTACTAAAGTCTTAACTTAGAAATGTTGTATAAACGGACGAGTTATGTCAAAATTTTATAAAAATTCTAAACTTATACCTTTATTTCAAAAACATCTTTTACTACTATAAAACCCGACAAAGATTGAAACGCATGGTTTTAATTGATTTTAAAACCATTATCATTTTGAATGTAAACTCGTGTGAAATATTTTTATGAACCTCCCCATTAAGATAAAAAAGAGTTTGGGCTCACTCATTAAGCGAAAAAACACCCCATAATTGCTCTCCATTTGAGGATGCTAGAATTATTAAGTCTCAATCTTTGTAAAAGAAAGTAAAGCTTGGAGTTTTTGTACAAAAACTTAAGAGTTCATATAATTAATTGAGGCTTTCAAGGGATACATGTGTGTTCCACACACATGTGATCTTAATAAGCCCCAAAGAATCCTATTAACTTTTAAGACATTCACTTTCAATGCACTATGGTATTAAACCTTAAAAAATATTCTGTCATGTATCTATGTGGGACAAGAGGTTCAAATGGTTTCATCATAAAATAGCAAGTATCTATTTCACTAATCAATTAGGCAGATACTTCTATCATCTAAAATAAAACATCGTTCCGAACATTAAGTAACTAATCCAACTATACTCCAGATAAAAAAATGGTTAATAGAGGATATGGCAAATACAAATGCGTATTTGCTATGTGGGAAACCTTGTTCTAGACCTCTTTTATAGGCTTAATGGTTACAACGTTAAGTAGTTTGCAAACCAAATGCCTGGCGCGAGTTCAATTTCCGTTAAGCATGTAATGTATTTTTTTCGTAGAAACCATAGCACTTTCGTCGTTCTCGGAAGTGTATTTAAACTTTATGCCGCCATGGAAAAATAAGTAACGAAGTAGTCTATATGTGGTGTCCATGATGTTCCTTCTAATCAGGGGCTTAAGAAATCCGAGTATAAAAATATGAATCATTGTCTTTTCAAAACTATATACTTATTTAGGTTCCTATTGATGACTAAAATTGTTATACCCTCAGAAAACGCATAAAATGTTAAGGATAAGACGCAAAGTTACGGCGAACATATAAAGAGACAGGGCATTCCATGCTGAAGTGGCATAGTTATAAACTTCACTAATGTTTGCTTGTCACCGGTATAAGACTTCGCAATCAAATGATATACCTTTTTTTATATGAAATTGGTAGTCGAAATTGGAGTCTTTATTGAATAAAAGTGACAGCGTTATTGCTTCTTTATTTTAGTACTAGAGTGACAATAACAGTTAACTAACTGCTTGTACCCCACAAGTATTTTCTGAATTTTGGGTGAAGCCTATTTATGGGGCTTATTGTATCTTGGTAAAGCTAGTAAGCCCTTTTAGGTAGTTGGATAAAGCCAAACAGCTTATACTTATGGGCTTATATTACCTAATTTTAAGAAGCTCCATTGGAGTGACTTGTTGAGCTTATTTACATATTACACCCAATATTAGGTGCTAGGTTTGAACCCAAGCCTGTATTCTCAATATGTAAAAATTAAAACCCTTTACCCAATACTTTGAGGGTCTGTTTGGTTAAAAATGATAGATTGATAAAAGAATGTAATCGACGATGTAATGGAATAAAAAATAGTAATTGAATAAGTCATTACTCTCATTGACCTATTTAGTTGCTATGTTTGAATGGAATAAAGAATTTACAATTTTGTTTTGTACAATGCAATAAATGTTGAAAAGCAATCAAATAAATGAAATATGGCAAAATGTGATTCTATGTTGTAATGGAATAAAAAACTAAGGAGTGCTATGTAATGTAATTGATGGTTAGAGACGTAATGGAATGAACCAATGAATACACCATTCCATTAAAAAACTAAAAAAGAAACATTTTTTCATTCAATCCAGTCGTAATTATTTATTTCATTCCAATTTCGATTTATGCATACCATACACTACGTCAATGTTGGTATAAATTATGTAGGGATAATGTTATGTAGTTTCGACGACTTTTTTCACTTGTTAAAAATATCATAATGATACAGAGATTCGTCAAATATGTATAGAATGATAGCTATTCAGCTAGCTTTTCATGAGATTATATATAAATTCAAAAGCTTTTAATGTGGCCTAATTACTTGAATATACTCATGGTATTATTCTTAACGTGACATCTCCCATGATCGGAAGTAGTAATGTTTCCGAAATTTCGAGATATTAAACATAGTTCGTAATATTAAGCATCTAAGAGCGGAAGGTGTGGGGGTTTCGTTGCTCGCCGTCGTCCGAGGTGTGGGTTTGATTACCGGCTGGTGCACAGTGCAGAATTCTTAAAGTCTTTGGCTTTAGTTTACAGACTTCATTGAGTTATGCACTTTTGATAATTCTTTTTTTCACGGGAGATGATTTTATCTCATTATTTACTCTTTGTTTAAATTTGTGTGTATTAAATTCCTAAACAATTTGTGTGGACTAACGAAATATTGTTTTAGTTTCTCAGCCCACATGACTTTACAAATATGTCTATCAATTTTTTTTAGTTTATTGAGCACCTAAGTTTTGACTTCTCACAAACAAAATGCGTCTAAGGGATGGTGGCATATGCTCTACAAAAACAATAGTCATGGAATGTCAAGTGAAGTGGGACGTGTGGAGAGCGTGGTACAAAATCCTCAAACTGTACTGATCTAACTAATTAGTCCCAAAATATAAGTCTGAACTGTTGTTTGTCCTCCATGGCCCTTTTCCTAGGAGAGTTATTAGTGCACTGCTCTGGCCACAGAGATGAAATAAATTTCGAAACTAACTAAGCACCACCTTTACCTTGTTATCTCGATGTAAATACAATAAATTGTTGTATATATGACTGGAATGGGAAAGACGCAAGCCTGATAGAAGACATGATATATTTCCTCAATTCAGCCAGATGAAAACACCATTATGACACTGATAAAGAACAACCCGCGAGCTGTTGGTTCCCCTTGCATCAATGACCCTTGGCTGGTCCCTTGATAACGTTATCGCGCGGACTTACAAATGATTCAAAATAGGAGAGTTTTCAACGGTGTTTACTGTACCATAGTTAAGTTAATCAGATGTTATGCATCTTTAGACCACAATTACTATTAACGCAAGTTGGTCTAGGACTTTGCAATGAAAATGATTTATCTTTTGGTATTTGAAGGTTTGAAACGGCAATCGAAATGGGAATCTTTTTTGCATAAACTTGGTCTATAGTTGAATGACTTTTTCTTTTTATTGAATGTGAGCTCTCACTTTGTCAAGATTGTTTGTACAACTGGGATAGCTCAAAGATATCTGCTAAGTTTATGCTTGATCGAAGCAAACTCGATTTAAGCTTAGTTGTTGAGCTTATTTTAATATATTCACCGGGTATACACCCTTTACCCAAACATATTTTTATTTTAATATATTCACCGGGTATACACCCTTTACCCAAAAAAGATCGAAGCAAACTCGATTTAAGCTTAGTTGTTGAGCTTATTTATATGTGTACTCAAACTTTGGTAATGGTGATAGCTTCATCTAATACTATTGCATAAATTGACCCTTTTTCTCATAATTAGTGAGCATCTAATAACAAGATTCTACAAAGAAAATATACAAACACATAAATACAAATCTTCGTATTAAATGTTTGTATAATTTGTTAAACGATTTTTGAATCTCTAATTGATTATTATAATGTTGTATGATTTATCATAATCTTCATCTAAGAACATGAATATAGTTTCCATTTAGGAGACTAACTTTCTTTTTTTTCTTATCGTGGATAATTTTTCTTAATCTTCGTAAAAGATACAAAAAGTTCAAGTTTATACAATTTTTTCAAACTCAAATACCCATTAATTTTATGAGCCGCATAGATGAAGCTTAAAGCATATTATTAACTTTAAGACAAACAATTTACATGCACTTTGCTATATAACCTTAGAAGACTTTCCCTCATTTACCTATGTGGAACAAAATGTTTCAGTGGTTTCAAATTGATGTGAAGTATCTTCTGCAACATTTTCTATTGAGTATTAGTCGTTCCTTATTAACGTTCTTCTCATCCATTAATTTCTTAACTTTTGATCTTTCTTGCCAATTACCAGATGTTGCGTATACATTCGATAACAATACATAACCAGCTTAATATTGTGGCATTAGTGACATATGTTTGGCATCTGCAATTATAACTTTGCTAACCTATTACTTGTTCCTTTTTTACAAAAGTACCATTGAATTACGATCCCGTTTAGCGTATATCATCAAATATTCCCTTATTACGTTGTACTAAGGACTTATAGTTGGGTGAGTCGGTAGGTTGTTCTTTGCAATGTAAGGTGGTCTAAGACTTTGCAATAAATGTGTTATCTTTTAATATTTGAAGATTAGTTAAAATCTGAGTCTTTTTTTTTTTTTTTTTTTTTTTTTTTTTAACATAAACAGGGTTTGATATTTCAGTGAGCTCCTTTTTTAGATGTTTAAGGTTTGCATTTAAGACCAATGGGTTAGTTTCTATTTATTGTAATTTATTCATTACTCCAAACTCGAGAATTGGTTTTTAACTTTGGGATTTTGTACACTCAGATTTGGGGTTATGTGATCATTCATATCAAGTTTTTTGGTTATGGTGGGGAAGTGACAACATAGATTGATTTGGGTGGTTGAAAGATGCTCATTCATTTGAAAGATACACAAATGTTAAAACATAGTTTATCTACCGCGATTCTTATAAATATCAAAGGTAAAAAGTCACCATCAACTTCATAATAGGTTGTCAAAAGATAGTCTATAAAACCTACTCATAATCCCGACTTGATGACTTCAAGGTACACAACCAAAAAAAAAGTAAATACTCTTGCACGTTTGTTTCTCATTGAAGGGTGTGTGGGAAACGGTGTACACTTTTATTAAAATAATATCATATTACAATAAATAAATAATTAATAGAAAGTAAATGACAGAAATTAAATACAGACAGAAAGGTCTGTCTAGAAGCAAAAGACAAACTCTAACTAAAATAAACGAAAGTAGTATAGGATGGTCGAGGCTCGTGTTAAACACGATTCGCTTAAAACAGATTCGTCGTCTGTTTCCCAGGGTACAACAGCCAAAACATTAAGTTGTACAGTCGAACTTAACTAAACTGCCAGGAATTTCATCTTAAGAGATGCGTATTCCTTAAGTTGGAAATGATGTGTTAAAAACTTGTGGAATTAGGTGCTCTATTCATACACAATAGACTCCCTCTAAGTTTACCCATCCCACCGATGTGGGATTGAAAATAAACTACTTTTTCTCTTTAGGCATGGTACCGAATACCTAACTTTGAGAAGCGATATCTGATTCACATCAACTCTATTTTGGACACATAAAGGCTTATTGCGAAGCTCTCTTCTAGGAGAACGCGAACCTACAAACTATTACTCATATATGTGACACATAGATATAGATAATTGTGTCCAAAGTTGGTCAAAATTCACTTTTGCCAACCAATTTTCCAACAATCCCGCACATGAATGGAGATCGGTCGTAATACACAAAAATTATGATGAAATTCCAATAGTTGAATCTTGTAAATGATAGGTAGGTGTGACCCTTTGAACATTCCCTTGTGAAATGCACTAAGCCTCCTAACTATCAGTAGACGCGATGTCTTTGAACTGAGCTGCAGTTTATGTAGACGACAATACATTTCACACAAGACTCTCCCTAACATTGTTAAGCCCTCATAGTCATGTTCATTATGGTCCTGAACATTTGCCTGGTTCTGCAAGAGCTCTTAGGATTTGCCCCCCCTCCCCCCCACACTTCCCTTCGAAGCGACCCCACTTCTCTCTCACATAGGTGATTTCATCTTAAATCATTAAAAACATATGTTTTATGATTTCATCTTGAACCATTATGCTTTGTGATTTCATCCTGAATCATTAAAGCCATATGTTTAACCTCTCAACAAGTCACAATTGTTATAGGAATGGACTAGGAAGTTACAATATTTAGTAACTCCCCCACATTTCTATGATTAGGTTGTCCTATTGAAACCAGATCTTGGGATCTCCAGTCAACTGGGTTCGGTTTTTCCTTCATAGAAACTCATTCCTTCAAGGGATTTAGTCCCATTCCTTTAGACGACTTACTAACTAACTCTCTGCTTAAGCATTTCATAAGCAGATCCGCGATATTATTCTTTGACTTCACATAGTCAATTGAGATAACTCCTGTTGAGAGTAGTTTTCGTATCGAATTATGTCGACAGCGGATATGTCTCAACTTTTTATTATACATTATGTTATGAGCTCTGCCAATTGCCGATTGACTATCACAATGTATACTAATGGCCGTTACCGGTTTAGGCCACCTTAGTATGTCCTCTACAAATTGACGTAGCTATTCTGCCTCTTGTCCGCATTTATCTAACGCGATAAATTCTGATTCCATTGTGGACTTTGCTATAACAGTTTGCTTGGAAGACTTCCAAGATATAGCCGCCCCTCCTAGTGTAAACACATATCCACTAGTCGATCTAGAATCCTTTATGTCAGATATCTAATTTGCATCATTGTATCCTTCTATAACAGCTGGATATCTATCATAATGCAACCCATAATCGCGATCTGATCTCAAATAATTAAGTACCCTAGTCATAGCTGCCCAATGTGTATAGCTTGGATTACTAGTATACCTACTTAGCCTGCTAACAACATATGCTAAGTCAAGTCGGGTACCTGTCATTAAGTACATTAACATGTCAATAATTCTTGAATACTCTAATTGGGCAACACCTATGCCTTTATTTTTAGATAGATGCTTACTGGTGTCAATTGGAGTTCTAGCTAGGCCTGAATCCCCCGCATAGTGAGTATTAAGAATTTTGTCCACATAATGTGCTTGACTTAACACAAGTCCATTTTGAGTTCGTATGATCTTTATTCTAAGGATCACATCAGCCAAACCCATATTCTTCATGTCAAACTTTGATTTCAACATGTC
This sequence comes from Chrysanthemum makinoi, assembly GCA_910596185.1. Taxonomy (NCBI): domain Eukaryota; kingdom Viridiplantae; phylum Streptophyta; class Magnoliopsida; order Asterales; family Asteraceae; genus Chrysanthemum; species Chrysanthemum makinoi. The sequence goes on along the minus strand of OU343221.1, from coordinate 3,858,430 downwards.
TTTATTAGATTTGATCATCTTGTCGCTATCCCAACGATAAGCATATCATCAACATATAAACACAAGATTACATATCCACTGTTTGTGTCTTTGACATAAACACACTTGTCGCATTCATTAATTTTGAATCCACTCTCTAGCATGGCGTGGTCAAATTTTTGATGCCATTGTTTGGGAGCTTGTTTTAAGCCATATAATGACTTAACAAGCCTACAAACTTTGTTCTCTTATCCAGGAGCCATGAAACCCTCGCGTTGGTTCATGTATATTTCTTTTTCTAAATATCCGTTTAGAAATGCCGTTTTCACATCCATTTGGTGAACTTCCAAATTTCTTAAAGCGGCAATAGCAAGTATCATCCTAATAGAGGTTATTCGCGTAACAGGAGAATACATATCAAAGTAATCAATACCTTCTCGTTGTCTAAATCCTTTGATTACTAATCTTGCTTTGTACTTGTCAATGGTGCCATCGGCTTTCATCTTCTTCTTGAAGATCAATTTATAGCCTAGTGGTTTACAACGAGGAGGTAAATCCATGAGCTCCCAAGTATGATTTTGTAAAATAGAATCTATTTCACTTTTAATAGCTTCTTTCCATTGAGGCCCTTCTGAGAAGTAACCGCTTCTCGGTATGAAGTAGGTTCGTTTTCAACCATAAAAGAAACAAAATCGGGTCAAAACGATTTCTCGGTTCTTGCCCTTTTGCTTCTTCTAGGTTCAACCTCTTCTTCCTCAGTTTGATCTTGTCTCTCATCCTGGAGATCATTATCATCTCGTTGTCTCTTATCAGAACAACATTATCATCTTGATGTCTCTCATCATGAAAAACATCATCATTTAGTTGCCTCTCATCATGGAAAACTGTATCATCTTGTCTAGATGAACATGCATTTTCCTCAGATAAATAAGGAAACACAGTTTCAAATAAATAAAGTTTTCCTTGATTCCATTATCGTATCTTTGTATATATTCAGATTTTCTGAATCATATCCAAATAAATGAAAACACTACTCTAATGAGCATATCACAAAATATAAAATCCACAGTTTTAGGTCCAATATTTTGATCTTTGGGTGCCGGGACAGATAGACACCCCCACATTCGTAAGTACTTACAGGATAGTTTTCTTCTCATCCATAGTTCATAGAACTATTTTCTTTTCCTTACAGGGGATCTTATCTAAAAGATAAGTAGCCAATAAAACCGCTTTCCCCACATGCCATCGCTTAAACCATGACTTTAACAACATGGCATAACCATATCTTTAAGGCACAGTTCTTTTCTATCAACAATTATGTTGTGGTGTATAAAGAGCAATTAATTTACGTCTTATTCCATGTTTAGAACATACATAAAATGCAGACATATATTCACCTCTAATATCAATTCAATACTAGTTTTCTTTTTTATAACTTTTTCTTGTATCGATATTCCTGTTGAATGAGTGTTATTGTGAAATATTATTCGTAAACTTATAGAAGAAAAGTAAAGTTCGAATTAAAAATGTAAGAGCTCATACAATTTTTCCGAACTCACAGACTAGATCCCAATTCTAATATTGAATTTGAAAGCATAGTATTGACTTTAGGACATATATTCCATATGCACCACGCTATATACATGTGACAGCCCGTAATTTTCCGGACTTATTTTAATAATAAATTATGTTTATTTTTACTCATATTTCATTTTTGAAATTTTCCGAACTTATTTGGCTTGAAAACGAGAGGTTATCTCGTATACTGTAAAAATCGCACTCAACGCGTACGGGCACAACCGTAACCTAATGAAAGTTTTAATGTGATTTCTATATCATTTATGAGATACTAATCGTATAAATACTCGTTTTTTGTGGAAAAATTATTTTAAACGGAATGGCGTAAATTTCATGTCCAAATTCGATTGTTATCGAGCCTAAATCCCTCTCCCAACCCCCTTTACTATTGAGAACTTATCATTTCAGTTTTGTAACTTTTGGGCTGTATAAACGAAAGTTTTAGGGTTTCATTTCTCATTTGTTATAAACACAACCCTAAATCCCCCTCCCAACCGGCGCCTCCTCCACCGCCTGCCATCGCCACCACACCACCAACCACTGCCGTCCACCATCACGAGACCAAGAAGTAGTTTATGTATATCGGATTTAGTTTGAACGGTTCACATTAGGATTTGATAGTGGTTTTGGTCCGTATTCGATTCGTGTGTTCATCTCCTCGCCTCCATATCTTTCTTTCTCTTCCGTATATCTTTGTTTATCCTTTTTAAAAACCAAACATAAATCGTTGTCATTTTTTCGTGGATTAGAACTTGGAAAAATACGTTTTTTTCTTTACATAATTTCGTGTGGTTTAAACCGCTTAAAAAGGGTTTTGGTTGAATCGTTTTGGTATACGGGTCCATTGGGTTTTGGATTTGATTTGTATTTTCATATTTAACTTATTTTGTTTGTGGATATTTTGATCTTATGAGCCTATTTGGTTTTGGTTTGTCTCGGCTCAATGACACAACCACAAGGATATTGCAACACCTTAGATTCTATGAGGAACCTTGAAACACTTTCCAATTTGTTCATAAAGTTTTTGGTATAAGTGTATAAATTTAGATGCTAATCTGTCCCATTCAATTGACAGATAACAATGGTCGTAAGAAAAAAAATAATAATATAGTCTTCTAGTTGCGGTAGAAATGCGTCATGAATTTTTCTTTATCTGATGTGGAGTGGTACGTATTTGATTTTTCAGACTTGTGTTTTGATTCTTTTGAACTGTATTTGATTCAAGTATTAAAATTTGAAGGATGGATGGGTCATTTGCTCTTCTAATCCATTTTCCAAACCTCAGGTTTGTAACCACTTTGACTTCCATGTTCCAAGTCTTAGTTTGGAGCTTGTTTTTCTTGGCAAAATCCGCCCCTATGATTGGGTTGTGGCGTCGCTTATCAAGCTATATATATCTTTTAACAATATCATTCAGCTTTTGCAGGTGTGCTTAAAAAATGTATGTAAATTATAGTTTACATGATACTTTCTTATTTAAATGTTTGGATCGGACCCCTTTGATTAGTTGATTTGTAAGAGAAAACTTACTGTAACAGTTCAGTAATACTACATGAACTAAAATGAACTTGTTATCGTTGTTCCTAGCTTCCTTCCATTCTACAAGTCATTAGTTTAGTGCGACCAGGAATTGCTCTTGTTAGTTAATTTGATGTATACTCATGATGACAATTCTCTTTTGCATCTAATAAATAGGTGGTTCCGAAGGTTTATTTGCTCAAAAAACTCGTGAAATCACAGATGATGTCCTTGCACCTACAAAAATCAAGGTACTTAGACGCAAAAATACATTTTTTTATATGCATGAATTTCTTTTCCGATTCAGTAGTAAATACATTTAAGTTCTTTGAAGGTGGTTATTATCTGCTTGGACGGACAAAGGATCACATAAGAACAACCGATTCAGTAGTTTGTTTTGTTTGTTTCGGTACAAGGAGAAACACACCGAGAGGTGTGTTTTTGTCGTGGTCTCAGATTTGCCAGTAAACCCGTATAGGGTATGCATTTGGTTTTAAATTTGCTAAACGAGTATTAATATGGTTTGTCAAAATATTTAACTTGTGATGATATACATTTTTTGGGCTATTGAAGGTTTAACTAACGTAACTTTATTGTTTTGATTTTTTTATTCGTGATCATTGGTACGTTTCGGATAACACTTTGGGACTTGATACTTGGTTTGGACATCGGATTATATAATTACATAACGAACTTCATTATACGGATTGTGACTTGACATTATTTGATTTATACAGGATTTATAACATTTGGACTATTCAACTTATCTTGGACTTATATCAGACACATCGGACTCGAGACGGATGTAATATATTAGACTCATGATGAATTTAATATATTAGACTCGTAACATACCTAAAACATTGAATTGTACTTATTGGACTTTTATCGGGCTATAAAGCCTAATAAAAAATAAACAAACTAAAATGTGATTATTACTAGTTTTTACTTGGTTTAAATTATTATTTGTAACATGTTTGGATTAACAAACATGAACATGTGTTCAATTGTAAATTGTCAAAAAATATTGTTTCGAAAAAATTGACTTTTACTAAAGTCTATTAACTTAGAAATGTTGTATAAACGGACGAGTTATGTCAAAATTTTATGAAAATTTTAAACTTATACTTTTATTTCAAAAACATCTTTTATTACTATAAAACCCGACAAAGATTGAAACGTATAGTTTTAATTGATTTTAAAACCATTATCATTTTGAATATAAACTCGTGTGAAATATTTTTATGAACCTCCCCATTAAGATAAACAAGAGTTTGGGCTCACTCATTAAGTAGAAAAGAAACACCCCCTAAATGCTCTCCATGTGAGGAAGCTAGAATTATTAAGTCTCAATCTTTGTAAAAGAAAGTAAAGCTTGGAGTTTTTGTACAAAAACTTAAGAGTTCATATAATTAATTGAGGCTTTCCGGGAGTACATGTGTGTTCCACACACATGTGATCTTAATAAGCCCCAAAGAATCCTATTAACTTTTAAGACATTCACTTTCAATGCACTATGGTATTAAACCTTAAAAAATATTCTGTCATGTATCTATGTGGGACAAGAGGTTCAAATGGTTTCATCATAAAATAGCAAGTATCTATTTCACTAATCAATTAGGCAGATACTTCTATCATCTACAATAAAACATCGTTCCGAACATTAAGTAACTAATCCAACTATACTCCAGATAAAAAAATGGTTAATAGAGGATATGGCAAATACAAATGCGTATTTGCTATGTGGGAAACCTTGTTCTAGACCTCTTTTATAGGCTTAATGGTTACAACGTTAAGTAGTTTGCAAACCAAATGCCTGGCGCGAGTTCAATTTCCGTTAAGCATGTAATGTATTTTTTTCGTAGAAACCATAGCACTTTCGTCGTTCTCGGAAGTGTATTTAAACTTTATGCCGCCATGGAAAAATAAGTAACGAAGTAGTCTATATGTAGTTTTAGTTGGAGTTGATATTCACATTTTAAAAGTCGATGAGTCGCTATGTGGTGTCCATGATGTTCCTTCTAATCAGGGGCTTAAGAAATCCGAGTATAAAAATATGAATCATTGTCTTTTCAAAACTATATACTTATTTAGGTTCCTATTGATGACTAAAATTGTTATACCCTCAGAAAACGCATAAAATGTTAAGGATAAGACGCAAAGTTACGGCGAACATATAAAGAGACAGGGCATTCCATGCTGAAGTGGCATAGTTATAAACTTCACTAATGTTTGCTTGTCACCGGTATAAGACTTCGCAATCAAATGATATACCTTTTTTTATATGAAATTGGTAGTCGAAATTGGAGTCTTTATTGAATAAAAGTGACAACGTTATTGCTTCTTTATTTTAGTACTAGAGTGACAATAACAGTTAACTAACTGCTTGTACCCCACAAGTATTTTCTGAATTTTGGGTGAAGCCTATTTATGGGGCTTATTGTATCTTGGTAAAGCTAGTAAGCCCTTTTAGGTAGTTGGATAAAGCCAAACAGCTTATACTTATGGGCTTATATTATCTAATTTTAAGAAGCTCCATTGGAGTGGCTTCTTGAGCTTATTTACATATTACACCCAGTCTTGGAGTGGATTCTAATTAGTTGCTTGGTTTGAACCCAAGCCTGTATTCTCAATATGTAAAATTAAAACCCTTTACCCAATACTTTCTTTGGTTAAACATGATAGATTGATAAAAGAATGTAATCGACGATGTAATGAAACAAACATAGTAATTCAATAAGTCATTACTCTCATTGACCTATTTAGTTGCTATGTTTGAATGGAATAAAGAATTTACAATTTTGTTTTGTACAATGCAATAAATGTTGAAAAGCAATCAAATAAATGAAATATGGCAAAATGTGATTCTATGTTGTAATGGAATAAAAAAACTAAGGAGTGGCTATGTAATGTAATTGATGGTTAGAGACGTAATGGAATGATCCAATGAATACACCATTCCATTACAAAACTCAAAAAAGAAACATTTTTTCATTCAATCCAGTCGTAATTATTTATTTCATTCCAATTTCGATTTATGCATACCATACACTACGTCAATGTTGGTATAAATTATGTAGGGATAATGTTATGTAGTTTCGACGACTTTTTTCACTTGTTAAAAATATCATAATGATACAGAGATTCGTCAAATATGTATAGAATGATAGCTATTCAGCTAGCTTTTCATGAGATTATATATAAATTCAAAAGCTTTTAATGTGGCCTAATTACTTGAATATACTCATGGTATTATTCTTAACGTGACATCTCCCATGATCGGAAGTAGTAATGTTTCCGAAATTTCGAGATATTAAACATAGTTCGTAATATTAAGCATCTAAGAGCGGAAGGTGTGGGGGTTTCGTTGCTCGCCGTCGTCCGAGGTGTGGGTTTGATTACCGGCTGGTGCACAGTGCAGAATTCTTAAAGTCTTTGGCTTTAGTTTACAGACTTCATTGAGTTATGCACTTTTGATAATTCTTTTTTTCACGGGAGATGATTTTATCTCATTATTTACTCTTTGTTTAAATTTGTGTGTATTAAATTCCTAAACAATTTGTGTGGACTAACGAAATATTGTTTTAGTTTCTCAGCCCACATGACTTTACAAATATGTCTATCAATTTTTTTTAGTTTATTGAGCACCTAAGTTTTGACTTCTCACAAACAAAATGCGTCTAAGGGATGGTGGCATATGCTCTACAAAAACAATAGTCATGGAATGTCAAGTGAAGTGGGACGTGTGGAGAGCGTGGTACAAAATCCTCAAACTGTACTGATCTAACTAATTAGTCCCAAAATATAAGTCTGAACTGTTGTTTGTCCTCCATGGCCCTTTTCCTAGGAGAGTTATTAGTGCACTGCTCTGGCCACAGAGATGAAATAAATTTCGAAACTAACTAAGCACCACCTTTACCTTGTTATCTCGATGTAAATACAATAAATTGTTGTATATATGACTGGAATGGGAAAGACGCAAGCCTGATAGAAGACATGATATATTTCCTCAATTCAGCCAGATGAAAACACCATTATGACACTGATAAAGAACAACCCGCGAGCTGTTGGTTCCCCTTGCATCAATGACCCTTGGCTGGTCCCTTGATAACGTTATCGCGCGGACTTACAAATGATTCAAAATAGGAGAGTTTTCAACGGTGTTTACTGTACCATAGTTAAGTTAATCAGATGTTATGCATCTTTAGACCACAATTACTATTAACGCAAGTTGGTCTAGGACTTTGCAATGAAAATGATTTATCTTTTGGTATTTGAAGGTTTGAAACGGCAATCGAAATGGGAATCTTTTTTGCATAAACTTGGTCTATAGTTGAATGACTTTTTCTTTTTATTGAATGTGAGCTCTCACTTTGTCAAGATTGTTTGTACAACTGGGATAGCTCAAAGATATATCTGCTAAGTTTATGCTTGATCGAAGCAAACTCGATTTAAGCTTAGTTGTTGAGCTTATTTTAATATATTCACCGGGTATACACCCTTTACCCAAACATATTTTTATTTTAATATATTCACCGGGTATACACCCTTTACCCAAAAAAGATCAAAGCAAACTCGATTTAAGCTTAGTTGTTGAGCTTATTTATATGTGTACTCAAACTTTGGTAATGGTGATAGCTTCATCTAATACTATTGCATAAATTGACCCTTTTTCTCATAATTAGTGAGCATCTAATAACAAGATTCTACAAAGAAAATATACAAACACATAAATACAAATCTTCGTATTAAATGTTTGTATAATTTGTTAAACGATTTTTGAATCTCTAATTGATTATTATAATGTTGTATGATTTATCATAATCTTCATCTAAGAACATGAATATAGTTTCCATTTAGGAGACTAACTTTCTTTTTTTTCTTATCGTGGATAATTTTTCTTAATCTTCGTAAAAGATACAAAAAGCTCAAGGTTATACAATTTTTTCAAACTCAAATACCCATTAATTTTATGAGCCGCATAGATGAAGCTTAAAGCATAGTATTAACTTTAAGACAAACAATTTACATGCACTTTGCTATATAACCTTAGAAGACTTTCCCTCATTTACCTATGTGGAACAAAATGTTTCAGTGGTTTCAAATTGATGTGAAGTATCTTCTGCAACATTTTCTATTGAGTATTAGTCGTTCCTTATTAACGTTCTTCTCATCCATTAATTTCTTAACTTTTGATCTTTCTTGCCAATTACCAGATGTTGCGTATACATTCGATAACAATACATAACCAGCTTAATATTGTGGCATTAGTGACATATGTTTGGCATCTGCAATTATAACTTTGCTAACCTATTACTTGTTCCTTTTTTACAAAAGTACCATTGAATTACGATCCCGTTTAGCGTATATCATCAAATATTCCCTTATTACGTTGTACTAAGGACTTATAGTTGGGTGAGTCGGTAGGTTGTTCTTTGCAATGTAAGGTGGTCTAAGACTTTGCAATAAATGTGTTATCTTTTAATATTTGAAGATTAGTTAAAATCTGAGTCTTTTTTTTTTTTTTTTTTTTTTAACATAAACAGGGTTTGATATTTCAGTGAGCTCCTTTTTTAGATGTTTAAGGTTTGCATTTAAGACCAATGGGTTAGTTTCTATTTATTGTAATTTATTCATTACTCCAAACTCGAGAATTGGTTTTTAACTTTGGGATTTTGTACACTCAGTTTTGGGGTTATGTGATCATTCATATCAAGTTTTTTGGTTATGGTGGGGAAGTGACAACATAGATTGATTTGGGTGGATGAAAGATGCTCATTCATTTGAAAGATACACAAATGTTAAAACATAGTTTATCTACCGCGATTCTTATAAATATCAAAGGTAAAAAGTCACCATCAACTTCATAATAGGTTGTCAAAAGATAGTCTATAAAACCTACTCATAATCCCGACTTGATGACTTCAAGGTACACAACCAAAAAAAAAAGTCTAGTCTTTTAATAAATACTCTTGCACGTTTGTTTCTCATTGAAGGGTGTGTGAGAAACGGTGTACACTTTTATTAAAATAATATCATATTACAATAAATAAATAATTAATAGAAAGTAAATGACAGAAATTAAATACATGTAAAGGTCCTGTTAGAAGCAAAAGACAAACTCTAACTAAAATAAACGAAAGTAGTATAGGATGGTCGAGGCTCGTGTTAAACACGATTCGCTTAAAACAGATTCGTCGTCTGTTTCACAGGGTACAACAAGCCAAAACATTAAGTTGTAGTCGAAACTTAACTAAATGCCAGGAATTTCATCTTAAGAGATGCGTATTCCTTAAGTTGGAAATGATGTGTTAAAAACTTGTGGAATTAGGTGCTCTATTCATACACAATAGACTCCCTCTAAGTTTACCCATCCCACCGATGTGGGATTGAAAATAAACTACTTTTTCTCTTTAGGCATTGTACCGAATACCTAACTTTGAGAAGCGATATCTGATTCACATCAACTCTATTTTGGACACATAAAGGCTTATTGCGAAGCTCTCTTCTAGGAGAACGCGAACCTACAAACTATTACTCATATATGTGACACATAGATATAGATAATTGTGTCCAAAGTTGGTCAAAATTCACTTTTGCCAACCAATTTTCCAACAATCCCGCACATGAATGGAGCTCGGTCGTAATACACAAAAAATATGATGAAATTCCAATAGTTGAATCTTGCAAATGATATGTAGGTGTGACCCTTTGAACATTCCCTTGTGAAATGCACTTAGCCTCCTAACTATCAGTAGACGCGATGTCTTTGAACTGAGCTGCAGTTTATGTAGACGACAACACATTTCACACAAGACTCTTCCTAACATTGTTAAGCCCTCATAGTCATGTTCATTATGGTCCTGAACATTTGCCTGGTTCTGCAAGAGCTCTTAGGATTTGCCCCCCCCCCCCCCCCCCCCCCCCCCCACACTTCCCTTCGAAGCGACCCCACTTCTCTCTCACATAGGTGATTTCATCTTAAATCATTAAAAACATATGTTTTATGATTTCATCTTGAACCATTATGCTTTGTGATTTCATCCTGAATCATTAAAGCCATATGTTTAACCTCTCAACAAGTCACAATTGTTATAGGAATGGACTAGGAAGTTACAATATTTAGTAACTCCCCCACATTTCTATGATTAGGTTGTCCTATTGAAACCAGATCTTGGGATCTCCAGTCAACTGGGTTCGGTTTTTCCTTTATAGAAACTCATTCCTTCAAGGGCTTTAGTCCCATTCCTTTAGACGACTTACTAACTAACTCTCTGCTTAAGCATTTCATAAGCAGATCCGCGATATTATTCTTTGACTTCACATAGTCAATTGAGATAACTCCTGTTGAGAGTAGTTTTCGTATCGAATTATGTCGACAGCGGATATGTCTCAACTTTTTATTATACATTATGTTATGAGCTCTGCCAATTGCCGATTGACTATCACAATGTATACTAATGGCCGTTACCGGTTTAGGCCACCTTAGTATGTCCTCTACAAATTGACGTAGCTATTCTGCCTCTTGTCCGCATTTATCTAACGCGATAAATTCTGATTCCATTGTGGACTTTGCTATAACAGTTTGCTTGGAAGACTTCCAAGATATAGCCGCCCCTCCTAGTGTAAACACATATCCACTAGTCGATCTAGAATCCTTTATGTCAGATATCTAATTTGCATCATTGTATCCTT
>OU343221.1:3744716-3847560 GCA_910596185.1 Chrysanthemum makinoi | reverse complement strand
GGCCTAGGACAATTTCGCCAAAACTTAAATGAGTACAATCATGTTACCAAGCATTCCGGGAATGTGATGTTTTTCTTCATGAGCCTCGAATAACCGCGGTAACGTCGTGGGTTATCGCCTACGTAAGAACTCTCGACCATATAATTCAATTATCGCATGGCAAAAATGATCAAGGCAATCTCCTATAAAAATATTAAATAGTAAAAAAATACCGAATTTAAAAATTAGTAAAAATAAATCGAAATCAAAATAAAATACCGGACGCTCTTTTTCGTGACATGTTTAAATAGTCATCAAATCTATCCGGAGGTTCACCGCTATGAAGTTGTCGAATGGCCGATGTGCATTTTTGTAACGCCGCGGAAACTTTTTCCCCTCGCATCTTGGCCTCTTTAAACCATTCAAATCTCGCTCAAACATCACCAACAATCTTAAAACAAGCTTTACTCATTCGAAATCTTTTACGAAAAACACGGTCGGGAAACTTTGGTCGTTCGACGAAATAGTCATTCATTAGAGTTTGTAATGCTTTATCACGAAAGCGGGTGAAAGACTGCCCCCAAGTATTGCTTGAGCTAGCGGTGTCTTCATTGGAATTGCGCAAAGCGAAATAGGTTTCTAGGGTACTACCGGTGGAGAAAATTAGTTCGGAAGACTCTTCGGGAAAAATTAATACGTCATCGGATGAAGAAGAGGATGATGAAGACATTTTTATTGTCAGAGTTGATTTGTGTGTAAAAATGATGAGATTTAAAAAATGAGGAGGATGAAGTGTTAGTTATTATAGGGGATTTTTATTTATTTATTTTTTATTATTATTTTTTTTAGCATGCAATGGTCACATAGAATTTTTTATTTTTTTAAATTTTATGCAACGGTCGATTTTCAAAGCCAAGTACACGCTCCCCTTCCAAACCGATTCGGCAAAATGCCCGCTCCCCATACTGGTAGCTCCATAGATGGTGGCAACGGTGTGTTACCGGCGGCATGGAGGCAAACCGGGCAAAACGGAACGTTGCCACCACCTTATTTAGAATAAAGTTGGACTAGTTACTTAATGTTAATGTTCGATAGGAAGTTTAGTTGTAGATGATAGCACTGTTAGCTTATTTGATTAGTGACATAGATACTTACTATTTCTTGAAGAAGTCATGAAACCATTTGAAACTTTTGTCTCATACAGATAGACAAGAAAAAATCTTCTTTTCAAGCTTGAATACTCTTTCAAATTTATTAGGAGTAGTATTTGAGTTGGGAAATATCATATGACTTCTTAAGCTTTCGTTACATGGAGACCAAGCTTTACATTTGTTTTATAAAGATTATCAATAATAATTTACAATAAAATCAGTTCTCTAAATTAGCATGTCTCTCAGAGTCTCGGGTCAAAGTACTTTCATTGTCATATCTTTTGCATATTGTTCTAGCTTAATACATCATCTGAGTGTTTTCTAATTGGTATGATACACGATCACAAACAACAGTGTAATATTCAAGAATTCCATATAACTTAAGTAAGATATGTATTAACGTTTAAATTAAATTGCTTATTTATCTCGAAAGTTATAACATAACTTATTTTTCTATTCACCAATATGATATTCGTCTGTCTTCGCGAGCTTAATCGAGCTTGATATTAAAAAACATTTTGCTAATGTTTTAGAAGAAATCAAGAAGATTAATAAGAGAAAAAGGAAGAAGAAAAAATTTGATGGTATCCCACATAGACAAAAACGAGCAAGAGCTAATTAGGAGGAATATACTGGAACCGGGTCAATGAATAATTAAAAAAAGTTAATAGTCAAAGTTGGTGACCAGCTTGTTTAAGGTCGGTACAAGTGGCCCCTGACCTACGAGCTTTTTTAAGCGTAGGCGAGTACCATTGAAAAAAGATGTTCTTTTCTAAGCGAGAGAAAGTACCATTTTTTGTTATTTTTCTGTTCATTTTTATGCAAAAATACAATAATTTTAACGCACCAAAATGATATATATGTAATTTTTGAAATAAGCAGAAACATATATGTAAAAGCCCTAAAACAATTTTAACTTCTCATTTCAATGAAAGTCCTAAGAGATCTTTGAAAAAAGAGCAACTTGCAAGATTTTATATTTTTTGCAAGTTGTATTTTGTTCAAGTATTTAAACAACTATGTGAGTTTGATATTTATACACAACCAAGGGTCATTCATATATTGAAGGGGAACCAACGACTCTCGGGGTGTTCCTTTTGAATATCCTCCTCCTCTTATTAAAACCATTAACGACAAAATGTTGCAAGGGATACTTCACATCCATTACTAACTTCAAAATCAAACAATTGACGAGCTGATATATGTTCAACATGTAACATACACTTAAAAGATTGTATTAAGTTTTGGTTTTGTCCCACGACTATATGAGTTTGATATTTATACAATAATTGAGTAGGTAAAGTTTGTTTTATTGTTCGTATGTAAACATTACAAAAGACTAACAAAGGGTCATTCATTGAAGGGGAACTAACGTTGTCTCTCGAGTTGTTCCTTCTCAAGATCCTCTTCCCCTTTTTAAAACATTAACCACAAATTGTTGCAAGGGATACTTCACATCCTTTACTAATTTAAAAATTAAACCATTGATGAGGTAACCTATGTCCGACAAGAAACAAAAACTCAAAAGATAGACCTGAGTTTTGGTTTTGTCCCACATTGGTCAATGAGAGAAAATATTCTAAGCTTATATACCATGGTGCTTATGAATTGTACGTTTTAGAGTTTAATATTATGCTTTCTAACTGATATGTCTTTCCATCTATTACTTGGGTGAGGTATTTCAGTTAGGAAAAATTGTATAAGCTTGAAGTTTTTGCAACAGACTTTCAATTTAAGAGTTTGGAAAAATTGTATATTTTCTTTGTTGAATCTTCTTAGAGCAGGAGGTACGGTGGTGCCAAACTTGGTGCCAACAAGTTTGGCGCGACGCCAAGTTTGGCGCACCGTTACCTCTGTCGCGCCAAGAGGCCTCGCGCCAAAACTAACAGCCAACTTTTTTTTTTCTTTTTTTTTTTTTTAAAAATAGCCGTTGGAATTTAAACCAAACGGCTAGTTTTGGGTTTTTGAATTTTGACCTCTTACCACTTTTACCCACTTTCAAATCCTATATAAACCTTATCACTTATACCACTTCACACACACTTCAAATACATCTCAACTTCAATATTTTTTCAAGAAAATGAATCCCAACAACACCCCTTGGATCAATCCAATGCTTAACGATCCATCGAACCAAATGATCGGTTCGTCTTCGAATCCGAATCCGAACACCCAACAACACTACTTTCCTTCGTTTTCTCAACAAAACTCATGCGCAATCCCGAACGAATACGCTTTTGTTTTCAATGGAAAATGCAACAACAACAACAACAACAAAACGAATCACAACCAAGATCGCCCCAACAATCGTTCCACCTTGTTGACGAAGACGAATCAGAAGAGGACGCGGTCATCCCGACCCCCACGTCCAAAAAAAAACAAAATGAAGGAACCGGCGAAGGCAAAGAAAACGAAAAAGCAACCAACAACCAAGAGGAAGCCGAGACCCAGCAACGATCGCAGAACGCATGGACCGACGAAGAAGAACTACTTTGGCGAAACTTACATTCAAGTATCCGAGATCCAAAAAGTCGGTGCGGATCAAGGTAATGAAACGTTTTGGTATAAAGTTTTGGAAGCTTACAACAAGGAAGCAAAAAAAACAAAAGTTTGTAACTCGTACCAAGAACATGCTTACCGAGTGGACTCGATGAATCGTTGTGTCGGGAAGTTTAATTCGATTGTGAATGAAACGGTTATGAGTGGGGAGAACGATATGGATTTCATGGAACGTTGCCACACTTTGTACAAACGATATCATGGCGATTTTAAACATTCGTCGGCTTGGAAGTTTTTGAAGGACAAGCATAAGTGGAAAAATCCAGACTCAACAAATGCAAGACGTAATCGTCTTCGGGTTACGGAAGAGGATCCCGAGCATTTTGGACCCGACGCATTGCCAAGGCCGTACGGGGTGTACCGGATCTAAAGAGCCAACGTTCTCTAACTCGACCGCAAGTTTCGGTTCAAACCCGGAAATGTTTTCACAAATGATGGAAAAACAATACGAGTTGGAGCGAAAAATGAAGCAAGATGTTCTTGAGCGGGAGTCTCGAGCGAGGGTCGATTTAATCGAAACTCAAAGGATAGCCGAAGATATGCGGATGCTATCTATGGACACAAGACGCCGATCCGATGAACTGCCAATCGTGAGGGCCCAACAAGCACGGATCCGGGCAAAATATTCACAAGAATAATTATGTTATGTTTTTTTTTAAGTTTATTGTTTTTTTTATTTCTTGTAATGTTTTTTTTATGAATAAAGTAATTTTAGGATATATTGTTTTTAAATTTTATAAAAAAAATAAAAAATAAAAAAATTGAGTTTGGCACCAGAAATTCTGGTGCCAACCAATACCCCAAAATGTGTGCCAACAGTTTCTGGTGCCAAACTCAAAAACTGCTGACGTGGCAGTTTGGCACGAGCTTGGCACCACACTTTGGCACCACTGTACCCAGTGCTCTTATTATGCTCAATGATTATGAGAAAAAGGTTCAATTTATGCGATAGTATTGGATAAAGCTATGACCTTACTAAGTTTGAGTACATAAATAAGCTCAACAACTAAGCTTAAATCGAGTTTGCTTTGATCAAGCATAAACTTAGCAGATAGCTTTGAGCTATTCCAGTTGTACAAACAATCTTGACAAATTGAGAGCTCACATTCAATAAAAAGAAAAAGTCATTCAACTATAGAACCAAGTTTATGCTAAAAAGATTCCCGCAGTTTCAAGCCTTCAAATACCAAAAGATAAATCAATTTCGTTGCAAAGTCTTAGACCAACTTACGTTCATAGAAATTGTGGTCTAAAAAACGCCTGACTCACTTAACTATGGGACACTTTTAACACCGCTAAACTCACCTATGTCGAGTCATTTATAAGTCCTTAGTATAACGTTAGCCTTGGGTCAAAAGAGGAAGCGGAACCAATAGCTCACGGGTTGTTCCTTATCAATATCATAATGGTGTTTTCCAGTCATATATACCACAAATTTTTCAATGTTTTGAGTTCGACATAACGAGGAAAATTTGGTGCTTAGTTTCAAAATTTATTTCATCTTCCGTGTGGCTAGAGCAGTTCAGACATATATTTTGGGACTAATTCATTAGATTGGTACAGTATGACGATATCAAGTTATAAACATGTGAAATCATGGCCATTTCATCTTGAAGTGGTGAGAGCCATGGCCAATTAGTCACCTGGAAAAAGCCGTCGAGACTTCAGCCATTTTAGGCATATATTGGTACCAACAATTACCAACAATGATGTGCATATTAACATATATCAAACCCGTGCACTTTCTTGATTACTTGTATTGTAATTCGTCACATAATAGGTCACTAACGTTAATGTATTACGTGCACAGATTGTTAAGAGGTCTGTGAAACAAACTCAGAAGTGTTAGAGGCATGGGGTGACACCCATTGGGGAGTTGAATTTTTGTGTGTGTCCCACATAGGTGGCGGACAACTAACATCACATTCATTATCCAAGGAAAAATCGAGAATGACAGATTTCAACGACCTGCAAAATCATGATTCTCGATTCCAGTTTGCAGACCAAACAGATTCATTGAATACTAAAAGTATAAAACATCCTCGGACCACACAACTCAATTTATCTGACCGAAACGTGCATTCTTGAAAACTTTTAGAACTTAGGACCTTATGAAAGTGATCCTTTTTCAGATACATATGGGTGCTTAGGAAAGAAGCCATGATCCCAAGTGTAAAACCTGAAAATCTAAAACATGAATAAAGACTAAAATACCCTTGGAATCGAAATTTATAAAATATGTAAAAGATATTTATATTCATTTAACGAAATTAAAAACTTAACTTATCTATAATTAAAACTTAACGAATATGTGTACGTGATCGATTTTGTACGACGGAAGTTAAACGTCTCGTTAAATAGTTGGGCCATTCGTTTGGGCTTTGTTTTCGTTTAATGGTGAACCAAGATGGGCATGTTTGTTTGTGTTCGGTTGGACCCAAGCCGAAGCCCACACCCCCTCAAGCCTAACCAAATTTGTACCACTATAAATACAACACATTAAAACAATTTGGAAACCCTAGTTTTGCCTCTTTTCTTTTCTTTTTTCATTCGGCCGAAGCCCTAACTCCCTTGGTGTCGAGACTTTGTTTCCAACGAGCTAAGGTATAACATGTTTTCTCGTCTTCCTTTGATAACACCTAACGTATAATATATTGTATCATGTTTTGTGTTAGTCGAGCTTGTGTTTTTTTTTGGCCGAACCATACGAAACCAACAAACAAATATGAATTGAACCTTATAATATTAAAGAGCATGTATGTAATACGTATTGTATGAATCGGATCTTAAATAAGTCGAGCCACATAGAACCGAACCACATATATAAATGAATCGGACCTTATGTGAATCATGCAAACGTGAATATGTAAAGTACGTAGAAGAGTTAGGGTTTGCGTAAAACATATTAGCCGAAACCTATGTATTAACCGAAACATGTAAGAGTTTGTAGAAGTGTATTAAATGAGTAAAGGTCATGCAAAACCTAAACCCTAAGTGATGTGTGAACCGAACCAATTGATTTGTGAACCGTGTACCATGCGCGTGTGTTGTGAGTCAAGTGAGCTTGTCGATGTGTAAACGTAGTACGTGCTCATATCTAGTCGAAGCTATTGTGCATGTGTGTAGATGTATATCTAATCCGGATAATAAGTAACTTTTGTTGTCACATGAAATCATAGACGTGCATGGGTATAAAAGTTGACGTATAATATGTGTATAAGTAACGTATGGTTAAGTCATGAATGTGTTGAGTAAATAAACAAGAGTAATGAGTCATTAAATGACATAACATATAAAGTAAGTACGCATTGATATGATATTAAAAGATTGAGAAAACCCTAGAACATAAATGAGAGTCGATTAGGGTTTGAAGCTGATTATATTAATTCGTTATTTCATGTGTAAGTTATGACTTTTAAACTATTTTCACATTTAACCCTAAACTTTAATAAATTACATAATGAACCCTAATCTACAATATTGGTTATAAAACACTTAAGTCTCATTTAACTATAAAACCCTAAAGTAATAAGATCACTGAATACATTAAGTATGAGCACCAAATATTAAAAGATCATTTCGACGATTATGGAATCATAAATAACATGTACGACCGTTAATGTGTATAGGTTCTGTGAAGAAGGAGTAATCCTTTGCTTTCCGTATTTTGCTTTTTGGTCATTTGCTTTGGAATAAGGTATAGATATTCTGACCTTTTCAGTAAAGGTTTCTTATAACGCTTTTGTTAGCTTTTTATTATTTCCTAAGCCTTTGCTATGAACCCCATTCTGTTTGTTTGAGCTGTTGCTTATCTGAACTCTGATTTCTGAATTGTGAAACATCTGATTTTGAACTATACGATATGAAAACTCTGGTTTTGGAAATATGATTAACCTTATGATAAAATATGATCTGTGTCAGTTTTGACATTCTGATTTGACCTAAGATAGTTTGACACCAGAGCCAAATATTTCACTAGTCATGGGGGTTACATGTCCGTGTCAGTGATGCACCTCTGACATGACTCTAGGGCAGTAGAGTGATGTTTCCACGCCCTTATCTATTATCTCTGTTATGAGCTCAAGTTATGTTATGACCAATATCTGTCTGTGGGGCGTATGGATGCATCCTAGATCTGTTATCTGTTATCTGTTATATGTTATCTGTTATCTGATGATTGATGCTGCGTGCATGCACGTCCTTCATAACTCTCGTAGGTCTCCCCTACAAATGTTGCCTTATGTGAATATGATTATGATCTGATATTTGTTTCTGGGCTCGTGGTAGTTAACTATAAACTTTATTCGATAATTCTGATTTATACTTTGAAAATGATTATGATTTTACTATCTTTCGTTCACTATATTCCGTATTCGATATTGTTTCGTATTCGCTTTGCTTTTATATCTGTTCACTGGGCTTTTGAAGCTCAGCCGCATTTCTTTTATTCCGCGCGGTATCTAAGCATTGGAGCTGGGTTTTGCTTTGGGATGAGTGCATGAGTGGACTTACCTTAGAGATTTTAGCTTTGATCTTATGATGCCATTTAAGACTTCATTATTTCAGATATTTTGTTGGTGTTTATTTTCCGCTGGGACCTATGTATTGAAGTCATGTTGACTTGAATTATTCCGCATTTATGTTAATACTTCTTTTGGATATTTATGTTTGCTTTGATATGACACCATTGTTTGTGATTCCTTTACCCTTGTCGGGTCAGGGCGTTACAATTTATGGGCAGAGCCAGGTTTACGACTTGTAGTCAGGACCTGTGACATATGGACCCTAGGTTTTGAGACCTTAGAGCTTAGGCTATGACCTGTGAGGATTGGGTAGACTTTAGGTTTCCTTCTGCGAACTTCCATTTCGTATCTCACCTTTGTTCATTTTACAAATCGTTTGAATGTCGTTCAGATGGTTCAAACTCGTCGTAACGGTAACGTGGATGGAGACGATGATGCTCCTAACTTGGATGCTGCGATTGCTAATGCTCTCAACACTCTTTTCCCTGGTCTTACCACACCTGAGATGATGACACAGGTGATCAACAACATTCGAAATCAGACTGGTGCTCGGTAGTAGTGGTGGAGGTAATCAACCCGTCGGCATTCACACTTGGCTCGAAGCGCGGTAAGCTCAAGCCTCTCTCTTTTAGCACTGCTGCTACTCCCACTGAGGCCGAGGACTGGATCACTCATATTGAGAAGCTGTTTGAAGTACTGGGTTGTGGAGATGAATTTAAGACCCGTTTGGCTGCATTTAAGTTGGAAGGTGATGCATTGAATTGGTGGAAGGCACTCAAACAGGCAAGAGGAGGAGATGCTTTTGCTATTACTTGTACTTGGACTGAGTTTCGGACTATCTTCTATAACCGTTACTTCCCTGATGCTGAGCAGCAAAGGTATGAGAGGGATTATCAGGCGATTTACCAGTTTGATCATGAGAACTCCAATGAGTACATGGGTAGGTTTATGAGGCTGGTAAGTTTTGTGGGAACGATTGCTGGAGATGGTAGGCGCCAAGCTAAGCACTTCAAGTGGGGACTGAAGAAGTGGGTGTTGGACCGACTGCTTAATATCGAGTATGAGGATGTGTCGGCCTGCAATGACGCAGCTCGTAACATTGAGATCTTTCATGAGGTTTCGGGTTCCAACAAGCGTAACCGTGATGGTGATCGGATTCAAGGTAGGACTCAAAGTAATGATTATAAGGGAAATTCTGGCAGGAGTTATGATTCGAGGAGTCAAGTGGATAGGAGTTATGATCAGCGGGGTCAGTCAGGAAGGAATGTTGACTCTAGCTGAGGCGAGGAGTCAGGATAGCAGAGCTGCTGGCAAGAATGGAAATGATCGTCAGAGCCAAGGTAACAATAACCAAGTTACAAAAGGAAGGTCAGCTCGAGGATCATATCAGGTCGTGCTTCAGGATCTTCTGGTCAGCAAAGGACAGCTGGTTTTGCCTCCCCACCTCTCTGTACTACTTGTGGAAAGGCTCATCCGAGGCAGTGTTTCAAGGCCACTGGTGGATGTTTCTCTTGTGGTTCCACTACTCACAAGATCAAGGATTGCCCTAAGAAGAATCCGGTGATTCCTGGAAACTACATCAAGCCACCACCTACTACTGGACGTGTTTATGCTACCACTGAATCAGCGAGCGCACTTCGTGTACCATTACGGCACTCTTTTCATTGATGATTATTCTGTCTTCGCTTTATTTGATACCGGTGCCCCACACTCCATTATATCTCCACATTTGCTAAGAAACTTAATATGAAGCCCAAACCATTAACAAACCACTTATCAATTTCTACGCCTATGAAAAACCACATGATCATTGATCATAAATACGTTAGTGCCCTCTTCGTTTTGATGATCGTATTCGCCCTGCAAATCTGTATCCTCTCGATATGGTCGACTTTGATATCATTCTAGGCATGGATTGGTTGGCTTATCATAGAGCTTCCATTGACTGCTATGCTAGAACTGTGATCTTTGGAGACGTAAAACATCCTGAATTCGTTTATTATGGTTCTCAACCCCTCAAATCTGTTAAATTTATTTCTGCTATGAAGGCACGGACTATGATTTCTCATGGGTGCCAAGGTTTTCGCATCCTTAAGGACACATCTTTGGAGAGTCCTAACATTGAAAACCTTTCTGTTGTTTGTGAATTCACCGACGTTTTTCCCGATGAACTCCCTGGTCTTCCCCCAGCTAGAGAAGTTGAGTTTAGCATTGAGTTAATTCCTGGTGCTGAACCAATTTCGAAGGCTCCATATCGTATGGCACCTGTAGAACTGAAGGAATTGAAGGAGCAGCTGCAAGAGATGATAGAGAATGGATTTATTCGACCCAGTGTTTCTCCATGGGGTGCACCTGTTTTGTTTGTGAAGAAGAAGGATGGAAGCATGCGTCTATGTATCGACTACCGTGAACTCAATCGTATTACCATTCGAAACCGTTATCCTCTGCCACGTATTGATGATTTGTTTGATCAACTGCAAGGAGCGAAGTTCTTTTCTAAGATTGATCTAAGATCTGGTTATCATCAGCTACGTGTGAGGGAGCAAGATGTTCCTAAGACCGCGTTTCGTACCAGATATGGTCATTATGAATTCCTCGTTATGCCTTTTGGTTTGACAAATGCGCCTGCTGTGTTTATGGACCTAATGAATCGTGTTTTCCATGAGTTCCTCGATAAGTTTGTTATCGTTTTCATCGACGACATTTTGGTTTACTCCAAGTCTGAAGAAGAGCATGAACAACATATCCGGATAGTTTTGGAGATTCTGAGGAAGAAGAAGTTGTACGCCAAATTTTCGAAGTGCGAGTTTTGGTTAAAACAAGTCGCTTTCCTTGG
Organism: Chrysanthemum makinoi; assembly: GCA_910596185.1. NCBI lineage: Eukaryota > Viridiplantae > Streptophyta > Magnoliopsida > Asterales > Asteraceae > Chrysanthemum > Chrysanthemum makinoi. The sequence goes on along the minus strand of OU343221.1, from coordinate 3,836,512 downwards.
TCATATTGTATCTGCCGATGGTATCACCATGGATCCGTCTAAGGTTGAGGCTATCACTAAATGGTCAAGACCTACGACAGTGATGAGGTTAGAGTTTTCTAGGACTTGCTGGTTACTACCGACGTTTTGTTGAAGGTTTCTCTCGCTTAGCTCTACCCCTAACCCAACTGATGAGAAAAAGAGAAAAGTTTGTATGGACGGATGAACGAGAAGAGAGTTTTGAGGAGTTGAAACGGAGATTGGTGTCCGCTCCTATTTTGACTCTTCCATCTGGTTCTGGAGGATTTCAAATATACAGTGATGCATCTAAGAAAGGATTGGGCTGTGTTTTGATGCAACATGGAAATGTGATAGCTTACGCTTCAAGACAACTGAAACCTTATGAGGAGAATTATCTGACTCATGACCTTGAGTTAGCTGCAGTGGTGTTCGCGTTGAAGATCTGGAGACATTACTTGTATAGAGAGACGTGTGATATTTTCACTGACCATAAGAGTCTCAAGTATATTTTCACTCAGAAAGAACTTAACATGAGACAAAGAAGATGGTTAGAACTTCTTAAGGATTATGACACCAACATTCAGTACCATCCCAGTAAGGCTAATGTAGTTGCTGACGCACTTAGCCGGAAATCAGGCATTCTTGCAAGTATTGAGATTGAACATAGGATTCTTCGTGACTTAGAGCGTTTGGATGTTGAGTTGTGTGTACGAGGTTTTGATGGATACTGGGCTAGTATGAAGGTGGAGTCGAACCTTATAATGCAAATTAAAGAAGCTCAGAAAGATGATGGTGAGTTGTGGGCCGTGGCGCAAAATGTTGAAGAAGGTAAGCAAACGGAGTTTAAGGTTGATAATGACGGAATTGTATGGTATGAAGATAGGCTTTGTGTTCCCAATGATTCGGTACTTCGCGAGAAATTTATGACTGAAGCTCATAGTTCTCACTATCCATCCTGGTTCTACCAAGATGTATAGGGATTTGAAGCAGTACTTCTGGTGGAATGGCATGAAACAAGATGTGGCGACGTTTGTATCGAAGTGTATGATTTGTCAGCAGGTTAAGATTGAACATCAAAGGGCTAGTGGACTGTTACAGCCATTGGATATTCCAACATGGAAGTGGGATAAGATATCTATGGATTTTGTGACTGGACTACCTCTTACTAAGAAGAAGCATGATGCGATTTGGGTAGTTGTTGATCGACTAACCAAATCTGCTCATTTCTTACCAATTAGAAAGGATTATGGTATTGGTAGATTGGCGGAAATTTTTCTGCAAGAGATAGTTAGACTTCATGGTACTCTGGCATCTATTGTGTCCGACAGAGATCCGCGTTTTACTTCCCGTTTCTGGAAAGGTTTGCAAAAAGCTTGGGGTACTCGACTTAATTTCAGTACAAAATTTCATCCTCAAACGATGGTCAGGAAAGGACTATTCATACCTTAGAGGACATGCTAAGGGCTTGTGCTTTAGAATGGACGGGCAGCTGGGATGAATATTTGTGTCTAGTAGAGTTTGCATACAACAACAGTTGGCATGCTAGTATTAAGGCAGCACCGTTTGAACTTCTTTATGGGAGAAAATGTAGAGCACCTACTTGTTGGGATGAAGTAGGTGAACGTTTAATTGAAGGTCCGGAAATGATTGAGATCAGTAATGAGAAAGTAGCCGTTGCTAGAGAAAAGTTGAAGGAGGCTAGGTCTCGTCAGAAAAGTTATGCTGACAAGCATCGTCGTGATTTAGAATTTCGGGTTGGAGATCGTGTATTTCTAAAAGTTTCGCCGTTTAGAGGTGTGAAACGTTTTGGAATCAAGGGCAAGCTCAGTCCTCGATTCATCGGTCCGTTTGAAATTTTGGAGCGTATAGGAGAAGTTTCGTATCGGTTAGCACTTCCGCCTCAGTTATCGCATGTTCATGATGTTTTCCATGTATCTCTTCTAAGGGGATAAAACTATTATCCGTTACACGTTGCTTTTTATCCGTTTGATCAAATTCAATCCGATATGTCTTTATCTGAAGAACCGGAAGCTATTTTAGAAAGGCAAGAAAAAGTCATGAGAAATAAAGTCATTCCGTTCGTTAAGATTCTTTGAAAAAATCACCCGAGCGAGGCTACTTGGGAAACCGAAGAGTCGATGCGAGCTAGTTATCCTCATTTCTTTGAATAGTTTGGTATGTTCTCATTTCTTTTGTTGTTTCATTTCAATTTCGGGATGAAATTCTTCTTTTAGAGGGGAAGAGTTGTAAAACCTGAAAATCTAAAACATGAATAAAGACTAAAATACCCTTGGAATCGAAATTTATAAAATATGTAAAAGATATTTATATTCATTTAACGAAATTAAAAACTTAACTTATCTATAATTAAAACTTAACGAATATGTGTACGTGATCGATTTTGTACGACGGAAGTTAAACGTCTCGTTAAATAGTTGGGCCATTCGTTTGGGCTTTGTTTTCGTTTAATGGTGAACCAAGATGGGCGTGTTTGTTTGTGTTCGGTTGGACCCAAGCCGAAGCCCACACCCCCTCAAGCCTAACCAAATTTGTACCACTATAAATACAACACATTAAAACAATTTGGAAACCCTAGTTTTGCCTCTTTTCTTTTCTTTTTCATTCGACCGAAGCCCTAACTCCCTTGGTGTCGAGACTTTGTTTCCAACGAGCTAAGGTATAACATGTTTTCGTTTTCCTTTATAACACCTACGTATAATATATTGTATCATGTTTTGTTTTAGTCGAAGCTTGTGTTCTTTTTCTCGCCGAACCATACAAAACCAACAAACAAATATGAATTGAACCTTATAATATTAAAGAGCATGTATGTAATACGTATTGTATGAATCGGATCTTAAATAAGTCGAGCCACATAGAACCGAACCACATATATAAATGAATCGGACCTTACGTGAATCATGCAAACGTGAATATGTAAAGTACGTAGAAGAGTTGGAGTTTGCGTAAAACATATTAGCCGAAACCTATGTATTAACCGAACATAAGAGTTTGTGGAAGTGTATTAAATGAGTAAAGGTCATGCAAAACCTGAACCCTAAGTGATGTGTGAACCGAACCAATTGATTTGTGAACCGTGTACCATGCGCGTGTGTTGTGAGTCAAGTGAGCTTGTCGATGTGTAAATGTAGTACGTGCTCATATCTAGTCGAAGCTATTGTGCATGTGTGTGTAGATGTATATCTAATCCGGATAATAAGTAACTTTTGTTGTCACATGAAATCATAGACGTGCATGGGTATAAAAGTTGACGTATAATATGTGTATAAGTAACGTATGGTTAAGTCATGAATGTGTTGAGTAAATAAACAAGAGTAATGAGTCATTAAATGACGCAACATATAAAGTAAGTACGCATTGATATGATATTAAAAGATTGAGAAAACCCTAGAACATAAATGAGAGTCGATTAGGGTTTGAAGCTGATTATATTAATTCGTTATTTCATGTGTAAGTTATGACTTTTAAACTATTTTCACATTTAACCCTAAACTTTAATAAATGACATAATGAACCCTAATCTACAATATTGGTTATAAAAAACTTAAGTCTCATTTAACTATAAAACCCTAAAGTAATAAGATCACTGAATACATTAAGTATGAGCACCAAATATTAAAAGATCATTTCGATGATTATGGAATCATAAATAACATGTACGACCGTTAATGTGTATAGGTTCTGTGAAGAAGGAGTAATCCTTTGCTTTCCGTACTTTGCTTTTTGGTCATTTGCTTTGGAATAAGGTACAGATATTCTGGCCTTTTCAGTAAAGGTTTCTTATAACGTTTTCTTTCGTTAGCTTTTATATTAAGGTTTCCTAAGCCTTTGCTATGAACCCCATTCTGTTTGTTTGAGCTGTTGCTTATCTGAACTCTGATTTCTGAATTGTGAAACATCTGATTTTGAACTATACGATATGAAAACTCTGGTTTTGGAAATATGATTAACCTTATGATAAAATATGATCTGTGTCAGTTTTGACATTCTGATTTGACCTAAGATAGTTTGACACCCGAGCCAAATATTTCACTAGTCATGGGGGTTACATGTCCGTGTCAGTGATGCACCTCTGACATGACTCTAGGGTAGTAGAGTGATGTTCTGCCACGTCCCTTATCTATTATCTGTTATGAGCTCAAGTTATGTTATATGACCAATATCTGTCTGTGGGGCGTATGGATGCATCCTAGATCTGTTATCTGTTATATGTTATCTGTTATCTGATGATTGATGATGCGTGCATGCACGTCCTTCATAACTCTGGTAGGTCTCCCCTACAAATGTTGCCTTATGTGAATATGATTATGATCTGATATTTGTTTCTGGGCTCGTGGTAGTTAACTATAAACTTTATTCGATAATTCTGATTTATACTTTGAAAATGATTATGATTTTGCTATCTTTCGTTCACTATATTTCGTATTCGATATTGTTTCGTATTCGCTTTGCTTTTATATCTGTTCACTGGGCTTTTGAAGCTCAGCCGCATTTCTTTTATTCCGCGGCAGGTATCTAAGCATTAGAGCTGGGTTTTGCTTTGGGATGAGTGCATGAGTGGACTTACCTTAGAGATTTTTAGCTTTGATCTTATGATGCCATTTAAGACTTCTTTATTTCAGATATTTTGTTGGAGTTTATTTTCCGCTGGGACCTATGTATTGAAGTCATGTTGACTTGAATTATTCCGCATTTATGTTAAGACTTCTTTTGGATATTTATGTTTGCTTTGATATGACACCATTGTTTGTGATTCCTTTACCCTTGTCGGGTCGGGGCGTTACACCAAGACTAGCTGCGGATTCTTCCTTTTATTCGGACTGACTCCAATCGGGATTTTGACTCTATTACTACCGCGTCCCTCTGTCGTAATGCTCACTAGAATAACTTATTTGTTTATTTCAGATTCTGTGCCACGCTCAATGCTTTAAAATAATCTAAGCTGTGAGCACGTCCCACTTCACCTGACGATCAGTGTCTATATAAGCCACACAATATATTGTTCATGTTGAGCATATGCCACCGTTCCTTAGACAAATGTGTCTACTAACTCATAGACGTATTTTGTTTGTGAGAATTCAAAACTTAGGTGTTCGATAAACTTAAAGAATCGTTGACATATTTTTAAAGTATTAGAAGAATAGTTTTTTGTTTTGATAGCACCCGAATTATTTAAGAATAAAATCCAACGAGAGTAAATAAAACGAGGTAAAATAATCTCAAGTAAAAACTAACAAATTCATTCTCATAAGTTATCGAACACCGACAGGCATTTAAGTATATACAAATACAAAATAATAATAATAATAATACTCGTAATAATAATAATAATAATAATAATAAGTATTGTGTGTGTTCCCATCTGTGTGAAGCCATTGTAGTAGATGGAAATGTAGCACAGTTGGTATAGCCTTTGCAGTGGAGAGGTTATGGGTTCCTAGTGAAGCCACTAATCTAGCTTGTCATGATTATTGTGGTGGCAGGTTGAATGATCACGATGAGTAGATAAGGTGGAAATGTAGCTAGATGGTCATTGGTGCATCAAAGGTGAATTTGGAAAAGCTGCAGTTAGATTGTTAAGTCTGTTGGTAGTTATCTGCAGTCATGTATGTTTAAAGATTGTTTGCAAAAAGCAGTTGTCCTTTGTTACTTGAGTGTAAGAGATAACACATGTTATCTGTTATTCTTCTGTTCTAGTATTCCAAGAGCTATAGGTCTGTCTATAACTCTTTCATTGTTTGTATGTGGCAATGTTATTAATAAAATATGTTCATCTTTGGCACCAAAAAAAATATATATATACAGCCCATTAAATAGTAGTGGGAGATGCCGCGTTAGGAATAATACCATGACTATATTTTCAAGTAATTAGGCAACATCAAAAGCTTTTGAATCTATTTATAATCTCATGAAAATCTAGCTGAATAACTCTGTTTTTTTTATATATTTGAATAATCTCTTTATCATGTAAATATTTCCATGGTAACGTGATATGATATTTTTAACAAGAGAAAAAAGTCGTCGAAACTACATAACATTATCACCACATAATTTATACCAACATTGAAAGTATTGGGTAAAGGGTTTTAATTTTTACATATTGAGAATAGAGGCTTGGGTTCAAACCAAGCACCTAATTAGACTCTATTCCAAGACTCGGTGTAATATGTAAATAAGCTCAAGAAGCCACTCCAATGGAGCTTCCTAAAATTAGGTAATGTAAGCCCATAAGTATAAGCTGTTTGGCTTTACCCAAAAACCTAAAAGGGCTTACTAGCTTTACCAAGATACAATATGCCCCAAAAATAGGCTTCACCCAAAATTCAGAAAATACTTGCAGGGTACAAGCAGTGAGTTAACTGTTATTGTCACTCTAGTACTAAAATGTAGAAGCAATAACGTTATCACTTTTATTCAATAAAGACTCCAATATCGACTACCAGTTTCATATAAAAAAAGGTATATCATTTGATTGCGAAGTCTTACACCGGTGACGAGCAAACATTAGTGAAGTTTATAACTATGCCACTTCAGCATGGAATGCCCTGTGTCTTTGTATGTTCGCTGTAACTTTGCGTCTTAGCCTTAACATTTTATGCGTTTTCTAAGGGTATAAATATTTTAGTCATCAATAGAAACCTAAATAAGTGTATAGTTTTGAAAAGATAATGATTCATATTTTTATTCTCCGTTTTCTTAAGCCCCTGATTAGAAGGAACATCATGGACACCACATAGCGACTCGTCGACTTTGAAAATGTGAATATCAACTCCAACTATTTTTTTTTTGGGTAAAAGGTCAAAGACCCGGTAAATATATTACTCCAAAAAACGTTTAAGTCCAAAGGATATGGGTGGATCCCATATCTCAGCCCGTTACATAGGCGGACAGCTTACATAACAAGAAACTTCCTATTCTCTAAACAAGAAAATAAACCACTATCCAAAAGATAACATTAGACTCCTATGAGAACAAAATTACTTCCTACCAAGGCCTTGGAGCTTGATACCATACGTGTCATAATAAGCATCCAAATTCCCTGAAAGATCGTAGACCTGATCCGCATAGTCATCATAATCATCTTCACGATAATGACAACCACTAAAAAGGTTCATTGACTCATCAAAAGTGTTCACAACCTCCTCTTCATCACTATCGGAATCAACAATCTCTCCCACTTTTGAGAATGGGTTAACCCTCTTAGTAGAAGAAGTAGACGGAAAATCTTTTTTATTACCTGAATAATCAACCTTTTTAATAGGATTACAATCATCATCAATAAGAGTGGTTTTCCCATCAATAAGAAGCTTTTCAAACTCTCAATTTTTTTCAAAAATAGGGGTAGGACCACCCTCGTTAGTTTTCATTGAATCATTCACAAGCGGTTCTTGTGACACATTACCGGTCTTAACAGACCCAACCTCCTTATCTTCCAATGTACATCCAAAATCCACTACATCATTAGAAATACCACCTTCATCTGAATCGATCATGTTAAGTGCATCAAAAGGATTAGATGTAGCAATCTCTGTCCAACTCGTACTAGCCACTTCAATGGCTTTCTTGTTTGTATTATCCACCTTCGTGGGTTTAGGAGGAGGCGCTTTAGGTTGATACTTACACTTAGGACCCACACCAAGTTTAGTAAAACCTCCCTTACCTGGAACACTTTGACCACCATACCTACCCTTATTCTTGTTATTGACGGTTTGAAAACCATCATTAACACTCTATTTAGGCTGAGTAGGAGGTGGAACTGATTTAGGACAATCAAGTAGCGTATGACCAAAAAGCTTACACGTATCACACCGAGGCGGTTTTCATTCATATTCAACCCGAATCTTTTCAAAAGTAGAACCTGTCCAATCAAGTAATGGTATCTCAACAGTGATGCTCTCTCTAAGAACCTGATCCACCTTAACTTCAATCAAGCACCTAGCAAAACTACTTCGACCCTATGATTCCAAGCACATTTGACTAGTGTAAGAATCTAACATTTTTGGCTTATCAATCAATGTGGCTTGGAGGCTGAGAGCAACATCAGAAAATATAGCAAGGGGCACATCATAGAATTTAACCCATACCGGGATATTTGTCAAATCCTCTTTAAGAAGGTTGGTGTTTAGGGTCCAATGTTTAAGAATAATAGGCACATTTCTAATCATCCACGGGCCGTTTTCAAGTACATCATCGACACCTTTCTTAGAATTAAACTTAAAGAAGAAGAAACCCTTAGCATTCATCATGACCTTTTGAAAGCCATACTTAGCCCACTTATTACGTACATAATAATCAACAACTGAGAAAGCATTACGTTTACCAAGAAAATAGCCATACAGAATATTCTCAAATCTGGTATTCACCTCTTCAACCACTTTCATCGGGACGGAAAGATCAACCCCATTGGTTTTATTGCTACCACTACAACAAAAGTGGCTTTTTAGGACCCTTTGTGTGGGACGGTATGATAATGGAGTCCTAAAAAACTGTTTAATAGGACATATGAGCGTTTAGGGTCCTTTTTAAATATTTGCTACTTAGGCGATGTCCTAAAAAGGTATATAATAGGATGGTCGATGATTTGGGGTCCTATTATCATATAACTTAAAATGACACTTAAAATATAGATCCTAATAAATTACCTTTATAAGACGTTTATTCATTATGGTTGTATTATAATAAACCATAATAGGACACTTGAGCTTTGAGTCATAAGACATCAGTTAGTTAAAACGCTTATTCACAAAAAGTTTTATTATAGCAACATTTAATAGGACCTTTGGACGTGGGTATTATAACGTTAACCTTTATAGGACGCTTATATACAATGGTTTTATAACATCACTTTTTTAAAACGATTATTTGCAAAAGTTTTATTATAACAAAACTTAATAGGGCCCTTAAAGGATGCATATTAATTATGGTTTTTTTACAATACACCATAATAGGACACTTGATATATAAGTCATAAAACATTAATTATTTAAAACGCTTATTCGAAAACGTATTATTAAAACATAACTTAATATGACAGTTGACACTTGGGTCCCATAGATTGATACACCATCATAAGACACTTGATATTTGAGTCATAAAACATCGGTTTTATGGAACACTTATTCGCAAACGTTTTTTATAAGAAAAGTGAATAGGACCCTTGACAATAGCGTCTTATAACGTTAACCTTTATAGAACGCTTATTCATAATGGTTTGTTTATGATACACTACAATATGGCACATCTTTTTAGAGTCGTAAAACATCCGCTATAACGCTTATTCAGTTTTATAGAACGCTTAATTGCAAAAGTTTTATTTGAAAAAAAATTAACAGGACCCTTGACAACTTTGTCTTTTAACATTAACCTTTATAGTACGCTTATTTGTTGTGTTTTTATTATCCTACGCCATAATAGAACACTCCTTTATTTGAGTCATAAAACATCAGTTTTTAGAACGCTATTTACAAAAGTTTTATTTAAACATTAGTTAGTATGACACTTGATACTTGGGTATCAAAACTTGATACACCATAATAGGATACTTGTTATCTATCTTTGTATTGTTATATGTCTCAATCTTTTGGAAGTTATGTATGGGTTATCTGTCTTTGTATTGTCTTTATCTTTTACACGTTTTTCGTCAGATTACACGTTTACCATTTTACACGTTGCGTCCGTTATTTTGCTGTTTACACGTTTATCCGTATTTACATGTTTTCATCCGTATTTACACATTTTCGTCATTTACATGTTCGTCCATTTTACACGTCATTCAGTATTTACATTATTTTCGTCCGTTTTTAATTTCATCCGTATTTACGCGTCTTCTGTTTTACACGCCACCGTTATACGTTTCACGTTTTTTCGTTTTCTTTTACACGTTTCATCTTCGACTACACGTTTCGTCCGTATTTACAACATTTTTCGCCCCGTTACACGTTTTGTTGGTTTTACACGTTGCCGTATTTACACGTTCGCCCATTTATACATGTTTCATCCGTATTTACACGTTTTCATCCATATTTTCGTTTCGCGTCCATTTTAACTGGTTATTCGTATTAACGTCGCCCATTTATACATGTTATCCGCGCTTTTCATCGTATTTCAGATTTTATCGCTTTTTAACGTTTTCATCTTCGTATACACGTTTTCCTCCAATTTTACACGTTTTTTCCGTACACGTTTCGTCGCAGGTTTCTTCCGTGTTTACACGTTTACCTTTTTTACACGTTTTCTTCGTATTTACATGTTTTCGTCCATTCATACATAATTTCGTCTGTTTTTACACGATTTCGGTCATTTTCACATTTTGTCGTTTTATACATTTTCATCCGTTTATACACGTGCAAATACGTGAAAACGTGTAAAATGGATGAAAACGTATAAAAATCGGATGAAATGTGTAAAACAGATGAAAATATGTAAATACGGATGAAAAATGTAAAACGGATGAAAGCATTTAAAATCGGACGAAAACGTGTTAAATACGGATGAAAACGTGTAAAAACGGACAAAACGTGTAAAAACGAAATAAAACATGTAAAAACAGACGAAAACGTGTAAATACGGACGAAAACGTAAAAATGGACGAAAACGTAAATACGGACGAAAACGTGTAAATACGATGAAAACATGTAAATACGGATGAAAACGTGATAAAGACGAAAACGTGTAAAACCGATGAAAACGTGTAAAACGGACAAAACGTAAATACGGATGAAAATGTGTAAAACGGACGAAAACGTGTAAATACAGATGAAAAAGTGTAAAAACATACGAAAACTTGTACAAACGGAAGAATACGTGTAAATACAGATGAAAACGTGTGAAAACAGACAAAAACGTGTAAATGCGGATGAAAACATGTAAATACGGATGAGACCATGTAAAAACGGATGAAAAAGTGTAAATATGGATAAAACGTAGAAAACGGATGAAAACGTGGAAAACGGATGAAAACGTGAAAAACGGACAAAAACTGTAAAAACGGACTAAAAACGTGGAAACCGATGAAAACGTGTGAAAACGTAAAACGACAAAACGTGTAAATAACGGATGAAAACGCGTGTAAATACGGACGAAAACGTGTAAAAACCAACTAAACGTGTAAATACGGACAAAAACGTAAATACGGATGAAAATGTGTGTAAATACGGACGAAAAACGTACAAACGGACAAACGTAAATACGGACGAAAACGTGTAAATACGAATGAAAACGTATAAAGGACTAACGGTCGTTACTTAGTTGTCAAAAGATTTGAAAAAGAAGATGACAAGGACATTTTGGTCATTTCATTCGGATATGGACTGGATCCGTAACATATGCAAACAAGTGGACTAACGGTCGTTACTTAGTTGTCAAAAGATTCTGCCGAAGGAATCTGCTCAAGATCTGTCAAGGTCTGTGTGTATTCAACAAGTGGTATCAGAGCCTCGGGAAAGTCTCTACGATACTGACGAACCATATTTTTCCTCACCCCCATACAACCAAAACACATTCAGAAGTCACCAACAACAACATCAAAAACACCACCTCTATTTATACCCTATCAAACGGGCCAAATCAATCCCGAATCCAAAGCAACACCCACCAACCAAACGGGCCCTTATTTGATAACCGAGCAACGACGGTAATTATACATCAAATTATACCCTATCACCGATCATCCCGCCGCATCGACATAAGCTACAAGGTGGTCGACGCCCCTACTGATTCGCAATTTTGCAAACATTGATATGAACCTTTTGATATGACACTCTGATTATGATATGATATCTGACTCCCAGTTTCAAACCCGAGCCAGTTCATTATTCATAGGTTCCATGCGTCCGCCTCATTGATGCACCAATGGCATATGACTCTAGTGTGGTTTATAGTCTCTACATCTCATTTATCTTTCGGGTCAACTAGATGCGGATACGCTTTAACAAACGAGACCACGAGGATAAATCCCGTCAGAAGAAAATAGCAACATTTTAAATAACGCCGCGGTAAAACAAATGAATACTATTGGAGCCGCTCCATTTCAAAGTAAGATACAACAGAGACTGATTACTACATCACATTGATATTGTTGTTTGACCCGGGAAGTCGGAAAAACGAATGCCAAATCTACCTCATTTTTAGTTTCACATACAATAAAATACTTATATATTATATATATACAATAATATAATACATTATAATTATAAATTTTTTTAATCGATGTAGGATACGACGTCGTATGCTACAGTGCGAACCCGGTTCCAACCCGAAAACATGTGAGTGAGGCAACAGTGTTCAATCCCTTTTTTGTCGTTTCGAGTATTACAAAAAGATTACTTTTGTCGTTTCGGGTAAACAAAACCCGAATACATCATCACCGCCTCACTCTTATGCTCAAACCTAAATATCACAAACCCAGAAACTTCCTGTGTTTACCGACACCTTTTCCCTCTACCTCTGTACCAACTTTATACGTGGCGCCATTTTTGCCTTCTCCCTTTTCAACAATCATTGCATTTTTGGCTTCTCCATTTTCAACAATCATTGCCGGATATCACTTTCATTTGGTCTTCTTCAATAATTAACGACAGCTGTTGTTTTTCGCCGGAATAGGTGCCTGCGGCTTTCGTCTTAGGTAATCAAATCTTGATGATGTAATCTTTTGAAAATAATTAATCGGCTGCATATTCATTTTTTTGCGTATTTGTGCTTCTCAAACTATCCATCGCCTTCAACCAAATAAACCGGCAACCAAAAAACATGCCGGAAAAACAAACGGATTCCGTTAGCTTTTCTTAAATGCTGGTTTTTTTTACAAGAATTACTTTTTATAAAAACCCTTTTTACTGTTAGTAATCTTCTGGGTTTTTTTGCAGCCGATTACTTTTTTTTCCCACTTTACTTCATGTAAATTTTTAATCTAAAACTGATATGCAAATCTACAACTTCCGGTCATTAAGGGTTTGAAGAAAAAAAATTGGATTATATTTATGTTTTGATATATTTGTTTTCATATTGTTTGTGCCAAGTGCCTGTTTAAGAGTTAAGACTTTTTACCTTACAACTGCTTATTTGAAAATTGTTACTAGAAGCCACGTTGAATAAGTCATCCCAAACACCTTCGAAAGATATTGTGTGGCTGAATGGATTAGCTTATTTGAAACACAGTGACAAACTTACTTTGAAAATAGACAATAGCAAAAATAACATACATGAGACCTTAGCCGAAAGACTTCTTCAAAATATTCATCGTAAGGGGTATCGTTAAAACAAGGGTATTTTTTTTCGTGTTTATTTGGTTTGGGACATCAACAAAGGGTTTACAAAAAATTAAAGGGAAGTGTAAGAATTAAAAAGGGTGATTTGTTATTTAGTTTTGGTGGCTTATGTATTTCTACTTTTAACAGATAACGATCAAGAATGGTCAAATAGGAATACAAGCCAGTTGATCAGTTATTGTAACAGATGGAGAAACTGTGAATCGATGACAACAAATATGTTTATGTTTGCTTCTTAGCCGTGTTCAGTTGCGCATTGTAGAAACCATGGGTTATTTTGAATCTGCAGATTATTATAATAATATACCTGACGAACTGCTTATTTATAAATACAGATTATGTACACATCTGTATGTATGTCTGATGTTCCAACTGAGGCATCTGACTTTTTCCCTATGTCTTTAAATTATCAAGAGCCATTTTCAGCAGTTGTTAGAACTAGGCAAGTATCATGCTTATGTGCTTACTTTTATATAACAAATTTACTATCAATTCCTAAAAGTATCGTTTATACCTTTCATACGATTCATGCTAATGTTTTAATTATGATGCTCTTTTTCAGTGGAGGATTTTTCAAGCAGGAAGGAACGACGAAGGGACTACTTTGTAGACTAATCGATAGGCCATTGGATATTGCTTTTGTTTGGTCTTCTTCAACAATTGACGACAGGTGTTTGCGGGTTTCGTCTTAGGTAATAACTTTTTCCGTCTTGGATGTTTGCTGTTGCGTATTTGTCCTATGTCTTTGTGTTACTATTTCTGTTTCTTTTGGTTCCGGTCTTTGCCTGTGATATTTAATTGCTATAAGATTGTTAGGAGATTGGTGTCTTATGATTATAGGCTGTGTCATAGGAAATGAAAACTAAAAGTAGGTCTGTGCGTAGGAATAGTTGTGGGTATGCGTTGCAGGATGATGTGACTGTCAGTGGTGGTGCCGCGATGATGACAACCACCCACAATTCGGTGTCCGAGGGTTTCGTTTCTGGTGTCTCTGTTTGTTGGATGCGATAGTGTGCCGGGTGATGCAATGATTGAGGGGATGGATTTGGATGTTCCGTTGATATGGCCGGCCCGGTTCTGTCGTGGTCATTCCGCTGTCGTGACGCCTCTGAAATGTCGGAGGGATAACCATCAATGAGCCTGATTGTTTTGCACCTGCTGATGCACGCCAAAGAACTCCCGGGTATGTGGATTGCGTTGGCTAGGGAAAGAGGAAAGTGGATGATGTAGTGTCGTCGTCTTATGATGGTAACTTATTTTCTTTTTGGGTGTTTTCCCCTTGCTTTTATATCATTATATTTGTTTTGTATTTGTTATTTTCAGGTTCCGGTGATGTGGATGTTCCCCTTCTCGCACCCTGGCTGCCAGTTGCCAATACTGATCCTATGTTTTTGCCTTCGTCGTCTCACTGTATGTTTCGTATACTATTTGTTTTCATGGTTTTACACATCACTGCCTCTGCTTTGTGTTGTCTTTATGTCCTTTTAATTTTTCTTACTATAGCTGGGGTCGGAACGGCACATGGTCCATCCATGAATTCCCAGTCAAATGATGGTTTTTATGTGTCTATATCAGCTTCTGTGGTTTCATTTTCTATCAGCTTCTTTGGTTTCATTCTCTTTTTTGATTTATATTGCCTTACATTTTTTTCCTTTCGTGGTGGATGTGCTCATTTATTTCCTCTTCCTGTTGTTTCAGCGTGTGCTGCTCCGGAAGCCTATGACCCGCCACCTGCTCCTTTGCCTGTTCCTTTGCCTGTTGGTTAGTAGTACACTCTTTCTCTATGTATTATTCGTGTCCGTTATCAGTTTTTCTAACGGTATACTTGCATTTTATTTTCTGCTTTCGGGTCTGCAGTTGATCGGGGTGTTCACGTTGAGCAGCCCAGCCGGGTAGGTGTGAGCGCGCCTTCACCCGCCGCATATGCACGTACGTTTCACTTTCATTGTCTTTACATTCTTTTGTTGCAGTTGTCATTGGTGTTTTTATTTCCATGGTGCGCTGCTACATCCCTTGCGCTAAATTTTTTAGGCAGGCGCACTACTCCTAGAACGACGGTTCGACGGGCCCTGACAGACTCATCTATTCCTGTTCGGAATGTTGGCGGTACGTCTTATCTTTATATGTTCGCTCTAACTGTTTCGTTCGTTGTTGTAGACAGGTACTAACGTTGTTTTCGACTTAATCCTCTTCGTTTCAGGGGCTCCGCATCGTTATTATGTAGCTTTTTAATTTTGTGCAAGTTCTTCTACATAAGCTCATTTTCACTCTCTGAAAACAGCTTATACTCTATCCTAAACAATATGCAGATGAGAATTAGTTTGAATGATCAACAGAAGATCAATCAGACATAAGCAACAGGTTACAGATATGTTTTCTTAGTTTATGCAACAGCTTTCGGCGAGCTATTTTGGGAAGCAAACCCACAAAGTGTCATCTAACGGGACAATGATTTTGTTTCAGGTTGCCTCTACCAGGTTACGCTTTATTTCTTTATATGCTACTTGCCTTCTTTTCATATTCTTTTACCATATTTAACATTACTAATTTTTGACATTTTATATTTGACATTACTAATTTTCTTTGAAACGTGCCGATGATGCAGGTATCTGGGGCTTCGACAGTTATGAGTAATAAAATTGCTGACTTTAGATGAAATCTGGCAATGGTCCAACTATTTTGACTCATCACCATACTTAAAGAACTGCTACTTTTCAATGAATGCACAAGGTAAAACACAAAAATAATGCTACACTCATTTGGACTTTAGCACTACTAATGATGCAAATGGATGGATGATTGACTTGGCATAATTCCAAAAAATAAGAGTGTTTCAATTTTAATTGAATTAGTCGGTGCTATGTTGAAATTGCTTTGTTTCTGTGGTTGCACTTTCCCACTCATTTTTTGCCAATTGCATAATTGACTGAAAAAAATTCTTAATTTCAGGTTGTTAAGAAGACTATAGCCGCAGGAGTTGACGGCCAGGATGCCGATGTTCACGGTCTGTAACAAAGGGGGTGGCCATGTCTATTCATGGCAAAGCGGTAAGTGTTACTTAATGATCGTTGCAGTACTGGTACATGTTTCTACATTAGTAGGTTAAATATCAGCTGAAATGTGTATTTTGGATTGAATACCATGTCAAATACATATATTAGTTTCACAGCTTTTCCTACAATTTACGAGCCGGGTATATCGATAAATATAAAATGCCCCGCCGCAACGCGGCGGCATCGTAGCAATCCTTGTTGAATTAATATTCATGCACATACTCATAAAATGTCTAAACTACGACTACAGCTATGAGATTCAAAACGAAGGACTTTACCTACAGAGGCCTTATAAGAATAACGCCACACGCCAGCCCTAAGTACCACATCCACTTTTTACTATCTTATACTCTAATGCTTAGGAATATAGTAATTATTACTTAGAACTGACCGTATTAATGGATTAGATATACATCATGCTTATAGACATTGCACTTAATGATTATTGCCAAGATAGTGCGTGTTGTTATTTGTATGTCTAACGGGTTTACCCTTAATTCATTTATTTAGGTGTTACTATCCTGCAAAATGTACATTATATCTCGCAGACGAGTCGCACAATTGCAAAATACACATGGAGTTTTGAATGTCCTGTGTCCATAATGGTCCGCACAGCCATGCATGTAAGCAACCGTACGCTTTTAGTCATCGTTGAACATGTGTATGATGAATATATAATTACATCTCTATTCTTATGCATTATTCAACTTCTACCAGACCATTTATTCATTCTCTAATTTAGATACGACTGGGAAAATACGAATTAACTTCTCTATTTTCATTAAACAGGTCAACAGGATATAATTACGCTATGTCACGAGTAGGTGCTGTCTCTCTCTCTATATATATATATATATATATATATATATATATATATATATATATATATATATATATATATATATGTGTTTTTTTGTAGTCCTAAAACTAATGCATTGTGTTCATAGACCTCCTTTAATTCAATACATAGTTTTCTTATGGTGATGTATAAAAAAAAATGAAAGCCAAAAGCTCCCACGCAACGCAATACATGTGTCTTGACTATAAATTGATAAATGTTTGTTGAAAACTGAAATCTAGGTCTGGGATGAAGTTGTCCTTAAAAGCATTCTAAACTCAACCGAGACTGTAGCAAAAGGATGGGTGAGGAGCTTGAACCCAAATGATATAGTTGGTGGTACAGAGATTGGACGAGGATGGTGTGAGGTAAACATTTAAGTACCAACAAAAAGAGATGAAGTGTTGGTGAGACCCTATGGGTTATTTGCCACAATTGAAGACTGTGTTGGTGCAACCATAGCATGGCCTTGTCCCTTTATCTCGGTATGTCTTGTTAATCTTGTGATACCAATAATTTTACTAACATGGAGCTTAATGCTTATACATGGGTGTTTATTTGTAGGTGGTCCGTGAGGATTGAGAGAGATGATGCATGATGACCACGGACTAAGCTTCTTGTTGCGTTAATGTATTGTTTAATATTAACAGACTTTATATTAGATTTGTCTACCTTATTTATGTTTAGTGATTTTTTTATGACAATTGCTAATTTGAAATACAATTTCGTTTTATTCATTTAATATTTAGTTGATGTTTTATTCATATCGTAATAATAGAGTGTGTATGGTGAAAATAGCGTCCTATCATATCACTTGTCCGGACTTTGAAATTGTCCTATTAAACT
Source organism: Chrysanthemum makinoi (assembly GCA_910596185.1). Lineage (NCBI taxonomy): Eukaryota > Viridiplantae > Streptophyta > Magnoliopsida > Asterales > Asteraceae > Chrysanthemum > Chrysanthemum makinoi. The sequence continues at coordinate 3,818,489 of OU343221.1, read as the reverse complement.
TATTAATCGTCCTAACAATTAACTTAACATTGTAAAAGTGTCCTAATATGTTGTTATGAGGACGTTATTTAGGGTTGTTAATAGATTTTATACGACCAAAAATTGGTTTCATAATCTTCTTTGAGATATTAGAACCCTTTTCTTGGTGCTAAAATAGCTATAATGTTATATGATAAGCTTCCTAACAATTATCTTTTAAGTACGCTTGTATGTGTATCCAAAGATTAAAATTAGGTAACAACGTTTTACAACATTGTAAAAGTGTCCTAATATGTTTTATTAGGACGTTATTTGTGTTGTTTATAGACCTAAAATGCGACCATAAAATTGGTATCATAATCTTATTTGAGTTATTAGTACCCTTTTCTTGGTTGCTAAAATAGCTATGATGTTACATCATAAGCGTCCTAACAATACTTTTAAGGACGTTTTATGTGTCTCAAAAGATTAAAAGTAGGTAATCACATGTTAAAACATTGTAAAAGTGTCCTAATATGGTTTTATTAGGACGCTATTTGTGTTGTTCATAGACATATAATACGACCATAAAATTGGTTTCATAAGGGTTAGGACGCTTTGGACCTATTACAACCGCCTTACATGAAACGCTTTCTTCCTTGGTCCTATTAAATGAAAGGTCCTAAAAAGTACCATTTTATGACGCTTATGGGGGTCCTAAAAAGCCACTTTTCTTGTAGTGTACACTCCAACCTACGAAAGTTAGACATTCGTTTCATAGGATCATTAGATGTAGCACCCCGCATAGGAAACCGGCTTCCCACTAGCAGCCACCTCCGCATTCTTCAATTGGATATCATGCATTGCTGCCTCAAAGTCCTTACAAACATCTAAAACCACCTTATTAATACCAATGTTTTCACCATTATCAACTCCAACTAAAACTACATATAGACTACTTGTAACTTATTTTTCCAAGGCTGCAGAAAGTTTAAATACACTTCTGAGAAAGATGATAGTGCTATGGTTTCTACGGAAAAAAATATATTACATGCTTAACGGAGACTGAACTCGCGCCTGGCATTTGGTTTGCAAACTACTTAAACATTAAGCCTATATAAGAGGTCTAGAACAAGGTTTCCCACATAGCAGAATATGCATTTGTATTTACGATATCCTTTATTAACCTTTTTTTTTTCTGGAATATAGTTGGACTAGTTACCTAATGTTCGGAACGATGTTTTTTGTAAATGATAGAAGTATCAGCCTAATTGATTAGTGAAATAAATACTTCCTATTTTATAATGAAACCATTTGAACCTTTAGTCCCACATACGTAAATGAGTGAAAGCATCAAAAGGGTTTGATGTAGCAATAGATGGCTCACTTGTACTTGCCTCACTAATTTAACATAGTAAAATATGTGTTTGTCTTTATTACCCAATTTTGTGTATAGTTGGACTAGTTACTTAATGTTCGAAACGATGTTTTATTGTACGTAGATGATAGGAGTATGAGCCTATTTGATTAGTGAAATATATATTTACTATTTTATGATGAAACCATTTGAACCTCTTGTCCCACATAGGTAAATGAGATAAGGTTATATACCATAGTGCATTGAGAGTGAATGTCTTAAAGTTAATAGGATTCTTTGTGGCTTCTGAAGATTATAGGTGCGAAACGCACACCTAATGTCTTGAGTAGCCCCAAGAAATTATATGAACTCTTAAGTTTTTGTACAAAAACTCCAAGCTTTACTTTTTTTTTTCAAAGATTGAGATTATCTCATAAACATCAAATACTTGCACACAGTTCCTGATGACACTCGCCTTCACACCCTATGCTTTATGAGATGCGAGAAGCAAAAGCATTAACTATTTACATAAAGTTCAAAAACCTGAACAGAAAGTGTTCACGGGTCAACCCAACTTGTTACTCCTTTTGCAAGACTACATTGAGAATTTTTATTTCATAAAGTCTTTAACTAAGTCATAAATGCTTAAGAACCTGTTTCAAATATTACATACGGGTGTTTGGGAGTTCTTACTATAACAACTTCTGTGTTTGTTTTGGATTTTGCTAAAGTTGTTTTTAGTAAGCACTTTAAGATCGCTTACCTCAAACTGATTGTTCTCCATGGATTCTTAATTACAAGTTCACCACTTTACCCTTAGTGTGACATTGGCTGATTATCTGCTTCTTCCTATAAACATAAGCTGTTTAAGGGGGTTGTTTGTATTCTCTTATTGAAACAAGTAACCTATATCAGCTTATTATTAAGTTGTTTTCGAGAAGCTATGTCACATGAGCACTTTTTACGCTTTTTACATCTGTCAATCATCTAGAAGGTGGCCTAGTGCATGCTAAGAGAATGAGAAACATTATTATATTAAGGAATGAAATGTGGTTATAGCAATTAACTTACTTGAGTACTCACATTTTGGCAAACTTACTTGCACATTTCAGTCAGTTTTGATTAAAAATATATATATATATATATATATATATATATATATATATATATATTTATATATATATATATTGTGCAAAGGTGAAAAATATATTAGCTCAATACCAAGATACATGAAACACATCCAAAACAGAGCTAATGACAAGCCATTGCATCCGAACTTGGAACTAAAAAAAAACAACCAGACAACATTCAAACCATGAAACTCCTACAAACAACACTATACTGAGGACAGCAGTGTCCAGACATCCAATTCACTACTATATTCATTTTATGAAGTTCCGGAATTATCAGATACATCTTTCTCATATGGGCATTCAGTTTTCCATTTTACTTCCCGTTTTTTCTTGTAGTACTGAAGCTCGTTTGTACTTTTAAACCATAGTTTTGATTCTTTAATATTAGGAATCCTCTTACCATCCACAAGTTTATCAATAAATTCCAACTCCTTCTCCCATTGTAATATTATATCATCTTCCATTCTCTTATCTCTCTTCAAAATCTCATTTTCTCTTACACTATTCTCTACCATTTTTGATGTTATCCCATTCTTTCCACCGCAAATGTTCTGTAGATTGTAATAGTTTTGGTCAAATTTATTAATATATAGACGAGACTTTGGAACCTGGCCTGAATTGGTACAAACGTAAAGTCTGTATTTTATTCATCATCTTAAAAAAGAGATTATCATGTTAAACAAATGTTATGCAGATTGACGATTTTCAAACATGCATACCAACATGGTTCCAAATGAAGCTTAGAGAATGAAATTTTAGCTTCTTGACTCGTAAAATTCAGAAAACGGCGCAGAGTAAAATTTTGAAGAACTCCGTTGATTTTATCACCATAAATTAATAATCTATCAAGGATCGCACAAATATTATACACAAAACAAGTATTTGTCAACTGTCACAAAATTTCTGCCTCTAAAGAACCGATAAACTTTCACAAGAAAACAAAGTAGGATAACTATTGGAATTAATCCACAAATCTTTTGTTATATCATAAAGGCTGCAAATTGGTTCTATGTTGGGTCAAATGAAACCAACCAAAACAGACCCATATGGCAGTTTTAGAGCAGTTACATGGCAGTTAGATTAGTCAGTTATTGACAGTTATATTGAAAGGGTATGTCTTTTTGTTCAATCGAACCATCACATCCCTTCAATGACATCGATTCATGTACTATATATATGTAGGAATTCTGTAATCATAAGCAACCCTTTTCTAGATTATATATCACATATTAGAAGGGTTCAAACCCCATCTTCCCATTTCCTTTTGTTTCTTGTTTGATTGATTGTTGTTACCATGAAGTTGCTTGATCACATAATACGATCCTGGAACATCAATGAACCTGTGAAATCAGCCCACCAATTCCGAACATGGCATCAGAGCCGAAGGAGATCAAGCAACAACAAAGTCATGGTTCAATCACCAATCAAGAAGAAAAAAACATGCGTTTCACATCTGAAAAAAAAATGCAACCATGGAAGAAGAGATGCAAATTGAAGAAGAAAATTAGAGACGGCGGATTTAACCGAGATGAAGATGTACTCAAATCCGGTGTATGAAGAAGGCTAAGGGATTTACTGGCCTTGAAGTCACAAATTGAAACAGATGGAATTGTTTTCAAAAGGCAAAAGAAACTACTTTGGAGATCGAGAGGATCCAGTGACAACACCAAATGAATTGAAGACATCAATATTAAAGAAAGACAAGAAGATTCAAGTGATGATGGCGGCACTAACCCTGCTGGAATTTGGTTCAATTAGAAGCCGAAAAGTCATCAACACCAAGGATTAAGAACTTGAAGAAATCAATACTGAAGAAAGCATCAAGGAACAAGAAGATTGAAGAAAACAAAAGATTTATAGATTAAGGGGGAATCTGTTGGAATTAATCCACAAATCTTTTGTTATATCATAAAGGCTGCAAATTGGTTCTATGTTGGGTCAAATGAAACCAACCAAAACACACCCATATGGCAGTTTTAGAGCAGTTACATGGCGATTAGATTAGTTATTGACAGTTATATTGAAAGGGTATGTCTTTTTGTTCAATCGAACCATCACATCCCTTCAATGACATCGATTCATGTACTATATATATGTAGGAATTCTGTAATCATAAGCAACCCTTTTCCAGATTATATATCACATATTAGAAGGGTTCAAACCCCCATCTTCCTGTTTCCTTTTATTATTTCTTGTTTGATTGATTGTTGTTACCATGAAGTTGTTTGATCACATAATACGATCCTGGAACATCAATGAACCTGTGAAATCAGCCCACCAATTCCGAACAATAACCGTAAACCGTATTGTGTGGTTGCTGTTGTGTATATATGTATCAAGAAATTTTATCAACTCTCTTTGGGGATATTCTCAATAGGATCCCCTATATTCCCAAAAATTTTCAATTCAAGGTATTAAAAGTTAAAAGGTAAGTAGGTAACTAAATGAAAAAATGTGTGTGATCTTACATTTCTTCATAGGACAAGATGTAGGCCGTATCTCAGAACTTCCTCAAACGAAACTTGTTTGACATGAGCGTCACTGACGTGGTAGCATACGCAATCATTGTCACCCTTTGCAGCAGGCCCTCTCACGTATGCAACATATTGGCCTCCCCTCATTGTCCCTCTGAGCATAATAGACCATGGAGCTAGTGGACCAGATCGAGAAACCGAACCGAACCGGGCCAAACATATTTCGGTCCAGTCCTCGGTCCACCCTTTTCTTCATATTTGGTCTTCGGACCGGTCTGGTTCGATCTTACGTAAAACCGGCCATTATGCTTTGTTGGACCGTACCGGACCGACGAACCGAACCCGACTAGACCGGCCCAAACATGGTCCGAACATTTTGGTCTGATCCTCGGTCTGGTGTTTTCGACCAAATCGGTTTTTCGGTTCTGTCTTGGTCGGTTCGATACGGTTTTGGGACCGTGATCAGCCCTAAATTAGTTTTTATGAAATCTTCTCTGCCGAAAATACAACTCAGTATATATAGCGATGTCATTATGTGACTCAATTTTCTTTTTAAGGATTCATAAAAAAAATATCATGAAAACCCCAACAAATATCACATGTAATCGTATCAAATTCCAAAATTTTCTATCCATCAACAATATCCAACAATTACTAGTATCAAACTAAAAAAAACAAAAAAACAAACTAGAGGTCCGATATATGAAGGTAACATGTAAAGTTCATACGAAACAGATATTAATTAATCAACAAAGATTTTAAGCGCGCTCGCCACGAATACGACGAGCCAGCTGAACATCCTTGGGCATGATGGTAACCCTCTTGGCATGAATCGCACACAAATTGGTATCCTCAAACAGACCCACGAGATATGCTTCTGCTGCTTCCTGAAGAGCTAACACGGCATGGCTCTGGAACCGCAAATCAGTCTATAACCAAATATTATCAATACAATTATTAGCATAAACAGTGTTATCAGTTATATATATATACTCAACAAAAATGTATTAATTAGAAATAGATATGTATTAATCACCTTAAAATCTTGTGCGATTTCACGAACAAGCCTTTGGAATGGCAATTTGCGGATCAAAAGATCTGTACTCTTCTGATACTTTCGGATTTCACTGTATTCATCAACATCGTTAATTAATCAATAAATATGATTGGAAAAAAGAAACATAACATATTCTAAGGTTAATATTTATAGATTAGGGTTTAGACATAAAAAACTGAGACACTCACCGGAGAGCAACGGTTCCCGGACGAAAGCGATGAGGCTTTTTCACACCTCCCGTTGTAGGAACAGATTTTCGAACAGCCTTCTAACAGTTTCAAAAACAATTAGCAACATTAATAACCAGAAAACAATATGTAGAATAATAGTACTATATACTTTATGCCTTTATGGTAATCAAAACAATATCACATACTGTAAAATTGGCAGACAATTGCTTCCTCGGAGCTTTTCCACCAGTAGACTTGCGGGCAGTTTGCTTTGTACGAGCCATCTCAATTCAGATTCTGAAAAAGAGCTAAGTTAAAGCTAATAAAACAAGTATATTGAATGAGACAGCGATGAAGTTCATACCTTTCGATTGAAGAAATTGGAATCCTAGGGTTTTGAAAGTGTGAAATTATATTCTGCGCTATGAGGCATTTATAGTACGCACGATATGTAGTTGCCTTAAAAAGAATTCCATGCCGATCCTTGTACTATGTTTTCATTGGTTGGATGTGTGAAAATAATGTTATCACACGGATTGAAATTTTTTGTGTTTCTTTTGTTTACCTAATCTTTTATATTTATATAATAAATGAATTACATTATTTCGGAGTGATTTTGTCAATTCATTCTTATTGAAAAAATAATTAGGCCAATAGGAGAGCTCAATTTCGCCACGTAAGCAAAATCGTGTGTTGTGATTGGTTCATAAAAGTCAAAATTAAATTGATTTTGGTCAAACTTTAATAAATTTGGTGAAGAAATTTGGCTGATAAAAAAAACACATAAAAATATAGATGTCAAATTTGTAAAACAAAAACTTAAAAAAAAAATAGGTAATTAATAAAACTTTAGCGGTTGAATTTTTGAAAATTATATAGAGTTAAATGTAATATTATAAGCCTCCATGTTTTTTAATAACTTTGGATTATAAACAAATACCCCCTTATACTTTATACCCTTTATACTTTACATCTTAAAAAATACAATGTATATGTTGTTTTAAAATAACAACTTGTAAATTTGCATAAGATTATAAGTATCAATTTTTTTACTATATACATTCAATAAGGATTCATGTATTTCATTTATAAAAGTTTAACATATGTGGACACGAGTTTACATTTTAAATATGGCTAAATTACTGAAAACGGGAATATAATTATCAAATAGTAAACATGGGTTACTTTAACATAAAAATAAATATACGCGATTGTACTTATAACAATGACTCATGTAATTCTTATTTATTTATATAAAGATATTTAGAAAAACATTTTTAAAAACTTTAAAGAGTATACTTTAACTTTATCAACGCTCATTATGTGCTATTAAACTTGCATCATGTGTACAACATAATATCAGTAATGAAATTTAAATAACAACATCAACATCTTTGTCAGCTAAATAAAATTAAATTTTGAGTTACCTAACATAAATTTTACAAATATTTTACCAAATTCTAATGGATATTAATGCATAATGAAAAACTCATGCATAAGTATTAGTTGTACTTATATCACAATTTTCATGGGTAAATTTTTAAAGCATCCACATTGAACCAACCCTTTCAATGACTTGGTGCATTTGTGAAAATAAATGCTAAGCTATTTTGTCTTGAAACAATTATTAACAATGCTAGCAAATAAGAAACTATTGCTTTAAATGCTTTAGCTAGGAACCCTCTGGCGATTTCCGATCTCCTTTAACCCTAACAATCCGATCGTTCTATTCCTATTCTCAAGTATCTTTGACCTTCACTGATTTGAGCGAATAGGACTTGATTATAGGGTCGATATATCGTTTTTTTTGGGTTTATCTTCAATCGCTGCTCGCAACTGATTCTAACCGAACCTGCTATCATGATTGACGTTGGATAGTTTCTTGTGCTTATCATCATGCCTTAGTTCTACTAAGGTTATCTTGACTGAAGATTGACGTGGATCTTCTTGAGTTCCTGGTGTTTTCGTTGTATTAGGGTTTCGGTTCTTATTTTTTTGGTTTTCGTTTATAGGGGTGTTTTATTTTCTTGTTTGTTGTTATGGACAAGGTTGATGCATTGAACGATGATGTGAATGAGCCTACTGTTAGTCTTGGTGAGTCGATTCTTCAATCGACAATGAACTCTAATAGTAGGAATGAAGAGAGTTTCTTGGTATTATCCGGTTTTCGCTTCAGATGGACAAGTGGAGCCGGTTTCACTTGGTTCAAGCCCTAGTCATGACGAACCTAATCATGACATGCCCAAGGGTCATGATACTTTATTGAAAATTCGTGCTATTGAAGAACAAATCATTGAGGGAAAACTTGTTCTTGTGGGTGACGATGGGCAACCATTAAAACCAACCGTGACTGTGGATGCTACTACTTCTACTGGGGCTAAATTTGAGCATCTTAAGGTACCGCAGTCACAGAAGGAGCTTGAGGAGATGCTTACTGCTATTGGTTATTCTTCGAAACCTCCTCAAGATACGAGTGGTCCTATGGCTTCTAATGTTAATGGCCATAATAATGCTAATGATAAGGTTGATACGAATGCACATGGGGCTGTTGGTATTGAGAAGGTTGGTGTTTTGAAACAACCTTCTTCATCTTATGCTGGTGTTACTTCTACTGAACCAAAGAAACACACGTCACAATTTCGTAGGTTGGAGTGTAGTAAGAACGCTAATGGTGTGGATCTTTCCGTCCCGATGAAAGTGGTTGAAGAGGTGAACACTAGGTTTGAGAATACTTTGTATGGGTATTTCCTTGGTCAACGCCTTGCTTTTCCTGTTGTTGATTACTTTGTACGCAATGCGTGGACTAAGTTTGGTATACAAAAGGTAATGATGAATGCAAAGGGATTCTTCTTCTTTAAGTTCAATTCGAAGAAAGGTGTTGATGATGTGCTTGAAAACGGTCCTTGGTTGATTAGGAATGTTCCTATTATTCTTAAACCATGGACATTGAACACCAACTTACTTAAAGAGGATTTGACCAACATCCCGGTGTGGGTTAAATTCCATGATGTTCCTCTTGCTATGTTTTTTGATGATGGCCTTAGTCTCCTTGCCACATTGCTAGGCACGCCTTTTACTAGCCAAATGTGTAAGGACTCGTGGGGCCGTAGTAGCTTTGCTAGATGCATGATTGAAGTAAAGTCGAATGAGGTGCTTAGGGACAGCCTTACAGTTGAGATACCGTTACTTGATGGGTCGGGTTCGACAATTGAGAAGATACGGGTTGAATATGAGTGGAAACCACCTCATTGTGAAAAATGTAAGATTTTTGGTCATACTCTTATTGAATGTCCTAAAGTTGTTGAACCTCCTGCTCAGCCTACTAAGCGTGTTAATGATGGTTTCAAGACGGTTATTAATAAGAAGAAGGGAAAGCAAGGTGGTACTACTATTCCGGGTCAAGGAGGGTTTGTTAAACCCATTGTGGGTAGCGATTTCAATATCAACCCAAAAGACTCTTTGAACCTAAGAAAGTGGAAGTCACTAAGAAGAATGCTTCTGATGTGGCTAGTTCGAGTGGAACTAAGATCTCTACATCTAATCAGTTTGATGCTCTTAATATGGAATATACGGATGCTTGTGGTACTTCTTCTAATGACACCAACATGGATGTGGATTCGTGGAGTACAATGGAAGTTAATGAAGATAAGTCTACTAAGACAGTCTGTATCACAAGAACCCCTTGTGAGTGATTTGAAAGAGAAGGAGTTGGGTGTGGCTCCTAACACTAGTGATTCTTGTATTCCCGCCTCTCTTCTACTAAGAGTTAACCCTTTTCTAAGGTAGGAGATATCGTGGTGTCTGATTCTGAAGATGAGGTGGTTGCTAACCCATTCGATGAGTCTGTTAATCTATTCGGTGGTGGCCAAGAGTTTGAAGATGAGTATGATGACTATGACTATGATGACTATGCGAAGCAGGTTTCTGATCTTCCGGGGAATTTGGATGCTTTTAATGCCATGTATGGCACCAAGCTTCAAGGACCTAGGCAGTAATTTTTTCGTTATGTCCTATGTTATCATTTGAAGTTGTGGTTTGTTTCTCTTGTTTAGAAACTTGGTAGTATCTTGTTATCTAAGCTTTATGCCTATGTAACGGGCTGAGATATGGGATTTCACTCATATCCATGGTACTTAAACGTCTTTTTTGGTTAATATATTTACCAGGGTGCAGGATTACTCCCCTTTACCCAAAAAACGCTTGGCTAGTGTCAAGTCTTTCTTTCAAACCAAGAGAAAAGTCTTTCATTGCAATGGCAAAAAGCTTTTTCAAATAGTAAAAAGCTTTTGCAAAAAATCCCAATTGTGGATGCTCTTATATGTGTATATACTGAACTAAAATGTTAAAACAAATTTGATTTATGTGTAGACTTCGTGCGAGCACGAAACTTATAATTATATAATTATATGCAATTACCTTTAAAGACACAATATTCAGTATTAATACATAATAAATTTTTTTTGTCAAAACCCTGTGTGTGCACGGGTATTATAACTAGTTGGTTAAGTAGTTACTAGCATGGTACCCGCGCATTGCAGCGGCGGCTACCCTGAAATAAAAAATTTCGATGAATAACGTTATTTAGTTTATTATGTTCTTTTTAACAATAAATTCTGGATATCAAGAATTTCGTATAGCTCGTGCCCGTTCGGGCTCGAACCGTTGGCCGCTTCGGGCTCGAGCCGTTTGGTCAGCGCCCGTTCGGGCTCAAGCCCATTTGGCCCGTTGCCCGTTCGGGCTTGAATATTTGTATAATGTGCTTTATTATTTGTAGTAGTGAAATTTAATGCATGAATTGTGTTTAATTTGGTTGTATAATATGCTTGATAATTTGTATTTCTTATGTAAGGGGTGTTTTAATAACTGTAATAATTGTATTTATTGATCAGTTAAATAATTGACTACATTAAATAGCATTTTAATGTAGTGTTTTGTTGTACACTATGCTTCTTGTCTTGTACGTCTGAAAATTATGTGCATTAAAGTGTTGTACACTATGTTTCTTTTCTTGTAAGTAGTAGTCATTATAGTCATTAATAACATTGACCACTTTGATAGCATTAATGTTGTAAGTCTGAAAATTACATCATGCTTATTTTATTGTACACTATGCTTATTTTGTTGTAAATCTGAAAATTGGTTGCAGCTATTGTACATTGTGCTTAAATGGTTGTAATTTTTGGTGAAGGGTGTTTTAATAGCATTAATGTTGTTTGATAAAATTTTGGTCTTAAAATGACACCACGCTTTATTTTGTTGTACAATATGCTTACTTTTTTGTAATTCTGAAAATTAGGTGCATTAAAGTGTTGTAAATCATGCTTAATTTCTTGTACGTCTTAAAATTAAGAGTAAGGTGCCTCCGTGCATTATATGTAGTATAGATTTCCACATTCTATGTTAACCGAACGATCGAGTTACGATCCTATTCTAAAATAATGTTATTTATAAAAAGTTGAAAATAAATTGATTAGTGCCATGCGTATTTTTGTGGTATTAGAGGACATATTAGTAACTTGTGGCTTACATTATAAATAGTCGATAAATACAGATATTATATATGGGGTTTTCATCATTCTAACATTGTATCGGGGCGAGTCTGATCGTTAGATCTAGATGGCTAAATTGAGCCGCCTCTTTTATGTCATCCTGTCAAACTCTAGCCACCACAATTTATACATTTTCCAAAAAAAAAGTCTATGTTTTGCTTTAACTTTTGTTTCTTTACTTTTGCTCATGCTGCATAATTACGATTAATCTTCGCTTGCTGTCGGATATCATCATCAAAATTGAATTACTTGCTTTATTGCTTTTACTTTTGCTTTGCTATCGCTTTATTTTCCTTTTGCTGCCGCAGATGAAGATTTGTCTCCGCTTGCTGTCGAACGTCTTCAACATCAAAACTTTTATTGCTTTAATGTTTATTTAGCTTTCTCATCCAATTCGAGCTTTCGTGATTTCGCCGCTCGTATTCCAGGAAAGTATTTCTTATAGGGTATATTAATAAGCCTAAGACTCGGTTGTGGGCTTAGGGTTCATTAAGGTTGTAGGTTATTTACATTCTGAATAGTCGATCAATAAACATAATACCTATGAGGTTTTCTTCATTCTAACAGATGCAGTTGTAACACCCCAACCCGACAAGGATCAAAATTCCATGGATAATGGCGTCACACAAAGCATAATACGCAAGCGAAAGACTTATACATATTATGATTACAAAGGTATTTTAAGGTAATAAGGAAATACTAAATCTAAACATAATGACTTCCAAACTAAAGTACAAATTCAAACTAAATCTAACTAAAGATAAATCCAAAGTCTAAATCCAGAAGCAAATGGGTATTTATCATCAGGGTAGTCCACTAAGAGCTCCTATGCACTCTTCACTCAAATCTCAGCTTCCCTATTAAAACCTGCCGCAGAGAAAAGAAATGCGGCTGAGCTAAAAAAGCTCAGTGAACAGATATAACCAAACGAATAATCAAACATAAAATAAGTATAGGGAATGAAGCCATAGGATCTTGCTGAACAAAATATCATATGCCAAAAGAGTCAAACGAACAAGGAATCAAAAGGATCAGCTGAACCAATATCATAAGTCAAATGAGTCAAATGAAATGAGGAATCAAATGAGAATACGAAATCGGATAATCATAAGGAATCAAACAAATTACATAGGAATGCCCACGAGCTCAAAACATATGTCTAAACATGATACATGAATAGACTAAATATCCACACATACATATATCCGTCAAATCATAAGTTGTACAAGGAGTAGCAAGCTCCAATGTAGCAAAAGTGAGAGGGGTGTAAGGCACACACAAGCCAATCATATCAAAATAAAATGAAGTACCTAAGATGCATCCATATGCCCACCACAAAACAAATCATCTGTATACACCTACTCAAGACAAGTATACACACATATCATAATGGTTAAGTTAGCACATATCATACATAACAAATGGGAACGCCGTGGACTAATCACACCGTCACAGATAGTGTCATATCGTTGGTGCCATAAATGACATGGTCATGGTACCTCCATGACTAGTTAGTAGCTCGGGAAACAGAACAAAACAAAGCAAATCAAAACGTATCAAATCATTATATCATATCCAAACATAGCATATCAAACTGAACCGAATCATATAATAGCAATGGATAGCAAAACAAATATCCTCACAAATGTCATAGCAAAATGAATAGCTGATCGAATATCATAACGAATGGAATCATATCAAAGAATCATATCAAATGGATCACAAAGGAATATCATAAATGAAATAAAGTCAAGAATCGAGAATTCATGAGAAACGTTTACTGAGAAAAGGTAGAATATCTGTACCTCAAACCGCAAATAAACCACATCAGAAAACACTAGTATCTGAAGTTACTCCTTCTTCAACGAATCTACACAAATTGATGATCATCTTATTAGTTAAGAACCATTTCATAAGTTATTACTGATTCTGTACTTGTTGTTGTTCAGATTGCCATATTAGGTTTTTCTGCTATTTATAGAAACTTTCTATATTTAGTAACTTCTCAAAATTAGTAACTTTTCAAATTTTGGTAACTTTGAGTTACAATTCATAATTAATCAACTTAGGGTTTCGTTATCGAAATTAGGTTAACATATGATCAAATATATCATAATTATCATTTAAGTATATTTTAAGGTCTAAACACATTAAATGATATGAAATCACAAAACCCCTATCTTCTTACCAAATTTCAACTCATCATGACACTCGCGATTGACATCTTACACATCAGGATTATGTGTAATTATTAGTTACCTGGATTCAATGAAAGTTAAAAGTTAAAACATTACTAACGAGAACAACTGGCAAGATTTAGAAAAACTAAAGGTGACGAACTTATGCCACTAAAGCCACAAGATTAAGCTAGATATGTATTGTTATCGAATGCATACACAACATCTGTTAATTGGCAAGAACAGTCAAAACTTAATGGTTACACCTATATTAAAATCGAGAACAGAAAATGTTGCAGAAGACACTACATATCCATTTGAAACCATTCAATCATTTTGTCCCACATAGATAAACGACACCTTAAAGTTAATACTATGCTTTCAACCTCAATTATTCGCTCAACATATTATTGGGTATAATATCTGAGTTATTGTATAAGCTTGAAGTTTTTGTAACTAAGATTTTCCTTTTTTTTTTTTTTTTTTTTTTTGTCTTTTTATAAAAGATTAAAATAAGAATAATAATCCACGAAAAAACTTAGCCTCCTCACTCCTAGAGAGAGAGAGTATTTAGTCATAACATTATAAGAATCACTGAATGATCAGTGATCAAACGTTTAACCTGCAATAGTATTGGATAAAGCAATCACCTAACACGTCGGGTTAGGGTTCCAACTAGCTTGTTATTGGTTTATCAGGTTTTAATAACACTTAGAAACGTTAAAAATGATAATGATAATCTAGAGGTTGGAGGAAGAAACATACATTCTGATCAAAAGCTTATGTGCTTGTATGGCCCCAAATCGATGTTTGTCACATCAGTTGGAGGAAGAAACATACGTTTGATTCAAAAATCGATATAATTAAAAACGTAGATATGGAATTAATAAAAATTTTGCTAATGTTTTAGAAGTAATAAAAAAGATTAATTGACAAGAAAGGAAAATGTTTTTGACCAAACCGGGTCAACAAATAATCAAGAAGGTCCAGGGTCTAATAAGCTGGGCCATTTTGTCTACTCGACTTTCACTGTTTTCTTTTAACCTTTTTCTAACAACAATTGTAAAAAAGGTCTAATTTTTTTAATCTAAGCATGGAGTCATTATTTAAGTGTTTAATTTCCGTCGATGTTAAAATATTTGCAGAAAAAAAAAGCTCAATGTTATAAAACTAACTTGTAAGATTAATCCTTGCTTCAAAGAAAAGTTAAAACATCCTCGTTCAAGTATTTAAAGGACTAGACTGTTTTTGTCAGTCAAAGAGAATACTGGTGTTAATCGTTTTATAGATTTCAGAATTATTGGTCATAAGTTTATAAAGATCATGTTTATGTGTAAGTGTTCCAAGCCTTAAGGTCTTCTACAATTTATATAAAAAACATATATGTGCCTGTTAAAAGACGAGCAAGGTATATATATGAGTCTAGTAGATTTGTGTTTATGGTGATCATAATAATCCACTTATTTTAGTTTTCATATGACAACTTTATGCTTTAAGCAGCTTTACTAATTGATAGATGATCATAAGTTGATTTAACTTTAATAAAATAAAAATTAAACCTTTAATAATTAAGGTTAGTCTAACATGAAGCTAATGAGAACATAAAGCTAATATATGTCTAACGTGAATCTAACAAGAATGGGAATTTAGGCATTTGAAACAAAAAGCTTAAAGATGGAAATGATTTTTGGTTTTATCCCTAGGCGAGTGAGCATACATTGGTGGAGTTTATAACTAAGCCCATTGAGATATCAAATATGGATTTGTTAAAAGCTGAACGATATTTATAGTCATAAGCCACTTTAGCTCCTTTATCATATTGCTTTTTTCGGAGTAGTACTTATCTTTATAAGCCTCTTCAGCGGAAAAATTACATCAACTCATATGTTTTTGTAACATAGCAATACGAGTTCAGAAAAATTATATTGACTCTTATGTTTTGGGCCAAAGACTTCAAGCTTTACTTTTCTTTAAGAATATAATCCACGATAACAAAAACAATAACAACTAGTATCCTCACGCACAAGTTGAGTATTTACTCATCTATGGCGGATTTGTATAGTCGAGCAAGATTAGTGGAAAGAGCTTTGGTTATACCAAATAGCATGACATTTCTACTCGTGCAATGATATGCTGTTTACTTTTGGTTGCCTATTGTGTTCATAAAAATTTAGAAATCGGAGCATTTGCATATGGCAAACTTATGCCACTAAAGTCACAAGATGAAGCTGGTGATGTATTGCTATCAAGTCTATACACAACATCTTGTAATTGGCAAGAAATATCAAAAGTTAGGAAGTTAATGGATGAGGAACGTCAACAACGAAGCCGCTTACAGTTGGATTATAATCAAGAACATAATATGTTAGCATAGTATACTTCACATCCTTTAATTACTTCAAAGTTTGACTTTTAACGACAACATGAAGCTAATATGAATGAGAATTGAAGCATTTGCAACAAAAACTTAAAAGATGGAAATGTTTTTGGTTTTTTCCCACATAGGTGACATTCGTGGAGTTTATAACTCTGCCACTTAAGCATGGAATGCCCTGTCTTTCTATATACGCCGCAACTTAGTGTCTTACCCTTAACATTTTATGCATTTTTTGGCGATATAACTATTTTAGTCATCAATAGTAAACCTAAATAAATATATTGTTTTGAAAAGACAACGATTCATATTATTATTCTTCATTTGCTTAAGCACCTGATTAAAAGGAACATCATGGACACCACATGGCGATTCATCGACTTTGAAAATGCAAATATCAACTCCAATTAAAGCTGCATATAGACTATTTGTAACTTATTTTTCCATGGTTGAATAAAGTTTGAAAACACGTCTGAGAACCACGAAAGTTCTATAGGGATCCATGGAAAAATACATTACATGCTTAACGGGTATTGAACTCGTGCCCGGCATTTGGTTTGCAAACTAATTGACAATTAAACCTATAAAAAAGGTCTAGAACAAGGTTTCCCACATAGCCTATTGTCGCACAATAAGATTAAAGATGACGATGTCACAAGATGGGTTGCCAAATGTGTCACTAATTTAACGTAGTAGAATATGAGTTTTTATTAGGGATATCCTTTATTAACCTTATTTTCTGGAGTGTAGCTGGACTAGTTACTTAATCTGTGGAATGATGTTTTTATTGTAGATGATAGGAGTATCAGCCTATTTGATTAGTGATATAGATACTTACTATTTTATGATGAAACCACTTGAATCTTTTGTCCCACATAGTTAAATGAGAGAATATTTTCTAAGGTTATATACCATAGCGCATTGAGAGTTGATATCTTAAAGTTAATAGTATTCTTTGGGGCTTTTGAATATGATGCGTGTGAAACACACACAACACCTCAGTAGTCCCAAGAAATTATAAGAACTCTCAAGTTTTTGTACAAAAACTCCACGCTTTACTTTTCTTTTACAAAGATTGAGGCTTAATAATTCTAGCATCCGTACATGGAAAGTATTTAGTCGTATGTAGATCAAGATATGCCAAGAGAATTTTATTTAACTACAAACATCAAATATCAATTGAAAGATCGACCACAAGTAAGGCCAACTGCAAAAATCATGTTCATGATTGATTGCGTACTCATGATATTTACTATAATGTATGAAACAAAAATCCTCAAAACACAGTTGGTTGCTTATTTAGCAGCTATACTAAAAGCGAAAAAGTGTATTTTTTATGCATATAATCTTCTTAATTAATTTACTCAAACAAATAATGTAGCATTGCTAATCATTTCTCTTAAACAACAAATAACGGGTAAAGGTGTAATGGGTCACAACGGTATAAACACAAATGCGGAAGCAAAACCTTCGTTTGACAACACCTACCCAAACCCGTATGAACCTATGAGGAAGTAAACAAATAAGGCACACTAATCACAACTTCTAAACAGCCTCTAACAATATCAAATCAGCCCCAAATCAGCGGGTAATAAAGATAATCAAACACACAACAAGAACACCAAGCTTTTAGCGTGGAAAACCCCAAAACGGGTAAAAACCACGGGACACCTAGTGCCGCTTAAATCCACTACCACCAATAATAGAGCAATACAATCAGACCTTCTCTAGATACTAGAGGCATACAACAATTATCATACACTTGGAATAAAGCATCAAGATGTATGGAAACAAACTAAAGACAAAAGAGGAACAACATCACCAGAAAATCTGATGCAATCTGCCCAGGTAAGAAAACGGACTTCCAGGCCTCAAAATCAGATTTCCAACGGTCAAAACCTTCCTTTATATGTAAGGAAGCTACAGCCCGAAAATCGTTACAATCCAACGGTTCAAACTCCGGCGATCTTCAGTTTTGTGGACTGCTGCAGTGAAAAACGAAAAACTGCACTTTACTCTCTTTTGATCTCTATCTCTATTATTGTTATCTTATTCTCCAACAGTGGTAGAGGCTGCACTTAATACTACATTTGTTCTCCAAGTCAACAAAACCATTGACCAAACATTTTGGGCTTATTTGGTGGGCTTTCCTCATGGGCCAAGGAAACAAATACCCAACAAATCTCCCCCTTTCCTGCCTATGAGGAAGAGTTCGCCATCCCGGCGATCGAGCAACAAATCTTGATCTTCTCCCTTGCTAACGGCTTGGTCAACATATCGGAACCATTATCATCGGTATGAACTTTATTAAGTTCAAACATACCATCTTCAATAGCATCTCTAATCCAATGATACCTC
The DNA here is from genome assembly GCA_910596185.1 of Chrysanthemum makinoi. Lineage (NCBI taxonomy): Eukaryota > Viridiplantae > Streptophyta > Magnoliopsida > Asterales > Asteraceae > Chrysanthemum > Chrysanthemum makinoi. The sequence continues at coordinate 3,799,882 of OU343221.1, read as the reverse complement.
ACATCAATATGTTTTGTTCGCTTATGAAACATAGAATTCTTCGCAAGGTGAATAGCACTTTGATTGTCACAAAGAACCGCATAACGTTGTTGCTCAAGTTCTTGCAAAAACCTTTTCAACCACAATAGTTCTTTGCACGCCATTGTCGCCACATACTCAGCCTCTGTTGTAGACAAAGCCACACACTTTTGCAATCTAGATTGCCATGAAACTGCTCCCCCTGCAAAGGTCATCAAATATCCAGAAGTGGATTTCATGTTGTCCTTATTTCCCGCCATATCTGAGTCTGTGTAACCAACAAGCATGGGCTTCCCATTTCCAAATGTGATACCCAATTTGGAAGTACCTCGCAGATATCTAAATATCCATTTAACAGCTTCCCAATGCTTCTTACCAGGATTTGATAGGAACCGACTGACAACACCAACTGCATGAGCTATGTCCGGCCTTGTACACACCATAGCATACATCAAGCTACCACCTGAGGCATATGGAACTTTATCCATCTTTTCAATACTCTTTTTGGAAGAAGGGCAATCTTTATCAGTTAGCTTAAAGTTGGGAGTAAGAGGGGAACTAACCACTTTAGCTTTATCCATGTTGAACCTGCACAAGACCTTCTCAATGTATTGCTCTTGTGATATATGCAACTTCTTAGCACCTCTATCACGGAGAATCCGAATGCCAAGGATCTGTTTTGCTGGCCCCAAGTCTTTCATAGCAAAATACTTGCTCAAATCTCGCCGGTTGGGCAATTCTTCCAATGTTCTTGCCAACAATCAGCATATCATCAACATATAGCAACAAGATGATGAAGTCATCATCACCAAACCTCTGAAAGAAAACACAATGATCTGAAGAAGTCTTTCGGTAGCCTTGCTTCCCTATGACCAATTCAAATTTCTTGTACCACGTCGGTGCTTGCTTCAACCCGTCACAGACTTTTCGAAGTCGCACACGTATTCTTCCTTCTCCTTAACCTGAAAGCCTTCAGGTTGCTCCATATAGATTTCCTTATCCAGATCACCATGAAGGAAAGCTGTCTTGACATCCATTTGCTCCACCTCAAGATCGAGGCTAGCCGCCAAACCAAGAACAACTCGAATAGATCCCATCTTCACAACCGGAGAGAAAATCTCACCAAAATCAATGCCTCTTTTACGAGAAACCTTTAACCACCAATCGGCCTTGTACCTCCGTCTAGAAGTATGCTCTTCAGTCTTCAATTTGAAAACCACTTGTTTTTCAAAGCTCTCTTACCCTTAGGCAACTTTACCAAATCAAAAGTAGCGTTCTCATGCAAGGAATTCATCTCATCTTGCATGGCTTCAACCCATTCCTTTTTGTGTTCATCTTCCATAGCTTCTGCATAACACTCGGGCTCTCCCCATCATAAGTAAAACATACTCATGTGTAGAATAACGTGTGGAAGGATGATGATCTCTAGTAGACCGCCTAAGCGGAATGAATGGTGGCATATTAGGTACTGGTAACTCAGGATGAACGTCTTCATCTAAGTTTGGTTGCTCTTGATCATCAACATCATCAGAACCCTGTTCTTCATCATTCTGAATATCATCTCCAAACTGGTCAACATGTTTAGGAGAACGGATCCAAGTCAATGAGATCATCATTATGTTGAGGAATTGTTTCCTCTCACATTCTCAACATCTTTCAAAGTTTGATCTTCCTCAAACTCTACATCTCGGCTACGAACAAGTTTCTTTTGAACTGGATCATACAACCTATACCCAAATTCATCTTGACCATACCCGAGGAACACACATGGCTTAGACTTCACATCAAGCTTTGATCTTTCATCTTTGGGAATATGCACAGAAGCCTTGCATCCAAAAACTCGTAAATAACGGTATGAAACATCTTTGCGCTCCAAACCTGTCAGGAACATCAAAACGCAAAGGAACACAAGGGGTTAGATTAATAATATGTACCCGTATTCAAAGCCTCACCCCAAAAGGGCAACCACGCATGTGAAAGCAAGCATCGACTCTCTCAACAAAGTTCTATTCATCCGCTCTGCTAAGCCATTCAACTGCGGTGTCTTCAGTGGAGTCTTTTGATGCTGAATTCCATGCTCTCTACAATAAGCATCAAAGGGGCCAATGTATTCACCTCCATTATCGGTTCAATACATTTAAGTTTCTTCCATGTCTGCCTCTCAACTAAAGCATGAAACTGCTTAAATACATCCAATACTTGATCTTTGGTCTTCAAGGTATATATCCAAACCTTTCTTGAGTGATCATCGATGAAAGTGACAAAATAAGAACACCCACCAAGTGTTTTAGTCTTCATGGGACTACAGACATCGGAATGTAGTCAAGTATGTTCTCCATTCTGAAGAAGGACGACTCTTAAAGCAAGTCTCAGTTTGCTTTCTGCCAAACAGTGAGAACATTTCTTCAAGTTAATATCATGCACACCAGATAACACATTCTTCTTAGAAAGAATAGACATCCCCTTTTCACTCATGTGACCAAGTCTCTTATGCCATAACTCGGTCATATCATCATTGTCTACAACATTGACAATGCTCTTGGATATCTTCGGATGTGTCATGTATAACTTGGATTCCCTTTTTCCTCTTGCCACAATCAAGGATCCGAGAGTTACTTTCCACAAACCATTACCGAAATTTGTGGTAACCATCTTCATCAAGAAGACCTGTTGAGATAATATTGAGTCTCATATCTGGGACATGTTTTACATTATGCAAAACCAATTCCATCTCCGTGTCAAACTTCAAACAAATATCCCCAATACCAGCAATTCTTGATAACCCAAGATTACCCATCCTAACAACACCAAAGTCACCTGGTGTGTAAGATGAATAATAATCTTTTCGTGTTGCAACATGACATGTAGCACCACTGTCAAGAATCCAACTCGAATCATCATTAGCAAGGTTAACCATATCATAATCATAACAAACAAAGAACTCATCTGTGGTGGTATTTACTTCAGTATTGTCATCACCATTATCATCTTTCTTGTGTTTGTTCTTCTGGTTGTTGTAGTTCTTCCTTTTGTTCTCCTTTTTCAACTGTCTGCAAAACTTGATCGTGTGCCCCTTTTATGGCAATGATAGCATTCAACATCGCAAATTTTCCTTTCTTTGGAACTACTACTGATGATTACCTCTTTTCGGACCTCTGCGACTTCTCCCCGCCTTTCGTGACCAAGACATCATTGTGAAGAAGAACCTTGTGACTTTCTTCTCATTTCTTCATTCAGAATACTGCCTTTAGCCAATTCCATGGTGATAACACCATCGGTCGAGTGCGAGTTGGACAAGGATGTCCTAAAAGTCTCCCAAGTATCGGTAGGTACCAAGAAGCCACAAGCCTTGAATCTCGTCTTCAAACTTGATACCCATACCTACAAGCTGATTTATAATACCACGAAAAACATTTAAGTGATCATAATAGGAGACCCATCAGTATACTTTAATCTCATCATTTGCTTGATTAAGAACAACTTGTTGTCCAGTTTTCGAGCATATAACTGTTCAAGTTTGTTCCAAAGAGTACGAGCATGTGTCTCCTCACAAATATGGTTCAAAACATTATCATCAACCCATTGCCTAATATACCCGCAAACATGTCTATGCAAAATAGTCCATTCTGCATCATTTTGTTATCGGGTTTCTCAGAGAAAATACTGGCAAGTAGTAGTCTTTAACATAAAGGAGATCCTCCATTTTTCCTTTCCAAACATGATAATTTGAACCATTCAAACTAACCATCCTACTTGTATTAGTTTCCATCATTCAAACAGGTTAAGTCCCCAAACCAAGAACCAAGCTCTTGATACCAATTTGACGGGTAAAGGTGTAATGGGTCACAACGGTATAAACACACGGAAGCAAAACTTCGTTTGACAACACCTACCCAAACCCGTATGAACCTATGAGGAAGTAAACAAATAAGGCACACTAATCACAACTTCTAAACAGCCTCTAACAATATCAAATCAGCCCCAAATCAGCGGGTAATAAAGATAATCAAACACACAACAAGAACACCAAGCTTTTAGCGTGGAAAACCCCAAAACGGGTAAAAACCACGGGACACCTAGTGCCGCTTAAATCCACTACCACCAATAATAGAGCAATACAATCAGACCTTCTCTAGATACTAGAGGCATACAACAATTATCATACACTTGGAATAAAGCATCAAGATGTATGGAAACAAACTAAAGACAAAAGAGGAACAACATCACCAGAAAATCTGATGCAATCTGCCCAGGTAAGAAAACGGACTTCCAGGCCTCAAAATCAGATTTCCAACGGTCAAAACCTTCCTTTATATGTAAGGAAGCTACAGCCCGAAAATCGTTACAATCCAACGGTTCAAACTCCGGCGATCTTCAGTTTTGTGGACTGCTGCAGTGAAAAACGAAAAACTGCACTTTACTCTCTTTTGATCTCTATCTCTATTATTGTTATCTTATTCTCCAACAGTGGTAGAGGCTGCACTTAATACTACATTTGTTCTCCAAGTCAACAAAACCATTGACCAAACATTTTGGGCTTATTTGGTGGGCTTTCCTCATGGGCCAAGGAAACAAATACCCAACAGAAACTGTAATCCTCACTCTATTAGTCTTATTATAAGGCTGAAAGGAGTGGATGGTGTGTCACTCATCGACACCTCGGCGCCACCACAACTTTCTCTCTCCTCTCACTTCCCCTTACTCCTCTCACCATACACCTGTTTTTGTCACCTTCTCCTCATCTTTCATTAAAATCCGCACTTTATATAAATATACTCCACTAAATATCACACACACACTCACAAAACAAATAAAAAACAAATACTTTTACAATGGGGACCGACAATTTTAGGTTTCTCACTATATATGGTGAGTAACTCACTAAACAAATGCAAAATTACCGTGACTTAGTATATCTGTTTTGGATCTCACGCGTGAGTAGGCAACTCACCATGCCAAACTCACTACCACTCCGCATAGCCTAACATCTTAGAAAACTCGTAAGCTGGATTATAACAGAATTCACATTCGTTATCCAAGGGGAAAATCAAGTATCACAAATTGTGCTCGAAAAAAGTTGGTTAATAAATCAATTGCCAACCATGTATTGTAGACCCAAACAGATTCATTTACTGGCAATACTAATCACATAAAACATCCTTGGATCATACAAGTCAATTTGATTGACCAGAACGTGCATTCTTGAAGGTTGTTAACACAAAAAATGATAGAAAAAACACAAAAAACACAGCTTTAACTCAATATTTAGCCATTTAGGATTGAGTCAATTGACCAACTGTGTATTTTGGCACATCTCATCAGTTAAGAATAAAAACCTTACAACACTTTGACATTTCTCCGGTGTAAGGGACGCCTTGTTCATGCACTACACTTTTTTATATTAGCTACCAGGTGCCTACTCTTTCTTCCCTGAGGACCCTAGCAATCATTGACCAAACAAACTCTGGCCATTACGGATAGCAGAGTATAAATTACTTTCAGGGTACGTACAAGCATTGAGTTTAACTATTATTTATGTCTCTCTAGTACAAAGATTCAATAAGCGATGATGTTGTCTCGATTATTCAAATCTTTATGATATCAAAGCAAGTTTATATTTAAGGAATCCCATTTCGATTAACGGTATCATATAACAAAAGAAATATCATTTTATAGCGAAGTCTCATACTAGTTTATATTACCAAAAAAAAAAGTATAAAAAATTGAGGTATAAAGATACGTAACAACTTGACACACCCAATTATTGTACATTAAACACCCTTGCAAACTCTATTATTTTAGTAGTATTATAAAACATGATATAATTGAAAAGAAAAAGACTTACGACAGGAAAATCAGTATTAGAGAATCAAGAAACATTTTTGACAATGTTTAAGAAGCAAGAAGATTAAAAAGAAATAATAAAAAATTGAAATGGGGAATTTGATGCTATCGCACGTCGATAGGTAGAGCAAAGTCAAAAAGGAACGGAGTGAGAAGGTATTAATCTCGACCTGGTCGATAGTTTTTACGGAATATAATTTTTTCAAGGGTTTATTTTTTGCCGATGTTAAAATATCATAGCAAGAAAACGTCCTATAAAAGGTTAATTAAGTGTTTAGACAATTTTTAAACCGCTCTTGCAAGATTGTATATTTTTTGCACGTTGTAATTGGTTCGAGTATTTATTAAAGGGCTAGAATTTTTTTTTGCGATTGAGATCTTACAAATCGAGCTCATGTGTAGTTTTTTAGTTACTTTTTTTTACCATTTATTATGAAGTCGATATTAACTTTTTACGTTTGATATTTATACAATAATTTAGACAGATATAGGTTGTTCTTGTATCAGTAACATTATTATGTTTTATAGGTAAAGCTCGTTTAGGCTTGCGAGTTTAATTTAATATCAGAAGGATGAGATCGAGCACGATTGTTTAAAAATGTAGATATAGAATCAATACACATTTTGCTAATGTTTTAGAAGTAATCAAGAAGATAATTAAGAATGAACAATGAAAGAAGGAAAAAAAATGAGTTTTTAAGATAACCATGGTATTTAAAAAAAGTATTTAACAAAGTATGCAATCGTAAAACTAATTATGGGAACATAGTATTTCATTAAAAAAATTTCTTTCTGCAAAATAGAAAAAAAAAATCCTCGTGAAGGTTGAGTTTTTTAATTAACCATCATCCTTGCTACTATGCACATCCTCATCTCCTTTCAGTTTTGTTATTTCCGACTCGCAACTGTGCTTGTGTACGAGCCTCGTGGGAATTTTGTGTGTTCTTTCAATGATTACGACGTGAATATCATCTCGGCATCATCGCGCCTGGAACCTGTAAACAAACAACAAGTTACGTGGCTGTTATCATCACAAGAGATACGATCAACAAAACCAGTACCATAACACAATATTGAAACCATAATTGTCGCAAAATCATAGTTCAAAAGTATCCTAATTCGTATTTGCTCAATTGTATCGGAAACACCCTGAAGGAGAAGGCAATCGAATCAACATCGAATGACATCATTCATAAGAATATAATGTTTTCTTTGCTCCTAATAGGATGTCGGAATCATGCATGTACATCATCACCGTCACCGATGATGGAGTCGACAATGACGACTGGATGACGATTTGATGTGGACGATGTCTGATTACTATTATTATATAAATATGATATAAAGTTTATATCATAACGAGGATCATGGTCATGTAAAGGATGGCTGGTTACTGTCAAAATTTCATGAGTGTATATAATTTTATGAAAAGAAGAAAACTACACATTAAGTTAAATATTATAAGAAAGACGTAGTTTGTTAATTACTTTTTGAAAACACGATGGTAACCTAAAAAACTCGAAAAAAAATTATACTATCTATGGTATGAGCAAAGACAAAAACGAGCGTAGTATTGCAAAACGAATCGGGTCAATAAATAATCAGAAAAGTCCATAGTCTAACTTGATGAGCTGCCTGCTTAAGGTCCGTCCAAGTGGGCCCGGCGTTTTAAGAGTCTAGTGTAATAAAGGTTAATTTCTTAGTGCTAAGCATAGTAGTATCATTTTCCAAAGGTTTCACTTTTTTTTAGAAGTGACTTGTGGTTTTGTCACACATAGGCAAATGAGAAAAAATCTTCCAAACTAATATACCACAGTACGTGCATACGTAAGGTATGTCTTAAACTTAATACTATGCTTTCAAACTCGTGCTTAACTGTTGTCGTTAATGTTAATTCGACAGAAATATATGAGTTCGGAAAAATTGTATGAGCTTTTAAGTTTTTGTAAAAGTGACTTCACACTTTACTTTTTTTTGTAAAGACTATCAAAATATAAACCCACAAAGACAAATAAATAAATAAATAAATAAAATAAATAAATAAATAAAACATTATTGTCCTTACTTCTAATTGGAGAGCATTTAGTCATATGTTGTCGTAAATGAAAATTTGCAAAGACGATTTGACTAGAAACTTCGAACATCAATTGAAAGATCGACTGCAACTATGCAAAATTAAGATGTTGCCCTCTAATATTGCATAGAACAAAATATGTAGTCTACTCAACTTATAATCAGAGATTCATCAAACGTTTAACAAGCATATTGCAAGAAATAAAAAACGAGTTACTCATTTAATTTTTAAAGACTCCGATTTCGACTAAGAGTCAGGGCTTGTCTTTGAGGATGTGCAAGGTGGACGACCGTTCAGAGCTTAAAATATTTAGGTGCCCTAAAATTTGTCCCGTTAACTATTGTATGCACGTGTACACATATTCACGAAGAAAAAATATTTAGATAAGAAAAATATCTTAAATAAGTAATATGTTAAAACGTTTAGATAACTAATTGCATTATATCTTATAAACGGTGAATTTTTATATATATAACATTCTTTCTCGAAGCCTCATTATTTAATTTCGTTTAGGGCTTTCAAAAATTTTATAAATTAATGGGACGACCCCACTAAGAGTACCATATAACAAAAGAAATACTCCCTCCGTCTCAAAATAATAGTCCACATTTCCTTTTTTGGATGTCTCAAATTAATTGTCCACTTTCCCTTTATAGTAAAAACTAGAGAACTTTGTAGGGGAAGATTCCTTTTGAATGGTTAAAAATTAAAGTGGTCCCACTTTTATTAAATTGTGTGTTTCTTGTCTTCTGACAATAATTTTGAGACGGAGGAAGTATCATTTTATAGCGAAGTCTTATACGGAGCATATTACAAAAAATATAGAAAATTGAGGTCTAAAGTTACGAAACAACTTGACACACTCAATTGTATATTAAATTATAATATTATAAAACATGACATAATTGAAAAGAAAAGGATGGAAATCAGTATTACACAATGAAGAAACAACTTTCCTAAGGTTATGGTTCCTAGTGATGCAATTTTCTATTTCTATCTAGACTATTGTGGTGGCAAGTTCAGTGGTCTTGATGGAATGGAGTAATAGAAATGTAGCTAGATGGTAGATGCTTAAAAAAGTGAATTTGTATGAGAGAATGGAAGCTAAAGATGGAAATAGCTGGTGTTTTGGTCCTCTGTTTTGTATGCTATTTGATAATGTTTCATCAGACGTTGTCGTGTGTAAGATATCAGACGTTTTGTTTTAGTTTTGGTTCAGTAGTTCATTGTATCTGATTTGTGAAATGTCCAATCTCAGTTTTATAGTTATTCTCATGATGTAAAATATCAGTTTTATAGTTATTCGACCCGATCTCGACCCGACCGAACCAGTTTTGTATCGTGTTGCACTTTTCCGGACATGTCGGGTCGGATCGGTTCGGTTCGAACCCCGCCAAAACCGACTAAAAACCAACAAAACCGACAAACCTGCCCGACATGAACCGACCGAAACCGACCCGAGTAAGTTTCGGTTCGGTCTCGGGTTGGGTTTGGGTTTGGGGAAATTTTGGTTTCTGGTTTCATCGGGTCGGGTTTGACCCGATGCTCACCCCTATATAAGGTAGTATAAATAAGATTGTTCATTTTCGTTCATTAACACACTTAAGTGGATATTAATGAACAAACATAAACGCACGTAGAAAAATAAACACAAAATTTATAAAAGAATACATAACATTGTGTTTTATAAGTGTTGTTTTATTTATCCAAACCAATTGTAAAAATATATAATATAAGATACAATATACGAACATAAACGAATAAATGAACCTAAACGAATGCATAATCAAATGTTCATGAACATAGATAAAAGGATACAACTTTTGTTCAAGTTCGTTTATTTAACTAACTGAAGGTAAAATATTGTTCATATTCGTTAATTTAATAAATCAACGAGTATTTTACCGAACGATTTATGAATTGTTTACTCGACGTTCAGTTCATTTACTACCCTACATTTTATTCTAAATTCTTAGACCAACTTACATTGTAAAGAACAACTGACTCACTCAACTATTGTACACTAATTACCTTTGCAAGTCGTCAACAAACAAACATCTCGTAATTGTAAGGAACAATTGCAAAGTAAAAATATATAAAAATAGGAGCAATTGCAGATGACAAACTTGTTGGGATTTAATACTCATAACAATTATATAAAATCAAATAACATCATCAAAGCATGCAGCGGAAGTAAATAGGAATAATATATGTAAGTAATTAACCGAATAAGAAAACGCGTACCTTTTAGCAATTCAAGAATCAAACGGTAATTGAACAAGAACTAAAACCCAAAACCCTAGCTTTAGGGTTTATTAAATTCGACCCACACAAAAGTCGACCACCAAGATTACAAGCTCAAGCGTGCTTGTCCTTCGTTCTTGTACACACGTACTATTAGCGATTTGATGTGAAAAGCTAGATCCTTGAATCACAAATAAAACCAAACACTTGTTTCTTGAGTTTGGAAAATCGAAACCCTATGGGGAGGATTGGAACCGATCGGCCAAAGATAAGAGAGAGGAGAGGAGGAAGAAATTAGGTTACTGGTGATCCAAGATTAGGAGAATAATGAATACAAGGGTTTGTATATATACATTCTCAAAACTTGGTGACCAAGAAATACCACCTCCTTGGGTTATGTGAGCCCACGACCGGCCAAGCCATCCCAAAGGGATTCCAGATCCTTCTTGTCCACTAATTTCATTCTTAGTCCTCATAGTTTACATTTAACGACCGTTAACTAAACCTCGTTAAATATTTAACTATCGTTATGTTTTATTTCGTGACTAATAATTAATAATAACATTTTATATATTAATTATTAACATCAACTCTCATACCAAATGTGTGCAACTCGAAGTCTCGAGTTCGAATCCGGAGATACATATATTTAAATATCCATAAAACCTTTCAGCTCCCACTTGGATATTACTAAATATAGTAATGACATCCGTTAGTCTAGCTTTCACACGCCAATGCCCCCAGATCAAATCGAGTATGGTCTTCTGGAAAAAACCATTTAATGATTCATCATTTTACTTATCCTTTTGTTACTAATACTACATTAACTATGAATATGGATCAAGTTATTTCATAAGTTAATATTCTGCTTCGTTGTATTTGATTGAACAAGATTACCAAATCATCTGAACGTATTCCATATAGATCTTGGGTATGCAACAAACAAACTTGTCAACCCTACGAGGGGCCCAAATATAGTATTATGCTTTGAAACAAATTCAAAGGAACAAATTCTCTTGACTACAAACATAACTCATGAACTTTGCAACACTTTCGAAAATAGCCCTTATAACTACCAGTTACGGATAGCGTTAGACTATCTTACACAAATGCACTACATTCATATCAGTTATCTGGTATCTCAAGTCTGAGGATAAACACTTCATGATATACTTAATGACAAAGATCCATAAAGTATCATCATGTAAAGTTGTGATGAGTCCTATATTCAATTCATTGAATATCATGTGAATCTGGTATGTCCCACGCATCAATATACTTTAAAAGTATATTCTACCAAAACTCAGATTTGTCTTAATTTAATGACATTCCCACATCATTGATTGACAACGGACTATTTAGAATAACATAAGTTATTCACGGATTAAACATGCAAATATAGGATATAATATTAAGAAAATGAAAAATAAACATAACCAATATTTTATTTCATTTAAACAATATTTGTTCAAAACATCCCTTATCCAAATACTAAATAGATCAATGCATGATAATACTGGTTAATGAATTATGTCTCAAGTAATGACAATCATACTTGTTGACAAGGCATAATTTCAACTAACTTTGATCTATCGGAATTTTGAGAAATACTTAAGAATTCAACTAGTGAAGTTCTTGTATGTGTGCATTCAAAATATCTTGATATTGCCACATAATATTTCATAAAGTGTGTGACATCCTCAAGCACCAATTTATGACAATCAAACTTTCAAACATTTTTAAAGTTTAAAGTATTCTTATTCTTTATTGTATAATGCAACTATGCTCTTAGTTGAGCACAACTAGTTCACATGGCCATTTACAAGGATGAAATCCTCCCATGACTAGTATTGAGTGCCATCTCAATTAAACCAAAGATCATTGTATACAAACAACAATATGCTCTTTAAAATCTTCGTAAACTTCAATATCTATAGTGTAATGTTTGATGCCTTCTGATTCGTTGTGAAGTGAGTGGTGAAAAACACAATATCAACGTATATCAAAATAACCGTAAAATTCGACAAATCAACCCTTTAGGAAAAAGGTCAACCTATCAAATCTTACGGGTGTGATAAAAGTGATACCGGAAAAGTGATTTCCCGGGTCGTGTCCCAACGAGGTGTGAAATTGACGGTGTCGTTGAGTTTCGTGATTAAGGACTTGAATTGGTTTAACAAATTTTGGATTTTGATTTCGCTAAACTACAAATTAAAGCACGGAATAGAAAATTAAGCATGTAAAACAAAGGAAGTACTAATTAAACTACGACTAAACCTAAGAAACAATAAAACAATGCTAAATTACATCCTAGTGTGGTAAAATGCAAAAACGTGAAAAACCGGGAACACACTAAGCCCCGAAAGTGAAAAATAATGCAATTTAAGTCCTACGAGTGTGAAAATAATTTTCCTACATTCTAAATGACTAAATATAATTTTAGGAAAAAGCTGGATATTTTTTCGACTTTTATTTTATTTACTACGAATTAAAAACTATTTTAAACTAATTAATTAATTAAAAATACTAAACATTTTTAGAAAAATCTACAAAATTCACAGAAAATACTTCTAATATTACTGAATCTATGAAAAATAAAAAACTACACTAGTACTTAAAGAAATAAGCTGTTAAAAAAGAGAATAAGAACTAAGCTAATAACTGTTAACTACTTTAAGGTATTAATGATGCAAGAGAATACCAAAAAAGGACTCAAGTGCTTGGTTGAGGTGTGTGTATGTGTCGTGGAGGTGCTGGGATTGACCCAGGTTCGAAACCTGACAGTCCCTTTTTGCGATTTTTTTTTGTTTTTTTTTTTTTCAACTTTTTCTTTTACGGAACTCAAAGATAAGATCAAAATAAAGATTTTTTGAAAAACTTTACTTGTAAAACCCCACTAATTAAGCTGGTGGAACAGCTTAGTCCCAGCAGTCCTCACGGTCTTAACCAAACACCCTTTTTACCAAACTAATGAGCACAAGATAAGTAGAAAAAGCATAATAAAAGATAGAATTACGCTAACATGAATGTACAAACTGAAATAAGCTATAAACAAAGAACTAAAGCTGAAATAATGGGGGTAATCAGTTGGCATATGAGCTAAAACTAGTTTAAGGAAAATAAGCACTAAGCTATTGGAAATAAGCTAATCTAAAGGGTACAATAAGCACTAAGGGAGTCCTAAGTAGCTAAGATGAACTAAACTAAGCTAAGCTAACTAAATTTACTAAAGTATAACTAATAAGCAGTTAACAAGACTTGATAGGCTAAAATGAAAACAAAACAATTGGTGACCTGTGCAACTGTTTGCAGACTCACAAATAGCTTTTGTGGTCACTTTGGAGCTTATTTTCAAGCTGAGATATGGACTTCCAAGGCAAGTTCAAGCTACAGAATTGAAGTTAGCATAGTAGAAATCCAAAAAAAACATTTGGTGGTTGATTAACAAATTTATAAATAAGTCAGTCACTTGATTTGGCCCATTTTTTCACTGATGCAGAACCAGAAAAAGTAGCAAAAGGCAGTTTTTAACTTTAAATTAAACTAAGCTATGGTGAATTTAAATGCAATAAAAATAGACACAAGTGAAGTTGGGGATGCCAGGACTTAAGAAAAGCAAGTTTTTCTAATTAAGACTACCAAATAAGCTAAGAAAGTGGCCAAGAACAACAGCCTTTCCTGCTGTCCTATTCGCCATGAAAACATTTTTTATTCTATCTAAACTTGTAAAAACTTATTCAATCGACTTCTAACTAACCTAAGTGTGTTAAGAATGGTTTGACTTGATAAGTCAAACGGGTAAAATTTGATTTTTCGACCATGCAACACCCTTAACCCAAAAACTGCCTCAATAACTAAAAAACAGATAAAAAAAATTGGTTTGAGAACTGAGAAGACTAAAACGTATCAAGATAACTAACTTCAAAATGACTTCCAACAACCTCAGGATTTAATGAACATGAATATAAAGTAAAACTGCAAGGAAATGGAATTTAAAGAAAAACTGAAAATTGCATTACTTGAGATTAAAGATTACATGAAATTAAAAATGACAATGAAAATAAAACTGAGCTAGACAAAATGATTCTAGACTGCCTTATCAATGGCATACATGATTCTTTTTATACTACAACTAAAAGGGTCTTCATCTCTCTTGTGTTTCTTCTGTGAGAGAAACCAGCAAAAGATTCCTTGTGTGCTTTCTTTGAGATGATCCCCACCATTCAACTGTTAGGTATGGATTTTGAATAAATCACAGTCGTCCATGGGGTCTTTTTTGACATGGATTTCCACAGTGGCACTTGGGGAAGAGGGATAGTGGGTTAGGGATTTGGGGGTAACTGGGTAATAGAGGGGATTAGGGTTGAGTGTTTTGGGTGAAGGGATTTGGATAAAAGGGTGAATGTTTCTGGGTTTTGGGTAAAGCAGGAAAGGGGAAGGAGATGGGTTTGGGTAAAAAAAAACGGGGTAAGTTATCTTGGGTGGGTGTTGACCGGGTAGACTAGGTTTGACCGTGGGTATGGCTTGGCGTGGATTTGGGCTTAGGTAGTTTAATTTTGATCCAATTAATAACCAAGGGACTTATCATGTATAATCAGAAACTCAAGGGACCAGAGCTGTAATTTTCCAAAAATTATTATAAGGACCATAAATGACAAACTTTATTAACCAAGGGCCATAAATAATATTTTCCATTTTTTTTTGAAATTCCCGGGGACTTGTTTTGTCTTTTGAAAGTCGGGGGACTGAAACTGCCGACATGCAAACTTTGTTCGATTTTCATTTGTTTTCAATAGTTTTGCATCTGAAACATATAAAACACAATTTTGAGATATTTTCAGTATTTTGATGCGTTTCTGAGTGTTTTTAGATGTTTTGCAGTTCAGATTTGACCAAAAATGATGAGTTTTTACACACTCATCAATCCCCCACACTAAAACATTGCTAGTCCCTAGCAATATTTTATGAAAACTTAATGGATTTGAATCTCTTTACCAAAAGCCATCACTTCTGGAGTAGCCAAATGTTTCAGTTCAAGTAAGAACTATGGTACACTGATAACCATATGATTTTGAGCAAACCACCAGCTTCCAACGGATTTGATTTGTCTTTACCAGAAGCCGTTTGCTTCTGGACTAGCCAACTCTTAGATAAAATATCTTTGGTGAGTCGATTACCAATTATGGTTTTCCAACTGCCTTTACCACAAGCCATAAACTTGCGGGCTAGCCAACTCTTCACTAATTAAAGATATGGTGAGCTGAACACCATACAATTTCGGGCAAATTGCAAGCCGTCAACGGATTTGAGATATCTTTACCAAGAGCCGTTTGCTCCTGGATTAGCCAATCCTTTTGTTTGTTAGACATGGTGGACTGATAACCAAAAAAAAAATTGGCCAAAAATGGGGGAATTGGGTGGTAATACATATGATAAAATTCGTGAGAATCCCCCCCACACTAGAAATGAATATTGCCCTCAATATTCAAAGTACCGGCGGTTATGCCGAAACATAGAACACAAAAGGGAAATACTACGGCCATTATTTGAATTTTTAGAAAACTTATGTAACACAGCGGGGGGCAACTCCCCCACACTAGGGTGGTAGAAAGTAGAAAGAAATCAGAAATATGGGTGAAAACCCATATAGTGTGCTACTGTTTTTGTTCCTCGAGTCGCTAGCTTGACTCGACCCCGCATTCATTGGTTCATGGGGAAGCAAAGTGGAAGAAACAATCTCCATCGGACTTTCATTCAAGATGTTTGGACAAACATTTGAAGCACGTGAAAGTTCCACACCGATGAGATATATTCCCGGCTCAAGAGAATGAGAAATGCCGGGGTCAAAGATGGTATCTTCACTCTCGTAGGAGTTAAGACATGGAGAAGAAATGGGAGGAGAAGGCAAAGTGTCAATTACTTGACAACGGGTGGGATAGGTGGGCAAAAGATTAGTTTGAGGAACATTAACGGAATGTTCAGAAATCTTATCCACCACTTTAGAAGTCACAACATCCGTGTTGGACTTAAGAAATATCCGAGAGTGAACTCCCTTGAAAGGTAAGATACCGGGTTTGAAAACTTTATCCTCAGAGAGGAATGAAACGCAAGTATCAACCATGGTAAAATCCTCAGTGGTGGATGAGTTACTCATGGATGAAAGGGGATGTAGAGCATTTTGCTCAAAAAGCTCATCCTCAATTCCCGGAGGAAGAGGATCGATGTGAGCGAGTTCACCGGCGAACTCCTCATGGAAAAGTCTACTCCTTTCGGAAGGAGGAGGCAATTCAAATGTGGACGACTCATACTCAGGAAGAGAAATATGAAAAGTGGGAATGCCACTACTCTCCTTTTCAGTATGATCGTCATCAAAGCGGAATACATCAAATTCCAGAAGAGAATCATTGGAAAAAGCCTCAAGCTCAGAAAATGGTTCGGGCTTTTCCAAGATAGAGTCACTATCCTCAATGGGGATAGGAGCTGAAGCTGGTTTAGCACAAAATGATTCGATCTTAGAAACGAGGAGATTTACATTGAACAATTTTTCACGAAGTTTCTCGTCCTCAATTTCCGATCATCGAATCTCTCACTTCCTCTAAGCTAACTAGCTCAGAAGGTAACTCCTCGACATAATCGATGTCTCCATAAGATAAAGAATCGTCAAACGAAGTACAATCGTTGTCAGAATCGGAGAACATCTCGACATGATCGTTTGGGATGTCAAGAGGAGGAGAAGAATCATCATCAAGAGGCTCATCAAACATATTACCGGAGATAACCTCGGACTCACTTGGGGTTGGGACAAGGTTCTCAACACAAGACGGTTCCGTTTCCAGAATAGTGCTAAGATTTTCGTCCCCCATTAAAAGGTTATCCGAAGGTTCTACGGTAGATAAGGTCGGAGAGTGGACATGTGCGGTACTTTGTGGGCTTGAGGTATGCACCTTGTCCTTTATCATCTCCCAATCCTCCTCATCCTCGTCATCGAGACGGCAAGCCTCGTTAAATAGGAGAAGCTTTTGAGCTGCTCGCTCCTCGGCTAGAAATCTTTCGTTGAGAGCTGCTTGTTCCTCGGAAAGTTCTTCAAGGATACAAGGATATTGATCGATGACGGGAAGTTGTGGGGGTTGGACATTGTCAAAACTAGAAGTGTTATAACAAGGATCGGGTCCAAAGTAATTATGATTCCACGATTGACATTGATAATCATCATGAGGACCCCCACACTTAGCACAATGAGGGTATTGGGGAGAGAAATTTTGAAACGATGTTTGATCATTGAAATGATGAAAATACGGTTCTGGTTCGTATAAATTTTGTGGAGGGTAGTTGAAATTGTTTTGAGGATAATTGAAAGAGTTTGGGTTAGAATCATAAGCGAATGAATTCTCGGCACAAATCGAACAACATCCATTGACAAGATAGTTTCCACACCACTCGCACATACATTTGTAACAACGAAAACCTTGTGGTAACAAGTCTCCACAACCGTAGCAATAACTTTGATCAAACGAAGATATTTCAGGCTCGGGAATAGGAATCGAGGGTTCAACAACATCACATAAAGCGGTATTTCCCGAAGTTGAATCATGACGAAGTTCAATTAAGAAGTTTTGAATCATGTCATTTCTGGCCCTAAAGAAATCGTCGGTAAAACGTTCTGAAGATTCCGGAGTTGGGACAAGTGGTGTGCTCTTAGAGCTAGCAATTTCCACCACTTCCGTTATGGTCTCCGGCGTTTGAATGGGTTCATCGCAATCAATTCTAATTCTCGACCTTTTTTCATTGGCTTGAATTTGTTCAATTAGATTACGGGCTTTAAATTCAAAGAAATCGTCCTCGTAACCCTCGGTGGGTGCTTGAGGTAATTCCGACGTTTGAACGAGTTCGTCAACATTAGAACGTATTTCGGGTTGTGGCGGGTGGTTGAAATAACTTTGAAAAGACTTTTCGATGGATAATTCGCACATGCGCAAAATTCGCTTGAACTAGGCCTTCCACACCGCTCACACACGCATTTGTGACAATGATGATGATTTTTTTCCATACACCGAAGATGATCGTCGTCATTAGAATTAAACATATAGAGGGTTAAAGAGATAGAATTAAACGGTTTTGAGGTTAAAGAAGAGCAGAATCAAACAAGACGAGAGGGTAAGAGAAATAGAATCATACGGATAAGAGGAATGAGAAGAATATTTTTGGATTTTTCGAAAACGAGTGCACATGCACATTCAAAAACAACACTTTCAATTAAAACAAGACCGACGCAAAACACAAGGAACTTAAACCAATAATCACAGTTTATTCACGCAAGTGACACAAAGGCAAGTTTTGAATCTTTGGTTCGGGAACTTATTATGATAACACCTCAGTTGAGAATGTTATATTGGTTGTGTGTTCTATTTTATTTAAAACAACAAGCAAAATCTTTTTGTATTTTTAATCTTTTACATATATATACAAATAAAAGAAAAATATTTTTGTATTTTTGTATTTTTTTTCAAAAAGCAATAACTTCACGAGGAAGGTTCTTCAAGTCACTAATCGCAAAAACTTCACGATATTGTCGCAACACACCTCCCCGACAGCGGCGCCAAAATTTGATTCGTTGTGAAGTGAGTGGTGAAAAACACAATATCAACGTATATCAAAATAACCGTAAAATTCGACAAATCAACCTTTTAGGACAAAGGTCAACCTATCAAATCTTACGGGTGTGATAAAAGTGATACCGGAAAAGTGATTTCCCAGGTCGTGTCCCAACGAGGTGTGAAATTGACGGTGTCGTTGAGTTTCGTGATTAAGGACTTGAATTGGTTTAACAAATTTTGGATTTTGATTTCGCTAAACTACAAATTAAAGCACGGAATAGAAAATTAAGCATGTAAAACAAAGGAAGTACTAATTAAACTACGACTAAGCCTAAGAAACAATAAAACAATGCTAAATTACATCCTAGTGTGCTAAAATGCATAAACGTGAAAAACCGGGAACACACTAAGCCCCGAAAGTGAAAAATAATGCAATTTAAGTCCTACGAGTGTGAAAACAATTTTCCTACATTCTAAATGACTAAATATAATTTTAGGAAAAAGCTGGGTATTTTTTCGACTTTTATTTTATTTACTACGAATTAAAAACTATTTTAAACTAATTAATTAATTAAAAATACTAAACATTTTTGGAAAAATCTACAAAATTCATAGTAAATACTTCTAATATTACTGAATCTATGAAAAATAAAAAACTACACTAGTACTTAAAGAAATAAGCTGTTAAAAAAGAGAATAAGAACTAAGCTAATAACTGTTAACTACTTTAAGGTATTAATGATGCAAGAGATTATCAAAAAAGGACTCAAGTGCAGTTGGTTGAGGTGTGTGTGGCTGTGTCGTGGAGGTGCTGGGATTGACCCAGGTTCGAAACCTGACAGTCCCTTTTTGCGATTTTTTTTTGTTTTTGTTTTTGTTTTTTTTTTTTTTTTTTTCAACTTTTCTTTATGGAACTCAAAGATAAGATCAAAATAAAGATTTTTTGAAAAACTTTACTTGTAAAACCCCACTGATTAAGCTGGTGGAACAGCTTAGTTCCAGCAGTCCTCACGGTCTCAACCAAACACCCTTTTTACCAAACTAATGAGCACAAGATAAGTAGAAAAAAGCATAATAAAAGATAGAATTACGCTAACATGAATGTACAAACTGAAAAAAGCTATAAACAAAGAACTAAAGCTGAAATAATGGGGGTAATCAGTTGGCATATGAGCTAAAACTAGTTTAAGGAAAATAAGCACTAAGCTATTGGAAATAAGCTAATCTAAAGGGTACAATAAGCACTAAGGGAGTCCTAAGTAGCTAAGATGAACTAAACTAAGCTAAGCTAACTAAATTTACTAAAGTATAACTAATAAGCAGTTAACAAGACTTGATAGGCTAAAATGAAAACAAAACAATTGGTGACCTGTGCAACTGTTTGCAGACTCACAAATAGCTTTTGTGGTCACTTTGGAGCTTATTTTCAAGCTGAGATATGGACTTCCAAGGCAAGTTCAAGCTACAGAATTGAAGTTAGCATAGTAGAAATCCAAAAAAAACATTTGGTGGTTGATTAACAGCTTATAAATAAGCTGTCACCAGCTTGATTTGGCCCATTTTTTCACTGATGCAGAACCAGAAAAAGTAGCAAAAGGCAGTTTTTAACTTTAAATTAAACTAAGCTATGGTGAATTTAAATGCAATAAAAATAGACACAAGTGAAGTTGGGGATGCCAGGACTTAAGAAAAGCAAGTTTTTCTAATTAAGACTACCAAATAAGCTGAGAAAGTGGCCAAGAACATCAGCTTCTGCTGCTGTCCTATTCAGTTACAGAAAACATTTTTTTTTTATTCTATCTAAACTTGTAAAAACTTATTCAATCGACTTCTAACTAACCTAAGTGTGTTAAGAATGGTTTGACTTGATAAGTCAAACGGGTAAAATTTGATTTTTCGACCATGCAACACCCTTAACCCAAAAACTGCCTCAATAACTAAAAAACTGATAAAAAAAATTGGTTTGAGAACTGAGAAGACTAAATTCGTATCAAGATAACTAACTTCAAAATGACTTCCAACAACCTCAGGATTTAATGAACATGGATAAAAAGTAAAACTGCAAGGAGATGGAATTTAAAGGAAAAAAAAACTGAAAATTGCATTACTTGAGATTAAAGATTACATGAAATTAAAAATGACAATGAAAATAAACCGAAGCTAGACAAAATGATTCTAGACTGCCTTATCAATGGCATACATGATTCTTTTCATACTACAACTAAAAGGGTCTTCATCTCTCTTGTGTTTCTTCTGTGAGAGAAACCAGCAAAAGATTCCTTGTGTGCTTTCTTTGAGATGATCCCCACCATTCAACTGTTAGGTATGGATTTTGAATAAATCACAGCCGTCCATGGGGTCTTTTTTGACATGGATTTCCACAGTGGCACTTGGGGAAGAGGGATAGTGGGTTAGGGATTTGGGGGTAACTGTAATAGAGGGATTAGGGTTGAGTGTTTTGGGTTAAGGGATTTGGATAAAAGGGTGAATGTTTCTGGGTTTTGGGTAAAGCAGGAAAGGGGAAGGAGATGGGTTTGGGTAAAAAAAAACGGGGTAAGTTATCTTGGGTGGGTGTTGACCGGGTAGACTAGGTTTGACCGTGGGTATGGCTTGGCGTGGATTTGGGCTTAGGTAGTTTAATTTTTATCCAATTAATAACCAAGGGACTTATCATGTATAATCTGAAACTCAAGGGACCAGAGCTGTAATTTTCCAAAAATTATTATAAGGACCATAAATGACAAACTTTATTAACCAAGGGCCATAAATAATATTTTCCATTTTTTTTTGAAATTCTCGGGGACTTGTTTTGTCATTTTTGAAAGTCGGGGGACTGAAACTGCCGATTGCGCAAACTTTGTTCGATTTTCATTTGTTTTCAATAGTTTTGCATCTGAAACATATAAAACACAATTTTGAGATATTTTCAGTATTTTGATGCATTTCTGAGTGTTTTTTAGATGTTTTGCAGTTCAGATTTGACCAAAAATGATGAGTTTTTACACACTCATCACCTTCCAAACTTTCAAGTTTGTTGGCTATGACAATTACGCAACAATTGCTGTATTGCTCATCCATAGAATTTTGAGAGCAAATCCAGGCTGAGGAATGTAATTCTAAATTCAAACATATTCCATTTGAATATTCATTACACTAGTTATCTAATAACTTCATTAGATATCAATGTTGTCAAATCATCTTGCATTCAAGCATGATACAACAATAACATGATGTACATGAAAAATCCTTGTGTCAAACTAAGATTTCATTCATGTTCTACATATCTATTTTCCAAATGATATATCATGTTCTGTTAGACTCATTTATTTAATACCACACATGTTTATTAATAATAAACATATATTCCAAGGTTGTATGTCTTATTTTCTAAATCTTTCATGTGAAGTTCCATTCCAAACTAAAATTTAACATTTAGCTTAGATGGAATGTTACTACCCACAACATATAAGATTTAAAAAAAATGAACACAATATCTCCACTAGCTTTCAGGAATACTTAGAAATTATCTTATTTTAATTTTAAACCAAAAATTGGATTTAATAGTTAAACATAAGATATCGCCTCTAGATGCATGCATATATCCATTCATGGATTCTTGCAATTTGTACATTTCCAAAGATTATGTGAATTCATAAAACTCATTTGTATTACTTATCGTCTCGCAAAAGCAATCACACAAGAAAGAGTTTTAATATCCAATTGTCATTTTTCGTATCAATGAAAATAAATATGACAATTATAATCATTATATATTTAATGTGCCAAGGAAAGAATATTCAATCACAGTTAATTTCTTAAGTGTGATTAATAATCTTGTCATAAGTCATGCATTAAACACATGTACAATATTGTCCATATGATTTCTACACAAAGATTTAAACCACTAGGGTTTTCCTTCCTTTTAAGAAACTCGTCTTTATTAAGATAAACCAAGTTTCAGAGTTGATTATCTTTATGGACAGCATCTTATCATTCATAGTATGAATAATTTACCACAATTCAATATTAGGTAAATGCATCATCATGATTAACAGGTTTACCATGATCCTGCAACTCATATATCTCAGCACATCAATCAATTATCTGAGAATCCTTGCGGATCTATGAATGAGAATTCCATCATCTTGAGGTCTATCAAATTTTTCCTCATCATGATATTTACTAGTGTATTTTAGAAGATTATGTGTTTTGTAATTGTAATTTAATCTCTTCAAGATATAAACAAAACTCCCACTTGCTTTTGTAATTTAAAGACTATCTATAAATACTTTAACAATTAGAACAACACTAAATTGTTTTCTTGTGGGATATTACAAATCACATTAACAGTTCGTAAATCTTATTCGTTAATAACCTACTCCATAAGTAGTTTTAACAAATCAGAACTTCAATATAAGACTCAATGTGATTCATCACATTCCATACTAAAATGGTATCTTATTAATCTTCTAGATTTTGAGTTAAGTATATCCAATCAATACTCAATTTTCTAACATTGATAACTTTTGGAAGAAGATATTGTTATCTTGAATCAAACAATATAACAAATGTTTGATTCTTCTAACCGAACATTCCATATACATCACGATTTCATTAGAATTAATATTGTAAGATAATCTAACAATATTTAAGATAAACATATTCCTTTTGGCCTACCTATTTACCAACTAAGTCAACTTTAATGGTATAATAGAATATCCAAGCCAGATTGCATGTTTATAACATAAGTATTCTTTGACCAAGTCAAAAGACATAACAATTATAGTATCTTTCTTTATATTATAAGTCTTTAAAAGACTTCATGTTTGTGACTTTAAACAGAAACACATAACCATGTATAATTTAAAGTTATTATGAACACCACACCATGGTTTCAATTAATTAATTTTCAAGTTAATAAACTATTTATGTCATTCCAACAATACACAAATATTTAAAGTAGCATTATATTACTTTATTTTAATTATGTCATCCTTTGGAGTGTTCAACTTAAGAAACTGCAAATCATCCACGCCCGATCCCACGACAAGTGGTGATTTACCTTGAGATTACAATCTAGCCAAGATCTCACTTAACCTAAAATATAACTTCAAGTGTTTCTATAATTTGAATGACATAAGACATAAAAGTAGTCTATACTATAATCTTGACACATGTTCTTTAAGCAATACAATCTTATTAGAACGTTAATCTCTTACCTTACTTTCAAGAGAATCCATTAATCATATTTGTATGTGTTGTTCCTTTGCACACAATAAATACTTCTCCGACTTGTGCATAGAACAACATCATATAGTAGATAAACACCATGACATTCGTTTGTTTATGTGAGCAATATGATAGTGTCATAGATATATAAGCATTACAAGTAGATGTAGGAGCACTTCATTTATCAAGGAAACGTTCATGACTATCCTTGAGAATATGAATGTCTACATTTGCGTAATGTATTATCAAGAAAATCTAGAAATAATCCGAGTTATTACCAAGATAATAACTTGTAACTCCCACTGAATTAGACAACGTTACAATAATGTCTTATTCAGAAATACACCATACTCCACTGGATTTGACAACATCGTAAGTGTTTCATTAACCAGTGAAAATAGTGTCTATTATGCGTTGTAACTCCTTTCAAAGACTATTCGTAACAATTACTAAGGTACTAAAAGAGTGTATTCTACTCTGCAAATGATGGATCATCCATCATGCTATTAACTTGAAAAATTGAGCATGCAATTTCTTCTATAATAGGTCTACTATCCCCACAATGGTGTGTAGCACCTTTAATTGGTCAAAGCAAAACAACTAGATAAAATCTATTAGTTTTTCTTTTACCAATTTTGCGGTAATTAATCTAGCTTCTAATTTAATAACTCATAAAATGTCAAACATGTTTTCTAGTTGACCAAAATGTCATATAAGAATTAAATCACCAACGGAGGGTAATGAAATATCTTAAGGAAAGCATGGTGTGCAATTTTCTTAACTATTAAAGTTGCTATGAGTTATACATTAGAATTTAGATAATTCTAATGTTCCTAACATACCTTTCTCAATCATGAAAATGAATAGGATTGAGTCTCACTCTTCTTTCATGGAAAAGAGTTTATGTTTGTCTTTTA
Organism: Chrysanthemum makinoi; assembly: GCA_910596185.1. Taxonomy (NCBI): domain Eukaryota; kingdom Viridiplantae; phylum Streptophyta; class Magnoliopsida; order Asterales; family Asteraceae; genus Chrysanthemum; species Chrysanthemum makinoi. Next base: position 3,774,962 of record OU343221.1, on the reverse strand, counting down.
GTAAAATTTTCTTGATCAAACATTTGTTTGAAACAGAACTAGATGAATTTACCAAAGCCCAAACCACGGTTACGGTTTAATGTTGCATTAATACAATCAAAAGAATTAACAAAATTCAATTTTTAGTATTTTCAATAATTAAATCTTTCAAGAAAATAAAATACCCTTTGGTCAATATTCATATTAACCATAGTATTTTCCTTGAATTTTGGATCCTCATTATCATAGTTTCACCACATCAGTTGATCTGCTAGTGGTGAAAGTATAGAATAGGTAATCATTGAAAAACGATAATTGACAAACAAGTTTTCAATTCCAAAAATTATGGGATTTACAATTTTGCCAAAACAATTAATGCAAAACGTAAGCATGTTTCATCCCATCTTATGCCTTAAGTTATAGGTCTCACTAACTTCTTAATTAAGTTGTTACAAATCATTAAGGAGGTCTCACACAACAAAATAATTCACCTTGTTATTGTAATCTAGATCAAGGTCTCACATAACTAAATTACAACTTCAAGTGTTTCATATCATTAGATGGCATAAACTTAAATTTAAAGGGTACAATTTTTTGACGTGTAATCAAAACTTATGTATAAAGGAGCATGCATACAACTTTATAGCATAAATTTTTTGAAAAACTTACGAGATTTTTAATTTCTAAGATTTAATTCTACAAAGTTTTAATCGATGCGTTGAGAAACTTACAACTTTGCACTAAGATGCTTCGTACATAGAATGGTTATACTGGGTAGCTCCAATCGACTCACAGGGGCAGGACCGAGGTAAGCACAAAGCATAACCTTAGACATCCATTCGTGCGTGTGCGCTTCTTAATTAACCCCTTTATAGTTTGTTCTAGTGGGTGAGCCGTTCTAACCATTTAGTACAATCGCATCAATCGATTAAAAGTTCAAGAATAATTCTTAGATAACAAATCAGTTTCACCATTATTTAGTCCATTTAATTTTCTAATCATAAAAACCCTTTTTGCTTACTAACATGTCAAAACAATATATAAACAAAGAAACATTTTAATAAAAATTAAACACACTCAAATAATATAAACATATAACTAAACAATTTAAAATATGTAAAAACAATTAGCCACATGCATAATTATTTCGATAAACTCTAATAAACAATTCTAGGCATAAATAAATGCATACATTAACTAGGGCTTTCAACTACTTGGTAGATGAGCCACATACATCGACAAGTCGATTGCGTAAGCCAAAGTTACTAATATACCAATTAGCGTAAATTTTATTAGTTGAGGTCTTCCCCATTCAATAATTATCAAATAAATAGAACATGTGTGTATCAACTAAACAATTTATAGCATAACAATACTCCATGGTAAAACATGCATGTTCCACCCATGGATTCCATAACAATTATCACCCAAGATACACATATTACATGGCACATAACAATTATTCATTAATTAATCACATAAAATTAGCATGCAATCCTAGGGTTTCTACAAGTTTTACAAAATTAAAACATAATTAAATAAAATAAGGGTAATCGACCCATAATAAATAAAATTATGGTTTCGAATTCAAAACCCTAGAAACCATAAAAAAAAAACATGCATATAATCATAAAGATTCAATTTTTATGTGTTTCAATAATTAATTACACCATATTAACGGCTTGTGATGCCACTGTTGGGATTTAATACTCATAACAATTATATAAAATCAAATAACATCATCAAAGCATGCAGTGGAAGTAAATAGGAATAATATATGTAAGTAATTAACCGAATAAGAAAACGCGTACCTTTTAGCAATTCAAGAATCAAACGGTAATTGAACAAGAACTAAAACCCAAAACCCTAGCTTTAGGGTTTATTAAATTCGACCCACACAAAAGTCGACCACCATGATTACAAGCTCAAGCGTGCTTGTCCTTCGTTCTTGTACAGCATCTAATAGCGATTTGATGTGAAAAGCTAGTTCCTTGAATCACAAATAAAACCAAACACTTGTTTCTTCAGTTTGGAAAATCGAAACCCTATGGGGAGGGTTGGGAACCGACCAAGAACAAGAGAGAGAGGAGAGGAGGAAGAAATTAGGTTATTGGTGATCCAAGATTAGGAGAATAATGAATACAAGGGTTTGTATATATACATTCTCAAAACTTGGTGACCAAGAAATCCCACCTCCTTGGGTTGGGTAGCCCACGACCGGCCAAGCCATCCCAAAGGGATTCCGGATCCTTCTTGTCCACTAATTTCATTCTTAGTCCTCATAGTTTACATTTAACGACTGTTAACTAAACCTCGTTAAATATTTAAATATCGTTATGTTTTATTTCGTGACTAATAATTAATAATAACATTTTATATATTAATTATTAACATCAACTCTCATACGTAATGTGTGCAATCCCGAAGTCTCGAGTTCGAATCCGGACATACATATATTTAAATATCCATAAAACCTTTATAACACCCTACTGCCACAAGATTAAGCTAGTTATGTATTGCCATCGAATGAATATGAAACATCTCGTAATTGGAAAGAAGGATCAAAAGTTAGGAAATTAATGGATAAGAGGAACACCAACAAGGAAGCCGCTTATAGTTAGACAAAAATCTAGAACAAAAATATATTCATATGTTGCAATACTTCACATCCTTTAATAACTTCAAAATTTAACCTTTAGCGAGCTAATATATGATAAACATGAAGCTGATGTGAAAGGCAATTAAAGCATTTGAACCAAAAGGTTAAAGATGGTAATGAGTTTTGATTTTGTCCCGTAAATGAGAGAAAATCATCTAAGCTTATATACTATAATACGCATACGTTATATGTCTAAAAGTTAATACTATGCTTTCAAATTGGAGTACAATGCCGATGATATTTGGTTTAGTATTTGAGTTTGGAAAAATTATATTAGCTCATAAGTTTTCATAAGAAAGACTTCAAACTTTTCTTTTATAAGTTTACAAATAATATTGGCTAATTATTTAAAAACGTGTCATACTTGTCACCGTTTGTAGTTGTGTGTACTATTATTCGAATCCGATTATTTCGTGCACATCTTTTCAATTATGTGTATCGATTCCAAAAAATACTTGATTCGATTCTCATAAATACGTTTATTTCAGAAGTTATATGATATATTATTTGTAGTTGTGTAACTTGTGTGTACTAAAATGTAAGAAGGAATAAGTTGTCCTTTTTCTTCAAATATGTTTATTTCAGAAGTTATATGATATATTATTCGACTATTCTAAGATATGTTATTTTGTATCTAAACGAGGCTCGTTTGCCTCGCATTGCAGCGGGACTAAAGTATAAAGTTTTAAATAAATAATTTGTAATTCATATGGAGTTTGATATCCTGAGAGCACAAAGTATGGGGTGCCATTGTTGAGCCATTGGTGTGCCAACCTTACCGGTCAACATGCCAAACTTGTGCCAAATGCACTCTTTTGTGTTTTGAGCCACTCCGCTAGCTCAAGCCAAATGTACCTTTTGTGTGTATATTTTTTTTTTATTGTGAGTGAGTGATATATTTGGTGGGGTATTTTGCGGGACCTACAGGTGATGTTAGTGGTGTGTTATGAGCAAGGCTATAAATAGCGTGAGGCGTGACGTGGCGGCACGACCAAGCCTCACGCCTTTGCGGCTAAGGCGAAGCTTTTGCGTTTATAAGGCGTGACATAAGGCGGCACAATGTATGAAAATATTTATATATTTATATTATAATTCATATATATTGAGTTTACAAAAACATGTGTCATAAGGCGGCGTGGCGGCATGGCGTGGCGGAGTGGCCAAGTCTCACGCCTTTGGGAAGCTTTTGCGAGCCTTTTAGAACAGTGGTTATGAGCATAGTTTTAAAAAGCGCGCCTAAGGCGTGCCTAGGCGCGCCTCGGCTCAAGGCTCAAGCTCTAGAGATTTTTTTAGATCGAGGCTCACGACATGCATGAATCCTATAAAAAGCGCAGCGCCTTGGAGCTTTTTGCGCCTTTGCGCCTTAGGGATTTTTGCGCCTCAGAGATGTAACAAGTTTTGGGGTTTTTTTTTTCTAAATATTAAGATAAGATACGTGGCCTTATAAGTTATATGTATGAGCCTTTTAAAATATATCTAATAACCCTAAGTTGGAAAAGAACTAAAACACACAATCAAGTGGGTAACGATAGATTCTGATCATTTTACAAATATGTAATCTCTTTCACGTCATAAGTTTATATCTTGAACTAATTTTTATTGATTGTTTATCTTATTGATTTGTAAATAGCATCATACGTTTATTTTATCTTTAATCATCACATCATAGGGTGAGTATTTGTATGATTTGTAATATTGAACTGATTTTTATGTTTATTTTATTGTTGTTATTTTTAACAAGTTACTTTGTTTCATTAAGTATTTTTGACATATTATCATGAAAGTGGAATTATGGCTTGAATATTAATATGTTGCTTGGTATATTTTGGGTTAATTATGAGCTTTTTAGATGTAAGTCACAAAGCGTGGACACAAACATATTTAGTCTGATATGGATTTTAATCTATATGTAGTTCATCGAACTAAAGAGTTGATCCGTTTGTGAAGTGACAACTGATCCATTTTAATCTTTATAATGACTATATGTGTCATGTATTAAGTATTTAATGTTATTTTGTGTTATTTAAACTACATAAATGGTCACATATATTATAAAAAAATTTAATGTATTTAGTGCGCCTTGTATTTGTGAATCCAGCGCCTTGCTATGCGCCTCGCCTCGAGGCCCTTTGGTCCCCTTCGCGCCTTAGTGCGCCTTGAGCCTTTCAAAACATTAGTTATGAGGGTGGGTTGTTTGAGTTATTGGGTGTTATTAGGAGGTGTATGATGTGGCGCTGAGGTGACATACCAATAACGTGTTATTGAGTCCTTGCATACCTTGTGCTCTAAGGTTTTTTCTTTTTTCTTTTAAAGAAAAATTGATAGTATAATTTGTTGGTTTAATGGACAATAAATTAATAGACGTGTGTTAGGATCGAACTCGAGACCACGGGATTGCACACTTTGCGTATGAGATTTAAAGTTAATAATTAAATATAAATGTTGTATTTATTTATTAATTAAACGAAATAACATAACGGACGTTAAGTAATTAGTTGTAATGGACTAACAGTCGTTAAATGTAATTGGAAAAGGACTAGATTGTAAATATTGGGAAGGTTCCGGAATCCCTTGTGGGATAACACAACCGATCGGCCACAAGGACCAAACCCAACCCATCTACAACTCAAACTTGTTCACCAAGTTAGTTTGGGTATAAATATAAAACCAAGGGTGTTTGTAATTTATCTCTTGTACTCATTAAGCTAAACCTAAAATTTGTTTGTGTGTTTCTTGCTTCAAACGATCGTACACCCTCTCATAGGTGTCGATCCACATCTTTTCCAAACACAAGTTATTTGTTTGATTAAAACTAGCATTCCTTTAATTCGGTATAGTACGTGTGTACAAGAAAGTGGTACTAACACATTATTGTTAGTATTCTTTGATTGAATTACAAAACGGTAAGGGGTAATTCACATAACCCTATAAACCCTAATTAGGGTTCATCCAATTGCTAGTTTTGTGGATTTGATTTTTGTTCGGCTAGAATCAAGAAATGTACGCATATTCTTGTTTATGTTAATTAATTATTCGTTAATCTTTCCTATGTGTACTTGATGTTTACTGTTTATATTTATTATTAGTCATGTTATATAATTCAACAGTGGCATCACGAGTCATTGGTTTTAATGAGTAATTAATTACTAAACGAGTAAAAAACGAATATTGTATGTTGTTTGATATGATTATTCTAGGGTTTTGGTTTATATTTTTTTTTTTTGTATGGTCGATTTTTTATTTAATATGGGACGTACCCCAAATTTTTTTGTTGTCGATTCATTAAATTTTTTTTTAGGGTTTTAATTGTTATGTTAACCTTATCAAAACCTAGAATTAATATATATGTTACGTGATTAATTTATGAATAATACTTTATGTGACATGGAATTTTTATATTTGATCTTGTGACTATTTGTATAATTGTTATGATATATCCATGATAATACATGCATTTTTGTCATGGATAGTTGCTTGTATATTGTTTAATTGTTAAGATATATTTATACACATGTATATTTATGATAAATCTTGAATTGAGGAAAACTCCAATTATCTATATTAATGAATCAATTATGTGCAATGTGGTATATTATTAATTATGTGTTTACGCAATCGATTCATCGATGTATGTGGCTCACTTTCAATTGAGAGAGTGAAAGCCCTAATTAATATATACATTATTTAACCTAGACATTGATTATTAATAGGGTTTTATCGAATAAGTTGCATGTGGCTACTTGTTTACACGTATAAATTGTTTATTATGTGCGCATTGTTTTATAGTTGTTTATTTTTTATTTGTTACTTGTTTGTTTATTATGTTAGACAGTTTAAGCAAAGGGTAATTTTGAATAGAAAAATAAATCGGACTAAACAATGGTGAAATTTGATTTGTTTTTGAAGAGTTAAGTTTTCTATAGTTTAATTGATTGGTGATTTTGGTACAATGGTTCGAAGGCTCACCCAATTTGACGGACTGTAAAGGAAGTATTAGGAGGGCGCGCAATAATTGTGACCTAAAGAGGAGGTTATTGCCTGCTTTTGACCAAACTCTCCGCTTGCTTGCGAGTCAAATTGGAGCTACTACTAGTAAGCCATAAATGTACAAACTCATCTTAAGGGCGAATTAGTTTTAATTCCATGCGCCACTTCGGTGGTAATTACCGAAACACTAAGTGTTTACACTTATGCAAAAGTACGGTATAATGGATGATAATTAACGCTAAATTCCTTGATTTGTGAACCCAATACCTCAATCAAAACTTTGATAATTTGATCTTTATGAATTGGTAATAAAAGTTTTTTATTAAAATTATGCTACAAGATGAATGCATGACATCTTTGTACATATTTGATTTGACCACATAAAATCAAAAACTAGTACCCTTATAAATTAAGTTATGTGCCATCTAATTAAAAGGAACACTTGAAGTTGCAATTTACGTCATGACAGTACTTGGTTAGATTGTGATGAAGAGGTAAATCTTTATGTAAAGTCAGACCTTACATGAACATATTTGCAGTTCTTTAAGTTAGACACTTAAGTTGAGTAGGAAGTGAGAACTGGACTCAAGGCATAAGATGGGATGAAACATGTTTATCTTTGCAATAGCGTTGGAAAATATAAATCCCATAATGATCTAGGAATTGGAAATTGTTTGCCAATTATTGTTCGACAGATTACCCTGTTATATGCTTTCGTTACTAGGAGATCAACTGATGTAATGGAACTATGATAATTTGGATCCTAGTTTTCGAGAAAAATCTATGGTTATATGAATATTACCTTGCGTATTTTATTTTCTTGAAAAGTTTAATTATTGAAAATACTAAAATTGAATTTTGCTAATTCTTTAAATGTATTAATGCAACATTAAACCGTAAACGAAGGTTATTCCTGTATTGGTAAATTGATCTACACCTGTAAGGGTTTTTCGTAGAGTCAACTTTGCTAAAAGAATAAACCTAGTCCTCTTTTCATAAGAAAGAGTGAGATTCAATCCTATTCCTTTTCATGAATGAAGAAAGGTATGATAGGACAATTAGAATTGTCTAAATTCTAAATACATAACTCGTAAGCAAATATTAATAGTTAAGAAAATGCATATTTACGAGTTATTAAATTAGAAGTTAGACTAATTACTGTATAATTGGTAAAAGACAAACTAGCAGATTTTATCTAGTTGTTTTGTTTTGACCATTTAAAAGTACTACTTATAATTGTTGGAATAGTAGAACTATTAAGGAAGAAATTGTATGCCCAATTTTTCATGTTAATAGCATTGATGGATAGTTTATCATCTGCATAGTAGAATACACTCTTTTAGTACATAAGTAATTGTTATGTATGGACTTTCTCAAAAGTGTAGGGAAGTAAATAGAACACTATTTTCTTTCACTGGTTAATGAAACACGTACAATGTTGTCAAATCCAGTGGGAGTATTATGTTCTTATTACTGAATAAGGAATTAATGTAATGATCTCTAATTCAGTGGGAGTTACAAGCTTTGTCATCTTGGTTGTAACCCAGATTATCTCTAGAATGTCTTAAGATAATTACTTTCCACTTGTAGACACTTATGTTTTCAAGGATAGTCATGTACGTTTCCTTATTAGTCAATGGAGTGGTTCTACATCTACTAGTTATGCTAATATCAATGACACAATCATATTAGTCACATAAACAAACATATGTCGTGTTGTTTATCTGCTACATGATGTTGTTCCATACACAAGTGGGAGAAATCTATATTGTGTGCAAGGTACAACATATAGGTATATGATTTAATGGATTCTCTTGACTGCAAGGTAAGAGACTAACATTCTAATATAACTTGTACATATCTAATTCAAGAAAAACTTGGTGTTGCAATTTACGTCATGTCAGAACTTGTGAGATTGAAATAACAAAAGTACATCTCTATGTCAGACCTTGCATGGACATATTTTCAGTTTCTAAATTAGACAAGTATTTAGAATATGTGTCAAAATGATATATAAGACTACTTCAAATTAAATATTTATGTATTATTAGAATGACATAAATAAATGAAGTAATCTAATACTACTTCAACTTGTTTATTTATGTATTTTGGAATGACATAAATGAAAAAATAATGTAGTCCTACATTATTGTGAAGTAAATAAATTAACTTGAAATTACTATTGAAACCAAGAGTTGTGTTCATAATTACTTTAGTTAAACATGTTTATGATTCATTGTAAATACATAAACATAAAGTCTAATTAAGACTTATAATAAAGTAAGACGTTAACTTGTTATGTTTTTTAATTAAGACATATACAAGAAGTCATTGAGTTGATCAATGATTTATAACGTATAATGGGATTATAACAGTTTATGTTTTCTTGATGAGACATGGATATGAAGTGACTTGGTTAAAGTGTACTTGTGTTATAAAGCATGCAATTGGCTTGAAAAGTCTATTATACCATTAAGTTGACTTAGTTGGTAAATAGGTAAGCCAATAGGAATATGTTTATTTTATATTTTGTTAGATTGTCTTACAATATTAATTCTAATGAATACCACAAGTTGATGGTATTTTCAGTTAGGAGAATCAAATTCTATTTGATTTGTTTGATTCAAGATAACCATAACTTCTTTCTTAAAAAGTAACAAGGTTAGAAAATTGAGTATGGATTGAATATACTCAATATGACTCAAACCTAGAAGATTAATGAAACACCATTTTATTATGGAATGTGCTGAATCACATTAAGTTTTAAAATTGAAGATTCCGAATTTGTTAAACTAATTATGAATAGGTTATTAACAAAACTAAAGTCAGGAATTATCAATGTGTATTTGTAATATTCCAAAAAGAGAACAATGTAGTTTTGCTCTAATTGCTAAGTATATACAAATAGTCTATATATTACAAAAGGCAATTGGGAGTTTTTTATCTTGAAAGATAAAATTACAAGATACATAATCTTCTTAAATACACTAGTAAATATCATGATGAGGCTAGATATAAAATGTTAACCTCAAGATGATGAAATTTTCATTCATAGATCTGCAAGGATATCTCAGATATTTGATTTATATGGTGAGAAATATGAGTTACATGATTATAGTAAACCTGATAACCATTATGATGGATTACCAAATATTGAATTGGGTAAATTACTCATACTATGAATGTTAAAGATGATGTCCATAAAGATAATCAATTTTTGAAATTCGGTTTATCTTAATAGTTAGACTAAAGAATGGAAATGAGTTTCTTCAAAGAGATGAAAAACCATAGTGATTTGAATTTCTATGTAGAAATCATATGAACAATATTGTACACATATTTAATGCATGTTTTATGACAAGATTATTAATCATATTTAAGCAATTAATTATGATTGAATATTTTTTTCTAGACACATTAAATATATAAAGATGATAATTGTCGTACCTGTTTTCATTAATATGAAATATGACAATGGAATATCAAAACTCTTTCTTGAAAAATTACTTGAGCAAGGACGGTAAGTAATCCGAAAGTTTTTGAATTCATATAATCTTTGGAAGTGTACGGAGTGCAATAATTCATGAATGGATAAATGCATGCATCTATGAAATTCTTATATGTTTAATTATTAAATCATAGTTTTGATTTATAATTGAAATAAGATAAATTTTAAGAATTCCTAAAAGCTAGTGGGAGTATTATGTTAAGATTTTAAATCTTATATGTTGTATAACATATAGGAAGTAACATTCCTTGTAAACTAAATGTTAAGTCTTAGATTGAAATTAAACTTCACTTATAGGATTTAAGAATTAAAACCTACAACCTTGGAATATATGTTTATTATTAATAAACGTGTGCAGTAAAATAAATGATTCTAATAAAACATGATATATTATTTGAGAAATGGATAAATATCTTTTGACAAGATAGAACATGAATAAATTCTAAGTTTGACACTGTAGATTCATATGTACATCATGTTGTGTATTAAAATTGTTGTATCATTCTTGAATAAGAAGTGGATTGACAACATTGATATCTAACTAAAAGTTATTAGATAATTTGTAATGTGATTATTCTAATAGAATTATCCTCAGACTGGAATTGCTCCTAGATTCTATTGATGAACAATATGTCAATTGTTGTGCAAAGTCATCGTGCTTACAAACTTGAAAGTCTGGAAGACATCAAACATTACACAATAAAATATTAAAGTTTAAGGAGTTTTAATGAGCATATTGTTGTTTGTATACAATGATGCTGGTTTAATTGAGATGACACTCAATACTAGTCATAGTGGCCATGTGAACTAGTTGTGCTTATCTAAGAGCACAGTTCCATTATACATTAAAATAATAAGAATACTTTAAACTTAAAAATGTTTGAAAGTTTAATTGTCATAAATTGGTGATAGAGGATGCCACACACTTTATGAATTATTATGTGGATTGGTGAATGCACACAAGGACTTCATTAATTGAATTCTTGAAATAAGTATTCTCAAAATTACGATAGATCAAGTTAGTTGATTTATGCCTTGTCAACAAGTATGATTGTCATTACTTGAGGCATAATTCATCAACTAGAATTTTCATGCATTGATCTATTTGGTATTTGGATAAGGGATGTTAAACAATTGTTATAATAAATCAAATACTTGGTATGTTTGATTTTATGATATATTGTATCCTATATTTGCATGTTTAATCCGAGTGATAAATTTATTTATTCTAAATCGTCCGTTGTCAATTAATGATATGGGAGTATCATTAAACTAAGAGAAATCTGAGAGATATGGTAGAATATACTTGAAAGTATATTGATGAGAATGCATACCAATTTCAGATGATATACAATGAATTGAATATAGGACTTATCCCAACTACATGATTTTACTTTATGGATATTGTTATTAAGTAAATCATTAATAGTTATCCTCAGACTTGAGATACCGGATAAGTGTCATGAATGTAGTGCACTTCTTGGAATAACTTAGCGCTATCGTGTGGTAGTCATAAGGGTTGTTTCCTGAAGTGTTGCAAAGTTCATGTGTTATTCTTGTAGTCAAAATAGAATTTGTTCCTTCAAATTTATTTGGAGTTTATCTTTGTTGGGCTCCTCGTAGGGTTGACAAGATGTTTGTGTGGCCACACCCAAAATCTCCCCTAAATATGTTTACAAGATTTGGTAATCTTGCTCAATCACTTATAACTCAAACTTGTTCACTTAAAGTGGTTTAATATACAAAACCAAGGGTGTTTGTAATTTATCTCTTGTACTCATTAAGCTAAACCTAAAATTTGTTTGTGTGTTTCTTGCTTCAAACGATCATACACCCTCTCATAGGTGTCGATCCACATCTTTTCCAAACACAAGTTATTTGTTTGATTAAAACTAGCATTCCTTTAATTGATATATGATACTTGTATGTACAAGAAAATTAGTATTAACACATTATTGTTAGTATTCTTGGATTGAATTATAAAAGCGGTAGGGGTAATTCACATAATCCTATAAACCCTAATTAGGGTTCAATGTGCTAGTTTTGTGGATTTGATTCTTGTTAGGCTAGAATCAAGAAAGGTATGCATATTCTTGTTTATGTTAATTAATTATTCGTTAATCTTTCCTATAAGCTTCATATTGTACTTGATGTTTTATTGTTTATATTTATTATTATTATTTTTTTTTGAACGGCTATTGTTTATATTTATGATTAGTCATGTTATATAATTCCAACAGAATTAAACACATGCTTTATTACTGAGGATCAGGTACGCTTTACAGGTGTAGAAAACTTCCATGGAAAACAATAATTCGTAATTTAGATAGTTTATACTGTAATAGTTTTATTCTAGTACTATCTATACAGGGATGTACAAATTATAAAACATTATGATATAGGATTAAGTTTAGCATTAGAAAACAATACAAAACATTACGATATATGATGTTAATTTTGCAAAAAAGAATTGAATCATATTCCATATGACCATACCCCCTTTGACTCCAAAAGTACATCTTTTATATCTGAGTGTTTTCTGATTGGTATGATAGACAATCACAAAACAGCAGTGTAAATTCAAGAATTTCATATAACTACTTTTACTATTCAACAATATTCTAATCGTTTGGACAAGTGAGCTTAATCGAGTACGATATCAAAAGATTGGGCGCAAGCTTGATTATTTAACGAGCTTTATGTTAAGCTCTAGTTTGTTAAGGTTCGGCTTGTTTCAAGCTTTTACCGAACTGATCTTGAGTAGCTCGATCAATTACGCTTGTTTGCATCTCTAACTAAATATAACCAGAAATCAATATAATTAGAAACGTAGATATGGAATCAAAACATTTTGCGAATGTTTTAGAAGTAATCAAGAAGATTAATAAGAGAAAATTGAAAGAAGGAAAATTTTGATATTATCCCACATGGACAAAAACGAGCAGAGTATTACAAAAACGAACCGGGTCAATAAATAATTAGAAGGGTAAAAGTCATAAAATAACAACGTACTTTCTAAAATATACTGACTTGAAATACTTATTTTTTTATTAACATATATACCCACGTACTTTCAAATTTTGTTCCGTACTTTCAAACTTATGCCACTAAAGCCACAAGATGAAGCTGGTTATGTACTGCTATCAAGTGTATATGCAACATCTTGGTATAATGAAAGAAGAAAAAAATGGAAGGAGGAATTTGATGCTATCCCACATCGATGGGTTGAAGAAAGACAAAAATGACCGGAGTGAGAAGGTATTCACCTGACCGGGTCAATGAATAATCAATAAGGTCAATGGATTAAGTTGGTGTCCTGCTTGCTTAAGGTCAATCCAAGTGGCATATTATGTTTTGTTTTGAACCTTCCATTAACAGTTAAACTGTAATATAATTTTTCTAAGGGTTTTATTTTTTGTCGATGTTAAAATATTATACGCGTTCAAGATCAAGTGTTTGGAAACTTTTAAACTGCCCTTCAATGAGAAACAAACGTGCAATAGTTTTTGCAAGTTGCAATTGGTTCTGAGTATTTGTTAAAGGACCAGAGTTGTTTTTTTATTTGGTTGTGTACCTTGAAGTTATCAAGACACTCGCAATTGACATCTTACAAGTCGGGATTATGTGTAGGTTCTACAGACTACCTTTTGACGATCTACTATGAAGTTGATAGTAACTTTTTACATTTGATATTTATAATAATTGCGGTAGATACCAATGGAGCATTAGTCAAATGGTTGGAGCACTTGTGCTTGAGTCAATAGACCCAAGTTCAAGTCTCATCCATGGCTTTTGCTTCATATAGGTATCCACCTCCGCAAAACCTATGGGCACACTGGAGAGACTTTGTGGAATAAGAGCTCAGGGGTCCGAGTCTTGGCTCGTGCTCACTCCAGTTGGTGCCCCACTAGGCCAGGAGAGTTGCCGGAGCTATTCTTTGTGGGGTGGACAATGGAGGGGCCAAAAGGCACCCGGGGTCAGGGTGTTCCCGCCAATCTACACTTTTTTGTGAAATAATTGTGGTAGATAAAAGTATCACTATATGAAAAAATTGACTTTTAATGAATGTGATTCAAGTGCAAAAATAAATAAATAAATGTCGTTAAACTCAACTTTTTAATGATATCTTTTTTAAATGTGGGAGCAAAAGGTCTAAATTTTAGGATTAGTGACACTTTTTTTTTTTTGTAAAATATGTGTCATGAAAGGAAAAAAGGTATCCTTACATTTGTTTTCCATTATATTTAGACTTTTACCTATTTAACTTTATTTCACTTTTACCTGCACTTTAAAAAGTATAGGAAAAACACCCCAAAACTTAATATGAATTATCACATAATCCCAAAATAGAGTGTACAAAATCCCAAAGTTAAAAACCAATTCTCAAGTTTGGATTAATGAATAAATTACAAGAAATAGAAACCGATTGGTCTATTTGCAAATCTTAAACATCTAAAAAGGGTGCTCATTGAAATATCAAACTATGTTTATGTTAAACTAACAAAGATAACACATTTTATTGCAAAGTCTTAGACCACCTTACAATGTAAATAACAACCGACTCGCTCAACTATTGTACACTAGACACCCTTGCAAACCTTCATGCAGCGAGTCATCTATAAGTCCTTAGTATAACGTAATAAGGGAATATTTGATGATATCCATATGCTAAACGGGATCATAATTCGATGGTAATTCTGTAAAAAAAGGAACAACTAATAGGTTAGCAAAGTTATAATCGCACATGACAAACTTATGTCACTAATGCCACAAGATTAAGCTGATTATGTATTGTTATCGAATGTATACGCAACATCTGATAATTAGCAAGAAAGATCAAAAGTTAAGAAAATATCGAATGTTATCGAATGTATACTCAACAGAAAATGTTGCGGAAAACACTTCACATCAATCTGAGACAATCAGAACATTTTATACCACATGGGTAAATGAGGGAAAAGTCTTCTAAGCTTATATAGCATAGTGCATATGCATTGTTAATCTTAAAGTTGATACTATGCTTTCAGCTTCAACTATGCAGCTCAAAAAATTAGTGGGCCTAGTATTTGAGTTTGGAAAATTTGTATAAACTTGAGGTTTTTGTAACTTTTACGAAGATTAAGAATAATTATCCACGATATAAAAAAAATAAAGTTAGCGTCCTCTCTCCTAAATGGAAACTATATTTAGTCATATTCTTAGATGAAGATTATGATAAATAATACGGAGTACAACATTATAATAATCAGTTAGAGATTCACAAAACGTTTAACAAATTATACAAACATTTAATACGAAGATTTGTATATTTGTATATCTTTTATCTATTATTATATATAATAAAATAAGCTTTTGTACAAGCCTACTAAGCACCTTGCATTAAAAATTGGTTTAATGTCATACCATATTTAGCTTCTAAGTACAATTATTTTATGCATCACGTTTTTAAAATGAAGGTATTGAAACTGATACCTTTGTATTCAATGTGTTTAAGAATGAAAGTGATAATTTGTAACATCTTTTATAATACTCTTCTACACGCTCCTCCTCTTTGTCTTATTTTTGTACAGTATTGATGAGCATTATTCCATTCAAATTGATAGCTTCTACCATACACCAATTCAAACCTCTTATCAATCTTCCTCTATACGATTCAAATCAATCTTCCTTTTAGGGTCCTGATCAAACAAATATATTGTTTACATACGGTGATTTGTACACTGTCAATATGGACGAATTGGTAAGTATCCAAACATATGATATATATTTCGATTGATTATGTAATAATTTTAATATATTTGTTTAATCAGAACCCTAAAAAAATTGGGGAAGTTCACCTTGATGAACTATGTTATTATTTGGGGGAAATCGTCATGATATATTTCGATTAATTATGAAATAATTTATTTTTGTAGGTAGAATGTGATTGAGGAAGATTTACCAGGTTTGACATATTTTATCTCTTTTCATTCTTCAATTTAATTGTTTGTAGATAATCTGGATTGATGACAATGGTTATTTGTAGTTTATGTTCTATGTGTGTTTCTTATGCACACCAACTGTTTGATAAATTGTGTTTGTGTAATTGTCATTTGTAGGGAAAAAGTAGAGCACATGATCATTCGTTATAACCAAGAGATTCACGTGTTCACAAGTACCCTAATGCTTTGTATTATAGTCTTTAAGGTGTGTTTCCAAGCACATTGCTTAATCTAATGATTATATGAATTTTATTATTTTTAATATTGTTTTGTGACCCATTATAGTTGATGCTTTTTTGCACAAAACGCATCTAAAACTTTAAATGTTCATGTGCTTTGATGCATCGGTGATCACTCCTCGAGGTAAGTATGAAAAACTGTGCATCAATTGATTCTATGGCCTTAATTAGCTTTTAATATGCAACAAAATGTGTATAAGCAAGCTGGACTCTTGAATCCCCAAAACTAAAAGCAAAGATTGAAGTTCTTGAAAGTAACATTTTGTAGAGTTGTTGTATAAGTATTTAATAGTAATCGTCTAACGTATAAGTATTTAATAGTAATCGTCTAACGTAAACATTATTAAATATTAATAGTAATCGTCTAATAGTAATCGCCATTAAGCCTTAGGGATTTTCATAATGTGGAGCAACAACTAGATACAACTCTTAAGCAAATAAGGCCTGAGGTAAGTAGATCATATATTTCAACCTTTATGGTATGTACATAAAAACTTTAGCTTAGTCGTTTAAGGTTGATTTTCGCAGAACCAAGTCATGCATGAATCTATTTCCGGCTTCATAAAAGGTAAAAAACTGTTTTTATTATGATATGTTCAATCATGCGCTCACTTTTTTATTAAAAAAACTAATCATTTTATAATATTTGTAGTTGAGGTACTCAAAGGAGCCTGATAATCCGACCAAGTGTAAGTAACTGTTGATTTTTAGCTAATTTGATAGGCTTATTAGCTAATTGGAAAGCTGACAAGCTTTAGCTCATTTAATGGCTTATGCAGATGAGGTTATGTAATAAGACTACATAAGCTACCAAGGCCATAAGCCATTAAAAATGATCTTATAAAGCTTATTAAATTTTGATGTTTATGTAAAACAGAACTTTCAATACAAATTAGCTTATCTATCCATAAAAATGAGCTTATGGGTTAATTAAACTTCCAATAGAAGCTTATAAGCCTGTCATGTAAGCTGAGCTAAACACCCCTTTAAAGTTTTAGCTTTCATATTGTTGATAATAGTCTCATAATAACGCAATACAAATTAGGTGGTTATCTTACTTTTTGGATTATGATAAGTTCAATCATTCACTCAGTTTTTGGATTATCTTACGAGGTTTTCTTGGTTTTTGCTTAGCTGTCGTTGTATTTGAGGTGAAAAGAAGTGCAATATCATAAGCTAACAAAGAAGAAATCTGTAAGCATGAAATTGATGCACATGTTATAGTTATTGATGGTTAGAATGTGTAATTTTAATGTTAATGTTGCTACATTTCAAACAGGTTTTTCTGTGGAAGAAAATGTTTTTAGAAAGCTAACGTGGAGAAGGATGTTGAGCTTTGCTGCTGATATAAATGGAAGATAGCCGATTGACTGTTGGCATACCAGGTGAATCTTTTTCTAGAGTGAAGACCCAACTCCTTATTTAAGCTCATAACTCATTGGTGAATGCAATTGAGTCCTACAAGGCAATGTCACGAAACAACATGTTTGCTATACATGAGCATAAAAGAATGAAAAAATTGATAAAAGTTTTCTGCATTGAATTCAGTATGTCTTTGTGTGGTTTTGCGATGGAGGCAATCGAATTCTCAGGTGGCTACAAGAGATGTATATTGTTTTCCATCCCAGTAGTAGTTATTCCTGTTTTTCCTGTTTAACATCATTAACGTTACCCTATGAATTATGTATCTTTGCAAGGGCATGGCTTGGAACATCAGCTGGTAAGGTTAGGTGGTTTTTGGGATTGGTTAAAGACTCATCATCATCCATCAAAGAAGTTGGATCTGAAATCTACATTACTTATAGAAGCTGTATCACTCCTATTAACCAAGAAAAGCTCTTCGTTCTTGCCTTTGAGGTTTATTTCTTTCTTTTTCACTACCTAAGTAATTAGCTTATTTACAAGCTACATGAAATCATTAATTAAAAGGATAATGTCATAGTTTTGCAACAGAGTATGTCTAGGGATTAAATGACTAAATTAAATGCTCGACTAATATAGATGCAAAACTTTTAGAACACCAAAGTAGCATCCTAAAATTATTAAGAATATGATTCATCTGTAAAAAAAATATAATAAAAAGGTGTATGTGAGTCCAACTCATGTTGTGATACTTAATTTGACCCAAACCCATTTAGTAGTGTCAATTTGACCCAACTACATTTTGATCTGGTATTAAGCTAGATATTATTTATATTTAAGCTTAATCCACGCAAGTGGTTTAGTCACGTGCTAATATATTTAGATACATTTATATATAATATGCTAAAATAATATAGGATTGGTGGGTTTAGCTTCATGCTCATTTCTACATGTCTTTAAACAAATCACTAGTAATAAAAAGTTTGCCTCGCAAAAATAAATAAATGAATGATAGTTAATGTGTACTTGCGTGATGCTTATTTTCACACATTCTTGCGTTAATTTTACTTAAGTGACCAAATATTTCTGCTTCAAGTGCACATATGAAAAAAATTGTTACTTTTAATCTTGAAAAGTTTAAAACATATCCGTGTAAGTGAAAGGAATCCATTAAAAGTAATTTGTGTATGTAATTCATGGAAATGTAAAAAGTGTATAGAGGTATTTACTGAAACTAATAAAGGAACTATTCTTGAACATGTAGCTTATAGAGATTGTTTGAGAATGCTTAATGAACTATAGCTTATAGGTATTAAACTATGAATAGATGGGTCGGGCCGTCCTTTAAACACCCTTTTCTCTCTTTTCTCTCCGGTGGTTAAAAAGATTTCATTATATAATATAGGTCGGCAAATCAAGACGCTTCAACAATAAGAAATACTCAAGAACTTAGACAAGAAGTACCTGCAAGAAAGTTTAATTGGTTATCCAGACCATTAGGCCTCACTGGGGTGACAAAAACAAGTTTAACTGTGACTACCTTGGTCACTTGACTCTTTTTAGGTGAAGGGTCGTCTGTGATGTAAAAAAATAAATATATTCCCTGTTACGGGTCAAAAGTGATCTATACGGGTCAAAAAAATATATTTATTCCCTGTTACGGGTCGTCTATGATGTAATAATCGTCATTTTATGGTTATAACACAAGTTATAGTTGACTGTAATTTAAATGTTTATGGTTGTGGTACATATGTTTAGATGATGCTGCCAGAGAGATGAACGATACACATGGGACATGAGGTTTCTTGGATAACTGCTGTAAAGGCAGTTGTTGCTATCCGTGTCGTTATCGTTGGAGGATGGTTGGTAAGTTCTTTTGCATTACAGAAGCACCCATGCTATATTTCGGGTTAGATAGTCGTTGCATATTTAGTAATGGACTTCTCTTAACTGGTTGGTCGTGTTGTAGAGGAGGTAATGGACTTCTCTGATGAAGTAGGCGGAGTGGTTCATCATCTCAAAGTGCAGAGTTAGCTGGAAAAGATGCCGATTATGACATGAGTTTGGCCATACTCCTACAAGTTTACAATTTCATGATCAGAAGGAGCTCTTTAGTGGCATGCACATAGTTCATGGCTTAGAGCCTCTATTTACGATTATATCATTACTCACCTAAAAGAAGAATAATTCTACAAACTCAATTGATTGTTGAATAATTCAAGTTTTATATCATTATTTCTTTTTTATATTAATGAAACATGTTAACGTTCGTTGTTTTCTTATTATCTCATTTATCTATTTCTTTAAAAACTAACCCGGTGTCAACGGGTCTCTAAGCTAGTATATTAATAAAACAAAAGCGTAAGTGAAAACTTTCGTAACTCAAAAGAATCAAACATTTCCTTATTTAGTAATAAATGAACTATTATTATTAATTGTTTTCTAAAGATTTTTAATGAAAAAGGCCTAATTATTTCCTGATTTGGTAAAAAATTTCGTAAATTCGTTTTTATATTCTCATATGTAAGTAAAAGAGAATAATGCACATGTACTGCTAGCTATTTCATGATGGTTTTGAGTTAAAATTATACTATATACTAAATGTGAAACAAACGGTTTGGCCCTTTGCTAATACCGTTAATGATGTGTCAAAAAATGATTGGTTCTTATGCAGTTGTTGGCTCATTCTTATTGGGTGAAATGTTTTTGTGAGTGATTTTCTACAGTTGCACAACCGCTTCTTCTCTCCCACATGTTCTAGATCACTCTCAGAAATTCCACACGCACAAAAAAAAACCACGCATCTCTGCCTTCCCTCTGAAATCAATCTAACACTAAATCAATATGTTCTTCTATCAAAACCCCTAATTTAAAACCAATAATGTATCCTAATTATAATCCCAATTCGATTCAAATCGAGCAATCCGTAGCCCGATCGGTTTCAAAAATAGGCTTCTAATTTGCTGTACGGAATGATTACTGATCTTATTATATCAGGTCATCTCTTTGTTTGATATTTTTTTAGGTACGATCTATTCTAATTACTTTTTTATTCGTGTTTTAATTCAGTGACAGCTTTTGAGGTGCGATCTATTTGATTTCGCTGTGGCATCTTCCAAATATTTTGCTTCGAAGTAGGTTTTCGATTTTTTTTTATTTTTATGGTTCCATTAATTGTTGGAGTTTTTGCTTTTGCTTAACATAGGTCAGTTTTTATTTGGAGACAGAGTTTTCTTGGAAGAACCAGTAGTGAGGTATGTTGGATGCAGATTAACTTTTTCGTGATATGTTTTTTTGACTTACAGTTGTGATTCACTGTATTCTCCTTTCTCCTTTTTTTTGGTCTTGCAGTTCTTCTTTGTGGCTGAAGCACGTCTTAAAACTGCATTTTTTTCATCACGACCAACCGCCGCCTAAAAAGGTATGAATAGAATGTTTTATTATATCCTTTTTTTTAATCCTTTTCCATTTGTGATAATGTAATTGATTTAGGTTTGGGATAATGTTAGTATGGATTTTGGGGTGTTTTAAATGGGTGTTCAGGTGTCGTATTTGTTAGTTTTATGGATATAAATTAGTAGACGTGAGTTAGGATCGAACTCGAGACCACGGGATTGCACACTTTACGTATGAGAATTAAAGTTAAATAATTAAATATAAACGTTGTATTTACTTATTAATTAAACGAAATAACTAACGAACGTTAAGTAATTAATGTAATAGACTAACGGGCGTTAAATGTATTTGGAAAAGGACTAAATTGCAAAAGTTGGGAAGGTTCCGGAATCCCCTTGGGATGTTTAGAACCGATCGGCCAAGGGTACCCCAACCCAACCCATCTTTGACTCAAACTTGTTCACCAAGTTTGCTTGAGTATATATACAAAACCTATGGTGTTTGTAAATTATCTCTTGTGCTCATTAGCTAAACCCTAAAACTGTTTTGTGTGTGTTTTTGTGTTCCAAACCGATCGGCCACCTCCCATAGGTGTCGATCCTCATCTTTTCCAAACATCAAGTTATTTGGTTTGATAAAACTAGCATTACTTTAATTCGGTTTAGTACGTGTGTACAAGAAAGTGGTAATAACACAATATTGTTATTATTCTTGGATTGAATTACAAAACGGTAAGGGGTAATTCACATAATCCTAATTAAATCAAATTAGGGTTCTTCCATTGCTAGTTTGAGGATTTGATTCTTGTTCGGCTAGAATCAAGTAAGGTACGTGATCCGCTCCCGAACCGTCAAGTTTTATCACACGAGCTGACCACTTGTGAATGGCCGACCGTAACAAACTTAAAACACTCGGGGAGGCAAATGCAATGAAGATCAAGAGGAGTATAGTGTTTCCCCAATTCGTTTATGTCCCAACGAAATGCGCGGAAATAATCAAACGAATAGTGATCGAGAGAATTTGAACGGGAAAAGGATTGTGATTATAGCTACAGAGAAAGTCTATAAATTACAGAGGCTTAAATACAAATTAAAGAAAATTAAAAAGATAAAAAATATTAAATAAACGCTATCACTATTTGCAAAATGATGTTTTTGATTTTTCTTTTATAAAACTTAAATTAAAAACTACGTTACGTACAAAAGAAAATGTGAAACTGAAGCAATATTAATCCTAAAAATATGAAAATGATATTTTTACAAACCTAATGATAAAATAAAATTATGAGAAAAAGAAAATTATTTTTAAAACTATTTATCTAATTATTATTAATTAAAAACTAATTTTAACTATTTAATAATAGCCTAAAATACAATAAAATATGAAATAAAGCTAGAAAAATGAAATTATGACTTGGAAAAATCTAAAATAACAAAAGAGAATTTTCAAAATTATTTTTGTATTTTTCATTTATTTTTGTATTTTCTATGAATTAAAAACTATTTAAAACTACTTAAATTGCTTAAAAATACAAATTTAACTAAGAAAAATCTGGAAAAATATTTTTTTGACTTTTTATATTTATCTTAATCTAAGAAAAACGAAAACTTATTTTTTTGAAGTTTTTCTGAATTAATTGTATTAAAAGCTAATTAAAAAGACTTAAAAACTATTTAAAATGAAGAAAAATACCAAACAGAACTAGAAAAATCTGAAGAATTCAAGATAAGTCTAAAATAATATTATGAATCTAGGAAAAATATAAAAACAGGGGCTTGTGTGCAAGAAAATGAAACTGTAATGCAAGGAGCTTATAAATAAGCACTTGGAATAAGCCACAAGCTACAAATGAGCACCAAACTGATACAGAAGTTACAATATGCTATAACTACTAGAAAGCAACTAATCTCAACTGCTCTTAACCTCTAAATCACCAGCTACACAGATTTGATGTTTTGAGCTTAAGTGTCAAAACATATTTTTTTCCTAACTTCAAGCTTAAGCACAAGCTTATTTAATAAGCCAATATGAAAACCAAAGCTGAATATCTCAAGACCACCAGCTTAACTAACTTAAGACCAAGATTAAGACCAAAGTGATTAAGAACAACACCTGCACAAGGTCTTGAAGTTGCCTGTGCACACCAATGTATGCTGAGTGTGCACATGGCACTTTGCAGCCTATGTATCAGCTTATTTGGAGCTTATAAAAAATTGCAAAAATTTAACAAAAATCATATTAAGTAACTTGACCAGCTGAACTAGAAAAAACCATAATTTCACTTGAATTGAACCAGAAATGAATCCATTAAAAATCACCCAAGTTAGACTGAAAACTGGATTTTCAACTTTGACTTTTGACAACAGTTTTGATAATTTGACTTATTTGAGATTTGAAATCAATTTGTGGACTGATGTTGATGTTAAATGATGAAATGAAGCTAATACAAGCTATACCTATGATTTCTAAACACAAAACAAGTTTTTGCTTTGACAAAATCCCAACAGTTAAGCATTAAGACAGATTAAGGAGAATTTTGACTTTAGGTGTTCTAGTGCACAAATGACTGACCAATTTGACTATATTACTACTAATTAAGACTAAAGCAACAGGTTTGACCCACTGAACAAACCTCAAACACAGGTTAACCCTATGATCCAAACACCACTTTTCTACTGATTTGCAATTAAAACTGAACCAAGTGCTAAACTAGCTTATGTAGTCACTAACACTGAGTCTAGCTAACCTAATTACCACTAAATAAACAAGTAAGAACCAATCTTAACCATAGAATCTACAGATACAAACATTTTAAAATGAAATGGAAATGAAAATGAGACAGATACTCACAAGTGTCCAAACGTTTAGAGCTAACCGGAACCAATCCTACACTAACCTAGTCTAATCCAACCCAAAATCAAGCTCTGCAACACCATTATCCATTTCCAATCTTTGAACCAATTTCTCTTCACAGTTGACTTTTATTAACCAAAAACCAAATTTGCTTGAAACTGAAATGTAAGCTTATCAAAAGCTATAAAGAGCTTAAATAAACTTATTTGAGCTTAAAAATAAGCTACTAAAAGCTTGTACATAAGATTTTGAAATTGAAATTTGCAACAGTGAACATGAAACATGAAATGTGTACACAAACTTGAATTGATACTTGAAATTAGTTGTAATACACTGAAACAAGTTAGTTTGATACAATGAAACTTGAAATAACAACTAAGAATCTATTTAAGACTTAAGAATTTAAAAACGACATACATTTGAGAATTAAACTAAGTACTACTCTTTCTCTTCCTTTTTCTTGCTTCTTTTATACCCAAAAAGACTTCTCTCACCTCTCTGATTATTTCCCACTTGAAATCAAGGCCATTGGATTGCTTGATAATATCTTGGCCGTTTGATCATGTTTTGGCGCCAAAATTGCTTTTGCCAGTTGGGGCTTGAGTGTTAGGGGGAGGGGTGCATTTAATGTATCTTGGAAGGTTGTTGAGGTGGGGGGAACAAGGGAAGGTGAAGGTGAGCTGGGGGGATGGGTGTTGAGTGTTGCAGACATGAGTTGTTGGGGAAGAAGACTTTGGCGGGGTGTGTTTGTTTGACTGGATTTGACCAGGTTTAATATTAAAAGGGAGGGGTCAAAAGGCAGGGGGTCAATTGGTACAAAGGGTCAAGGTCCAAAGGGTTTAGGCTTAAATAACAAGGACCAATTTGTAATTTCTGAGATATCAAGGACCAATTCTGCCATTTTATCAAAGTTGTTCCAAGGGATCAAAAGTGACAAGCTTCAATAGTGCAAGGACCAAAATAGACATTTTTAAAATTCCAAGGACTATTTTTGACAAATTTGAAACTTGAAGGACCAAACTTGCAATTTCTCAAAACTTTTGACATTTTTCACCAAAGGACTAATTTTGACAACTTATGATTTTAAAAGGACCTTTGGTGATTTTTATTTTTGAAATAAGTGCTCAGGGACTATTTCTGACAACTTTTGAAACTTGGGGGACTGAAACTGCCAATTATGCAAACTTAGCTCATTTTCATCTGATTTTAAACATTTTGCATCTGAAACATATAAATTGCAATTTTGAGATATTTTCAGTATTTTGATGCATTTCTGAGCATTTTTTAAGTGTTTTGCAGTTCAGATTTAACCAAAAATGATGAGTATTTACACACTCATCAGTACGCATATTCTTTTATGTTAATTAATTATTTGTTAATAAATCCTATACGCTTCCGCATGTGTTCTTTGATGTTTTGTGATTATTTATTTGATTGTCATGATATCTAATTCCAACAGTATTTTGGGGTGTTTTAAAAATCATTTTTCAGGTTACGCGATTTGACTTAACGGGTATATGTAAAAGTGAAACTTTAAATAACCAAAGTAATTAGTTTCAAGTTTGAGGCTGAGTAAGGACCTGAAAAAATGCGGGTTGTTATATTCTTGGTCTTCTTTTGTCTCTGGCTTCGTACTTGGTGCTTTCTCCTCTCTGAAAACCGGATTTAGAGTTTATTATTTATACTTTTCGAAAACGGTCGATACGGCGTATCGGATTAGTCTGATACGACGTATCGAGGTAACTTCGTGTAGGGTCCAAGATTATTATATTCTAGAATATTCGTACACCGTTTTACTGATGCAGCGTATTATAGAGATGAATACGATGTGTCAGGTCTTCATTATCTTGGAAATCTGGTGAAGTCATTAAGATGGATACGACGTATCTCGACTAAAACAAGCTCGTTTTTCTGTTTGACCAAACTTTCATATACGGCTTATCCAATACTTGGATACAGCGTATTCTTAAAAGTCATGAAATGGTCTTCATAATCGTCTAACTCTTGGTATACGACGTATCTATCCCGAATGATACGGAGTATTTTTGTCAGTTTTGTGGACTTTATCAAACTTGATCAATTTGCTTCAAAACACGTCTATTATACTTTCACCAATTTCTTGTAAATATCTGAGATAGAAACATTTAAGCGATTAAGTATCAAATCTTATATAAAATAATATAAAACAAATAATATACATAGGATAAATGATGCTATTAATATGACCTTATTTGATGTCATCAACACCAAAAACATCCCTCCATCATATCACACCTAGTATGCACTCTTGGACCTCGCAAAAAAATTTTCTTCATTTATTCAAATACAACAACACATTTTAACCAAAATTAAATTTTAATTAATAAAAAAATACATTAAAAAAATAATAAATCAATGATACATTAAAAATAACGATACTTGAAAAAATACAATTTAGCAATTAAGGTTCCAATCTGGTTGAAGTTTCATGATGTTCCTATGGTTGTTTATACTTCGGATGATCTAATTTTGATTGCTTCTAAGATCAGCACCCCAATGTTGCTGGATTCTTATACGAATACAATGTGTTTGGAGTCTTGGGGGCAGAGCAGCTATGCGAGAGCTTTGATAGAAATTAATGCATCTACTGTATTTAGAGACAATTTAGTTTTGGTTGTTCCAAAGTTTGACAAGAATGGGTATACGAAAGAAAACGTTCGTATTGATTACGAGTGGGAACCACCTCAATGTAGTACTTATTTTCTATATGGTCATTTGAATGATGATTGTCCCAAAGCCGCCCTGAAACGTGTGGTCAATGGGATGGGTAAGAACAAGGATTTTAATTCGGGTGTATCCAAGAAGCTTTCTACTGATGGATTTACTATTGTGAAGCGTAAAGGAGGTAATACTAAGAAGTTCAATGCTATTCAAATGAACAAATTTGAGTATCGGTTGATTGCTCCTAAGAATACCAAGGCTTCTCCTTTCCAGGACCATACAAATGAGGCATCTACGTCTAACCAACAAAGTAAGGATGCTAAAGAGGTAAACACGTCTAATGCTTTTGGTGTTCTTAGTGGTTTGGATGAGGGTTCTACTGCTCATGTACAACCTAGTTCTAACACTCCTTTATGCAACGTGAGTTCTGCTAATATTGCTGATGAAAGACCTGTGGATATATCTATGAAGGTATCCCAAGTTTGTCTAATGCCCCTTTCTTTCATTTTGAATAGCACACCTCCTGACATGGGGAAATATGGAAAAAAATGTAGGTAATCCATTTTTTAATGTTGAGAATTTGATTGTTTCGGATAGTGAGGATATGATGATGAAGTTCTAGATGATCACAATGAAATTTACTAGTTTTATGGATTTTGACGGCTCTAAAATTAGTGATGGAGTGAACATGAAGAGCTAATTAAAGAAGTAGGGGGAGGACACCTATGACTACAACCCTTATGATGATGATGAGTTTGATTGTGGCCTTACTGACGCGCAACTGAAGTTTGCTAACGCTTATGACATTAATCTCTGTGGTCAGCTTAGATAGGTTGTTTCTTTCTTTTTATATTTGTATAAGTATGACATGTCTTATCTTATGCTAGTTTAGGTATTAAGCACCACAGGTGCTTTTGGTTTTCCTTTTTTGGGATCAGGTGTGGGACTCACCCACAACCGTTGTACTTAATTATTTTTTTGTGGTAATAATATTTTACTGGGGTTAACCCTTTTAACAAAAAAATGAAAAGTATCTCACATTGATAATGATAAGAAAAATGAAAAGAGATGGACATTATAAAACAAATACTCATTTTAATTTTCAAAACTCAAAGAGAGAGAGAGAGAGAATTTATAATGTTGCTTTCGATTAATATGAGCCGTATAAGAATATGTGTGAGGTGTGCTACTGTACATGGCCTTAAACTTTTAAGGGCCTCAAAATATATACCCCACCATATATCTAAAGCTTCAAAATTCACTTCCAATAGAAATTTTTAACTTTGAACAATCTTATGTCATGTATATTTGTTAAAACATAAGATTGATTATCAAAATACTACGTTTTTTGTTTTAATAGTTGGTATAATATATTTTTTACCATCGTATATAGTTATCATATAAGCTTTCGCATATGACTTCCGTTCACCAAGCTACGCCACTGTCTTTGTGTTACGAAGTTAGCTAGCTGGGACGAGGATAAAAACTTCAGTTAAACTGTGTATATCTGAGTCACTTACTTGACCTTCCCAAGTAAAAAAAAAAAAACATGTAAAAACTCGTTCATTTATGGTCATCTCTATGTGGTACAGAAGATGAATTCCGACAAAATTACTTTTCTCCCATTTCTACGATGCAACCAAATCGTTGAATATATTTTTCATATTTAATTAGAACGTAAAAAATAATAATATACGTAGAATAAAAGGGAATTGATTTGCACACTTTCAAAAATTATTGAGACACTTTATTTGTGTATTAAATACTTGTAAAATATTAATATTGTGCTTTAACTATTTGTATACACTAGACGAGTACCCGCGCCTAGCGGCAACGGTGTCTAGTTTTCTCCAAAATCCGACGACCCATAAGTTTTTTTCAAACAAACTGTATTTGTAGCGTCAAAGAATCATTTTCGAATAACTATAGTTTTGATGCGTGGTAGCATAGCAACAGAAATATACAGTTTTCAAAAAAATTATGTGGAGTCGATCAAAATGTGGGAGTATATTTCTAATAGGATTGTTTTAACTTTTAAGTTATTAAGATTTTAGTAATAATAGATTCAAGCATTACAAAAAGCAACGGTTTTATGTAGTTGCTAATATTATATTGTAGTTTAAAGGTATAACCAACGACTGTGACCTCCTTTTCTTGTTTTGTCAGTAATTTAGGCAGTGATAACTATTTTTTTTACATGTGTAGCGTTTATTATTTGGTGTGTCTTTTAAACTTGTAACCTTACAAATTTAATATCACCATAATAAGATTATCTTATACTATCAATTTGCATAGATATTTAAGCATTGTTCAAAACTATTTGTTTGGGGTACAAATAATTATCGCTAAAGATAACAATACTATTTAATTTTTGTGATTCTAATAAACTTACATAACATTATCAATATACCGGACAAAGGGCTATACAATATATATTAACTTTTTTTAGACGATTCATATATGCTAGTCCCTTAAGTGGTGCAAGACAAACATTTTTCAAAATAACATTATACAAATGACAACGTACACGTGTCAAAGAAAAATAAACAACAAAAAACTACAATTACTTAGTCTATCATTTTTCCAAATTTGTCACGGGTTCCACAACTACTTCATCATTTCTCATATAATTTTGTCAAATTTGAAACCTGGTTTGACCCAGGTGGTTCAACCGGTTGAACCGTTCTGGTCAAAAAAACAAGTCGATTTAAACCAAGTCAACCCGACAGGTTGGGTAAAAAACAAGTCAAATTAAATCGGGTCAACCCGCCGGGTTTGAAGCGTCCCGGGTCAACTCGGTTTTCGATGTGTATTAATAGTTTTCTTTTAAAATATATGTCTTCAACATTTCCACTTTTAGTTTCAACTTTTCACTTTTTACTTTTTGATTTTTCCTTTATATATAATACTTTCTCCGTCCCATATTAATTTTCCTATTTGACTTTTCAAAGTATTTCTCTTCTAACTTTGACCTTAACTATATCTTTTTGTGTTATATAATACTTGATGCAAAATATATTAATGGATTAAGTTTTAAATGTATTTTTCTTTGGTATAATTTTAATCAAGTATTATATAATACAAACAAAAATATTTAAGGTCAAAGTTGACAAAAAAAGACTACAAAAGTCAAAATAGGACAATTAATGTGGGACAGAGGGAGTATATGGCAGGGTACTCGCGCGTTTTGGCCGCGGGCACCCTGTGACGATTAACCGCAGAAATAGATCTCGATGAGACCTAATTCACCAGGTTTGCAGGTTTCAGGGTCCTCTCTGTTCGTTTGGATGGCTTTAATTGGTTAGCCAAACCGGTGGAACACCGATTCCGTTGATGACCACGTTGTTCGGTCGGTCGGTTTTCAAAACTATATGTAACATCAACTTGGCTTGTAAGTAAGTTTTGTGTGTGTTATTTATTTGTATAATGTGTATAATACATGTACTTTTTATTTTAGGGTGTTTCAAAAATATCATTAATTAGTGTGTTTAGTTACTTTATATTTTTGGATTATGTTGCTTAACTAACATATTGTACATTAATGAAAATTTTAGTGTACTTTTAATAGGGTATGTCTTACTT